>CM062818.1:330012-648934 GCA_031772625.1 Pinus tabuliformis
TTCTACTTCGACATTAACTGTCTTAACTTCCAAAGTAATGGCAACATTAGGAAGGACACCGAATGGTCGAGAATCCACATCATCAAAGGCTTCAAAGTGATTGGTTCAAGGTAGGGAACCGCTTTCCTTCCAACAAGATGCAGACATAACTAGTAGAGGCACTTCATCAATTACAGTCCTATGAATTGTCTTTTCATTTAATGATAACATGAATGAGAAATGGAAATTGATGAGTATTAAGCGTGAAAACATGGTTTTCCAGATCAATGAATAATAGGTTTGAATCATATGTGGATCAAACCCCCAATGGCTAACAGTAATTCTTTCCACTAAGAGGGACAACTTGAAGGACTTCGACAGTACACATAGTTGATGGCTCTGTTGTGGAAATAATACTGAGAGGGGGGGTGAATCAGTATTATCAGATCAATCAAACTTTTCAATGCTCAGAAACATATACGCTACTTCAGTTAAGTGAACCAGCGTGTACACGCTACTGTGACTAAATAAAACAGCGTATAAGAAGAAAACTCATAATTTAGTTAGCTTATTCTTCAGTTAAGTTCATCAGGACATTATTCACCACATTAACAGTAAACAGGTGCAGTATAACAGAACAGATCAAAAGCCACACACATGAACACCAAGATGTAAGGTGGAAACCCAATGTGGGTGAAAACCACCTGCTGCAAGTTGTCTCTATCTTTCTTTAATATGAAACTTCAGTTTACAATCTTTTGTACTGGTGCAGCCTTATACCAGTACGCAGGCTACAACCTGCAGAAGGCTACAACCTTCTCTCGTTCTCCAAACTTCCTTGGAAGGGAGCTCCAACCCCCTTTGCTCTTGTACTAGCCAAGATACTAGTACGTAGGTGCTGACCTACAATCTTCTTTCCTTCAGGTACCACCTTTCATACATTTTCAGACTGGATATTCCTGAAGCACAACATTACAATCTGTAGACCCCAATTCATTCAACTTTCACAACAGATCATTGAAGCATAAAACAACCAATCTTTGAATCACTGAACCACTGAACCCTGTCAATCACCAGTTACCAGAACACAGAGCAGACTACAGAACTCTGCAATAACAGTCAGACCCCACTGTAAACCCAAAATCAAGCTTCAAAAGATATACGCTACTTCAATGAGCAAAACCCGCGTATACACGCGCTTTTACCGAAGCCAACCTGCGTACAGATCTAAAAATAAACTTTCTCAATTTGCAGCTGTACCAGACATCAGTTAGACCCAGAACATAACATTGCGACAATATGCAGATCTAGAAATACGCATAATCAACCATATCATGATAGTGCATTTCAAACCATTAGATCCCGATCTATCCTTAGATCTAGTCTTCCATCAACCGATGTGATCTCTCCTTGGCTTAGATCAAGCAACCCAGAACCTGCATATCAGATCTCTTTCTCTCTTAGATATTCAAGCCTTGTCGAAAGATGATTTTGCCTAATGATCTTCTTCTCCTTATATAGCCTTAGGCCTTGCTCAATACCAAGAGCCAAAACCATAGTAACACAATACCATCAACTTCAAAACTAGGGATCGACACGCCCGTCGAGACACAATGGTCCGAAATCATAGGCACAACTTCCAAGGACTAACCACCATGGACCAAAGGTACTTTCCACATACACGCGCTTTTTCTGAATCCAACTAGCGTGTACACGCGACTTGGGCTTAACGAACATGCGTATATGAACTTCCTTGGCATGTTGTACTAAGATCTGTCTTCTGATTAAGTTGCCATCACCTGTACCAACCTCTGAGCACCTGTACCAACCTCTGAGTGAGTTGCCATCAAGGACAACACTTGAATCATAATGCCAACAATCTCCCCCTTTGGACTTGATGGCAACCACCACACCAAGTCACTCTCCCCTTTGACATCAAGGGCAAAGGGCTGTGCTCCCCCTGAGGACATGCTGATACCTCTGCTTGGCTGTGCTGACTCATGCTCCCCTGACAGTAGGCCAGATCTGCAAAAGATGTTCTTCAACAAGAACCAAGACTTATACACCATAAGGGACCTTCCTATCACCAAAAGACTCAATACATACATCCATACTCCCTACCAAGAGGGGACATATCAGAAACAACCAATTATATTACAGCATTCATCCCAGGCATAGTGGGGAAACCAACATAGGCCGTTACATGACCTTGACACCATGAAAGAGATACCACAAAAGAGATACATGACATAGAGACAACAGATCTAGACCAAGACTTATGAAAGTCACCAGCAGCATATGAATAACCCTTTAGATCAGCAACCAGGATTTCTTTCTGAGCTCCTTTTCCTGAAATCATCAACCAAAACATCTGAATGCCAACAATGCTTTATGAGACTTTTAAGCTGCTCCCCCTGAACCTGTGCCTGCTGCACCCCTGAAACCGTGCCTGAAGAATTCTGACATACCCATTGCTGTTCAGAACTCCAGAGTTTGCCCTTGCTGTTCAGAACTTCATATACGCGATTTTTCCTGTATAAAACAGCGTATGTACGCGGATATACTTTCTGCAACAAGCGTCCAACATACACGCGACTTTCCCACCATAAATCCGCGTGTATACGCGTATATACCTTTCGTAACTTGCGTATACCAACTTTTCTGTAGAACAAACAAGCTTCAACAGCAGGATGAAGCATCAACTACTCCCAGCTTTTGTCTGAGATATTCAAAAGTTTCCCTGGGCAGTGGTTTTGTGAGAATATCAGCAACTTGTTCCTTAGAAGGAACATACTCCAACTTGACCTTCTGCTCAAGCACTTGTTCCCGAAGAAAATGGTACTTGATTGGTATGTGCTTGGTCTTTGAGTGCATGACTGGATTCTTTGAAATGCTGATTGCACTTGTATTATCACATAAGATAGAGACGGGTGGAGTGCAAGTGATTTGAAAGTCCTGCAAGGTCTGCATCATCCAAAGAAGTTGTGTGCAACAAGATGCTGCAGCCACATATTCTGCTTCAGCTGTAGATAAGGCAATCGAACTCTGTTTCTTGCTGAACCAAGATACTAATCTGGAACCCATGAAGAAAGCACCACCACTTGTGCTTTTCCTATCATCCACACTTCCAGCCCAATCTGCATCTGTGTAAGCATGAAGAGTGAGATCTGTATTTCTAGGATACCATAAGCCATAGTTTTGGGTCCCTTGAAGATATTTGAAGATTCTTTTGACTGCCTGAAGATGAGTTTCCTTTGGGTTGGCTTGAAATCTTCCAACCATTCCTACTGCATGTGTAATATCTGGTCGAGTACCTGTCAAATAAAGCAAACTCCCAATCATGGATCTATAAGTGGGTTGGTGAACTGCTGCTGATTCATCATTTGCACTGAGGCTGCATCCTGTAACCATGGGTGTACATACTGGCTTTGACTCTTCCATGCCATACTTCTTCAAGATCTGCTTGAGGTATTTGGTTTGAGACAAGAAGATACCTCCTTCATTTTGTTGGATTTGCAATCCAAGAAAATATGTCAATTCTCCAAGAAGTGACATTTCGAATTCTTTCTGCATAACCAAGGCAAAGTTTTGACTCATAGTCTCTTCATTGCTGCCAAAAATAATATCATCTACATAAACAACAAGAATTAGCAATTTGTTATTTTCAACTTTTATATAGAGATTGCTATCTGCTGATCCTTTTGAAAAGCCTTGTTGGTGAAGATATTTGTCCAACCGATAGTACCAAGCCCTTGGAGCTTGTTTGAGTCCATAGAGTGCCTTTTTCAATCTGCATACAAGGTTTGGATCATTCCCAAGAATGAAACCATCTGGCTGCTCAATATATACTTCTTCTTCTAAGTCTCCATTCAGGAAGGCTGATTTCACGTCCATTTGAAATACCTTGAAGTTTTGAAAGCTTGAGAGAGCAAGGAACATTCGGATGGCCTCAAGTCTTGCCACAGGAGCAAAGGTCTCTTCAAAATCTATTCCTTCTTGCTGTGCATACCCTTTACAAACAAGTCTGGCCTTGTTTCTAATTACTTCTCCATTTTCATTTAATTTATTCTTGAAGACCCATTTTGTTCCTATTACATTCTTATCTTTTGGTCTAGGAACTAATTCCCAAGTGTTGTTCTTTTCGATTTGCTCAAGTTCTTCATCCATTGCTTTGACCCAACATTCATCTTTGCATGCCTCTTTCACATTTTGTGGTTCAGTGGAGGAGAGTAGTGCCAAGTAGCTTGAAGCTTCTGCAAGTGTCCTTCTTGTTTGTACTCCTGCTTCTTTCTGCCCCACAATCTGAGTTTCTGGATGATTCTTTTGAACATATCTGGATGGAGTCTTCTCTTCTATTCTTGTCTGCTCCTCTGGTTCTTCTTGAGATTCTTCTTCTTCTTGAGGTTCTTCTTCTTCATCATTTCGCCTTTGAGAGTAACCTTCATCTTCTTCAATGTCTTCATGATGAACTTGCCTAGGAATATATCCCTTCTCATCAACCACTATATCAATACTGTCAACAATTCTGCCAAGTCTTTTATTGTAGCACTTGTATGCTTTGCTATGTGGAGAATAACCAAGAAGAATGCCCTCATCTGCTCTAGGTTCAAGTTTGCCAAGTTGCTCATCAGTATTCTTAATATAACATTTGCTCCCAAAGATTTTGAAATGCTTCACGGAAGGAGTTTTACCACTCCAAAGCTCATGAGGTGTTTGAGTGCTGTTTACTCGGACATTTGTTTTGTTAAGAATAATAACAGCAGCATGTGCAGCTTCACCCCAGAAGGTTGCAGGAGTACCTGATTCATCGAGCATAGCACGAGCCATTTGTTGGATAGTTCTGTTCATTCTTTCCACAACCCCATTTTGCTGAGGAGTTCTAGCTGTAGAGAATTCTCTTCTTATCCCATGTTCATCGCAGAAATCGAAAAATTCATTTGATGTGAACTCCCCACCTCTGTCAGATCTGAGGCACTTAATTTTGTGTCCTGATTCATTTTCAGCCAATGCTTTGAAGGATTTGAATTTTTCGAATGCTTCATCTTTGTGCTTCATAAGCCCTAACCAAACAAACCTTGAGAAATCATCAATGAATAATATCAGATATTCTTCTCCTCGAGGTGTCCTTTTCCTAAATGGACCACATACATCTGTATGGACTAGCTCAAGAGGCAAGCTAGCTGATCCTTCCTTCTCTGGAAAGTTAGTTCTGGTTTGCTTTCCAAACTGACAAGATTTGCATATGGTGTTGTCTGGAATTTTGATATCTGGAAGATCGCGAACTGCCTGATATTTGCATGCTTTCCTTATTTGTGAGAAGCTTAGATGTCCCAACCTTCGATGCCATAACCAGTGCTCTTCATCCTTGCTAAGATAGCATTGTTGTTGTCCTTCTTCAAATATGTACAGATTATTTGGAGTTCTTTTGCCTTTGAGAACTGTTTTACCTGTATCAAGATCACGAACAAGACATCCATTCGATCTGAAAATAACCTCGGTTTTTTGATCACACATCTGGCTGACACTTAGTAGATTATGCTTCAATCCATCAACATACAAAACATTTCCAGCCTTGACCTTTTCTTTCAAAGGAGCAATACCTTTTCCTTTTATAGTTGCAGGAGTATCATTTCCAAAAGAAACTTTCTTTCCCTTTTCTAAAGTAGAATAAGATTCAAGTTTTTCTTTATCACCTGTCATATGTTTCGAACATCCACTGTCAATGTACCATAGATTTTCCTGTCCTTCTGCATAAAAAGCTATCCCACATCTTTCTGTTTGAGGTTCCTTTATTCTCAATTTTTTGGTGCTCGTGGCTTGTTCCTTTTTCTCCTGAAACCTGCTCCTGCATTCAGAGTCTTTATGACCAAAATTATTGCAAATAGAACATTCAACTTCATTTTCAAGAACCGAAAAGTTGTTATAGGTCCTCTTTGTAATCCCTGTCATACTTCTTTGTTTTTGAGCTTCCCTAGTCATGATTGTTTTATATGCAACACATTGAGCTGCTTTGTGACCAAAGTTATGGCAAGAAAAGCATTGTCCATTGAAGAAGCTTCTGTGGTTATTGAATCTACCAGCCAACTGATTGTAATTTCTATTTTCATCTATTCTTGAGCCAAACTGAGAAGATTTTACCTGTGGTTGGTTGTAGCTTTTGTTCACCCTTAAGAAGGATTGTCCCTGATAGTTTCTGTTTGTAATTCGTCCCTGCTTTACCTGATTATCTTCATTGTTCTTCTGCTCATTTCTTCTTGCTGCATCAAGATAACTTTTTGAGGTGGATGCTTTAGAGGTTTCTCCATTATAGCCCAAACCTGTCTTGTTTAGAGGAGACCGCTGCACATTGATAATCTCATCCAAAGTTTCAGATCCTTTGACAAACTTAAGATTAATAGCTTTTGTTTTCTCAATTTCTTTTCTGAGACCAACAATTTCACCTTCTAGTTTTTCAAGATGTTTTTCCTTTTCATCAATTTGAAATTGCAAAGTATCAATGATCACACTTTTTTCTTCTATGCATCTCTTGAGTCTAGTAATTTCATTATAGAGATTATCCACATCTACAGCATCCTCATAATCATCATCTTCAAATGCCATTAACAGCTTATATTTATTACCTTGTTCATCTTCATCACTGTTTGATAAGCCATCACTATCTTCATGGGTGTAGTAGCTTTTCTTATTTGCACTTTGTTTCTTGTTCCATCTAGCAGGTTCTTTTCCTTTATCCTTATAAGGACATTTTGCAGCATAATGACCTACTCTTCCACAAGCAAAGCATTTGAAAGGTAGCTTACCTCTGAACCTTCCAGAACCCCTTTGAAGATTTCTGACAAAATTTGATTCTTCTTCCTCTTCTTCTGGAACATGGCTTGCTTCATAGTAATCTTCTTTTCCTGATGCCTTAAAAGCAGCTTCCCTTCTGTCAGATGGACCTCCCTTTCTCATTTCATAAGCAGTTAGAATTCCATGTAGCTGAGACATAGTGAGAACACGGAGATTTTCTTTTTCTTCTATTGCAGATACTTTAGATTCAAACTTGGGGGATAATGATCTTAGAATCTTTTGAACTACTATAGTTTCTTTTATTTCTTCACCCAAATTTTTCATGCAATTAACAATCTCATCTACCCGAAGAAAATAATTAGCCACACTTTCATCATTATACATCTTGAGAGTCTCATATTGAATCCTGAGAGTTTGAAGTTTAGCTTGCTTTACCTGTTCATCTCCTTCATAGCTAGTGATCATTTTGTCCCATATCTCTTTTGCTGATTTGAAGTGCATGACCTTCATGAATTCTGTTTGGGATATACTTCCTAATAGAGTACTGACTGCTTTTGCATTTGTTTCATACTGCTTTTTCTCAGCTGGATCTGTAGGAGTAGCTGAAGGAAAAGCATAGCCTATTTCTACAATGTTCCAAACTTCTGTACCAAGAGATTGAAGATATGCAGTAACTCTTACCTTCCAATAATTGAAATTTGTCCCATCAAAAATCGGTGGCCTGATTGATGCTTCTTTCTCGTAGTTGCTCATGATGAATGATCTTCCTTCAAGCGATCAAGCTTCTCTGAAGGACCTGCTCTGATACCAATTGTTGGAAATAATACTGAGAGGGGGGGTGAATCAGTATTATCAGATCAATCAAACTTTTTCAATGCTCAGAAACATATACGCTACTTCAGTTAGGTGAACCAGCGTGTACACGCTACTGTGACTAAATAAAACAGCGTATAAGAAGAAAACTCATAATTTAGTTAGCTTATTCTTCAGTTAAGTTCATCAGGACATTATTCACCACATTAACAGTAAACAGGTGCAGTATAACAGAACAGATCAAAAGCCACACACATGAACACCAAGATGTAAGGTGGAAACCTAATGTGGGTGAAAACCACCTGCTGCAAGTTGTCTCTATCTTTCTTTAATATGAAACTTCAGTTTACAATCTTTTGTACTGGTGCAGCCTTATACCAGTACGCAGGCTACAACCTGCAGAAGGCTACAACCTTCTCTCGTTCTCCAAACTTCCTTGGAAGGGAGCTCCAACCCCCTTTGCTCTTGTACTAGCCAAGATACTAGTACGTAGGTGCTGACCTACAATCTTCTTTCCTTCAGGTACCACCTTTCATACATTTTCAGACTGGATATTCCTGAAGCATAACATTACAATCTGTAGACCCCAATTCATTCAACTTTCACAACAGATCATTGAAGCATAAAACAACCAATACTAGTATTATCAAACTTTGAATCACTGAACCACTGAACCCTGTCAATCACCAGATACCAGAACACAGAGCAGTCTACAGAACTCTGTAATAACAGTCAGACCCCACTGTAAACCCAAAATCAAGCTTCAAAAGATATACGCTACTTCAATGAGCAAAACCCGCGTATACACGCGCTTTTACCGAAGCCAACCTGCGTACAGATCTAAAAATAAACTTTCTCAATTTGCAGCTGTACCAGACATCAGTTAGACCCAGAACATAACATTGCGACAATATGCAGATCTAGAAATACGCATAATCAACCATATCATGATAGTGCATTTCAAACCATTAGATCCCGATCTATCCTTAGATCTAGTCTTCCATCAACCGATGTGATCTCTCCTTGGCTTAGATCAAACAACCCAGAACCTGCATATCAGATCTCTTTCTCTCTTAGATATTCAAGCCTTGTCGAAAGATGATTTTGCCTAATGATCTTCTTCTCCTTATATAGCCTTAGGCCTTGCTCAATACCAAGAGCCAAAACCATAGTAACACAATACCATCAACTTCAAAACTAGGGATCGACACGCCCGTCGAGACACAATGGTCTGAAATCATAGGCACAACTTCCAAGGACTAACCACCATGGACCAAAGGTACTTTTCCACATACACGCGCTTTTTCTGAATCCAACTAGCGTGTACACGCGACTTGGGCTTAACGAACATGCGTATATGAACTTCCTTGGCATGCTGTACTAAGATCTGTCTTCTGATTAAGTTGCCATCACCTGTACCAACCTCTGAGCACCTGTACCAACCTCTGAGTGAGTTGCCATCAAGGACAACACTTGAATCATAATGCCAACAGGCACTTGAGCCAAATATTCAAAAATATTATAGTGCTGAGCAGCTCTAGCGTTTGGATTATATGAGGATTTTCACAGCACGCCCCAAGAGGGTGGTCGAACAACAAAATTAGGATTAGGTCACTCTATATGGAGAGGATTGGAGGTCAACGTGATAGAGGAGGAAGGGGTACTTTCTTTCTCTTTCCTTGTCATCAGAGTTTGATAATCTTTAGAAATAGTACCCACATTTATAGGCGTGTTCATCATAAACAGTTGGGAACCTGAGGGAATGGAAGACTGAGGCTGGTCTACCATTTGGGTCTACTAGGATGGAAAGGGTTCATTTAAGATAGCCAAGGTCCCTTTAAGTAAGCAACTAACTTCATATCGCCGGGGACAATCTTTAGTGTAATGATCCTCCTCACAGATGAGGCATGGATACTTCGGCATTCTTTGAGAAGCATTTCCAGCATACAACTTAGGAGGGCCTTGTTTCAGGGCATCGACTTTGCTTTGAATTTCCCCTTCTCTTTACTCTTAGAGGATTTTTCCGTTGTGGTAGACTGGACAATGTGAACCTTAGAGGTTTTACCAGGACCAAGTGAATTTCGAGAGGGATCATTAGAACTAGTGTTTGAGACTGATTTCTGCATGGAAGAATATTTCGTGGGGGTCTGAGACACATAACCAATCACTCCATCAATAGGTGGCATATCTGGAGACTTCGATGCTGTCAAATCGGATGATGGTCTTGGAGCATCTAGTAACATCTCATATAATGTGCTAGATTGTGAGTATACGAGGTCTAAATACTAGGCACAAGTGATGGCTTGCTCCTCAGTAACACATCCACCCATAGCTATGTCCTTAACAATTTTGTTGACGAATGATTTTTTGAACCATTCTGTCAACAACTGGTCATCAATTTCAAACTTGATTAGGCGATGCTGACATCTCCACTCATGGATTTGATTGGAGATATGGGCCGCAGTGCCTTGATTAAGTGACGTAAGCATATAGGTTCCAGTTTAATAGCGAACTGGTAGCTGGAAATGAGTGAAGAAAGCCATAGCGAGAGTGTTGAAGTCACTATAGGTACCTCGAGGCAATTTGATGTGCCATTTTGCTGCAACCTCTATAAGAGTTCTTTGAAAAAGTCGTAGGTGGATGGAATCATCAACGTATGATTTGGAGGAGCAAGAGAGGTGATATGTCATCACGTGGGCTTCTGGATCCTCCATTGCTTTTCCCTCAATTTTTGGGCAATCACTCAGAACTTTCAATGGAACTTGAGGCCAATAAGGTGAATGAAGAATGGGATCATTGGTGAGCCTTGAAACATCTGGCAGTTCCAACATGGCCAAGAATGACAATTGCATATTAAAAGGCATTTGGGGCCTTTGAACAAACCTGAACTGCAGAATCCCTCCTTGTTGGTAAGGATTTTTCCCCCACAGTGGAGGATTTTGTCCATATGGATTCTGATTTTGCCCCCATTGTAGGTTACCTTTCCCATAGGGAGGATTCTGTCCTGGGTAGACTTGATATTATCCTGCCATAGGTTGTTGATAAGCATATGGGTTAAAAGGTTGTTGAGCCTGTTGACCTTGGACATAAGTATTTTGAAAGTGATGACCATGGACATACAGATTTTGCACGTGCTACAGCTGGACATAATGATTTTGAACCTGTTTGCCTTGGACATAACGATTTTGCACCTGTTGGCCCTAGACATAAGGATTTTGAACCTGCTACCCTTGGACATAAGGGTTTCGAACCTAGTGCTGTAGGGGTTGACCTTACCCTTGCAAAGGTTGACCTTGGCCCTGAACGAGCTGACCTTGCTAATATGCATAGACAACTTGTTGTTGTAGAGGCTGGCTTTGCTGCTACAAAGGTTGACCTTGTGGCTACTACAAAGGTTGGCTTTTCTGCTACATAGGTTGACCTTGTGGCTACTGTAAAGATTGTCCCTACTACTACAAAGGCAAGCCTTGTGAGGACGAAGGTTGGGAGGATTACTGAACAAACTGCATTTGTGGATGCAAAGGTTTCTACAACTATTGCAAAGGTTTCCCTTGCAGTTGTAATAGTTTTCCTTGCTACTGCAATGCTTTCCCTTGCTACAATGAAGGTTGCCCTTGTTGCTGCAAAAGTAGCTGGATAGTTCCTAGATAGTTCCTGAATTGAATCTGGCCATACCCACCAAGCAGAGCAGATTAGTCAGGCCGAACATAAGGTCCATCTTGAGGAATGTAAGGTGGGATGACCAAGGCTTGTGAACCATATGGAACATAAGTTGGTTTGAACAGACCCTGAGCCATGTATTGTTGCTGGAATTTGATGTTAGCTAACCTAGATGGATCAAAAGGGTTAGGAATAGCATCGTAGAAAGGTTGATTCATTCCAACCATATGAGTTTCTGATCCACTCACATTGGCTTGGCCTAACATCATAGAGATATTCAGATCTTTCCACCCAGGTAGTGGCATAGTCTATCCACTCACTGGAGGGGTAGAGTAACTTGTTGAGACCTTACTTACCGAGACCGTCGATTGAACTGGAAGAGTCGGTTGAAACAAAAAAATAGGCGGAGATGGAATGGTAGGTTGAACCAGAACTGAAGTAACTACATTTCATACAATCGGCTGAGAGGTCGTTTTTTGGATGAATAGACTTGATGTAGGCATGGTGTTAGAAGACAAGATAGGATTATGATACAATGATGAGGCACTAGGAGTACTTAAAACCAACTGAGCTAGAGAGGTATAGCCATGCGGCAATAAAGGCTCATTGAACTCAGGGTAAGAAAGAGACAGGATAGCTCCTATTTAAGGGAAACTTTTGGAGGGAAATCATATGGCTTCTCATCACCCACTTGAGGAGTGTAAGTAGCAGAAACTTCCGACTGACTCGGAGAGGAGACTAGAATTTTGCCTTTCGACTCCATAGAAAACAACCAACGACGAACCAAGGATGAACAAGGAGATGGCTCCAAGGGAACACTAGGCTGATCATATGGACTATAAGGATCCCATGGAGATACCACAAAAGGGTCTACAACCAATCCTTGTGGACTATCAAAAGTATGAGGACTCTCGGGAGTCTGGATAGGATTATCAAGGGATTCCGGGTCAAATTCGTAAGGTCACCGAGTATCTGATAGAGGCAGACGAGAAGACAAAGGTTGAATACTCAGAACAATTCCAAGTTCAACACCTTGATCCTTGAGCAATTATGAAAGTTCAGGGAAATTTTCTCCAAATGACCTTCCAGATGAAGGCAAGGAAGAGGAATGAGGCGAACCTGATGGTTAAGCCATGATGACTTTGTCTCAAACAAAAGAGAAGAGATATTAATTTCAAGGCTTTAAAAATATATTAGGGATATACTCACGATGTGGTCCAGAGTAAGACTATCATGAATGTGATGTGATCATGGACAAAAAAACTTTTAAGACGCTGAAACATATTGATGCATTTTCATGTTTTAAGAATTGTCGAGAAAAAGGAAAAGATGACTCTAGTCTCTTTAGGTTTGAACAAGATCAAAAGTACAAGTGCTCAATGATATTTTAAATTTAAAGAGTCAAAAAGACCAAAATGACTACTCAGGATAATCTAGGCAAAAGGGATTACCAAGTAACTGTGAACTGCAGAATACCTCCTGGTGAACCGAGTAGTACGGGCAAGAAATCTCCCTGAATGATGTGTTTAGTGTATCACGATTACAAGGCAACAGACTCATCTTCCTATGGATAAAGGATTGCAAACCTAGTGGGGTCTCCCTTTATATACGTGACAGCATGGGGAGCACATTCCGTACTAGAGTGTGTAATGCTGAAGCGAACGACAGTTGCTAGGTTTAAAGACATCGGAACATGTCTCTAGCCTAGACCTATAAATGTGACTGTTTAGTAGGTTAATTGAATATATTTTAGAAGTTTATCTTGAAATTAAGTCTTAGTTTTTAGGCCCTTTCGATGTCACCTGAAAACTCTTAAGTGTAGCTATATGAGACGAAACCCTTTCAATTCGATGAATGCTTACACTAATTGAGAGAAGAGAAAACAATGAATGGAACAAACAAGCAATCATAAATAAGATGACTCTTCACTACTTCACTTTTCAAAACAAAATAATGAAAATTCTTTCCACTTCCTACTCTTTATATTAGATGCACTTCAACTAGTCCTTTTAACAGTAAAAGAAGTTCATTTTATTTCACATGTTCATGATGATGCAACTCTAGCTTTCAATGATGCCAATCAATGAAACCTATTAATCAATCAAACTAGAATGATGTATTTTCTTCAATGGAATGTTAAAATTAATCTTTCACATAAAAATTTCAATGAATATTTCCAAACACCTAAACATCAATCAAATGCAAAACACGACAAGAAGAACTCCTTTCAAATCAAATGCAAAGATTCAACTGAAACAAACTGAGCAATGTGATCTATGCTTGGAAAAGAGACGTTCAACAAGAGAAGAGAAAACGAAACTTTTTCACTTGTTCAATTGAAACCAAAGCAAGATAGATGCAAGGACTAAAAAACGAAATGCATGAAGTAGCAAACCAACAACTTGACTTGATGAGAAGACAAACAAATAAATGGACAATGACCTAGATGCCCTAGGGACACAAGCCATCCAAAAACTCAAAAAATCAAGTAAGGCAATCTCAAACCAATCAAGCAAACAAATCAAACTAACAAAGCATTCTAGCTAGGGAGAATACAGGCAAAAATGCCAAGAAACAAAATTTATGAGGACAAGACACACTAGCAATGATTTAGGAGAAACCCTGATTTTAACCTACAGGCATCGACGCAAGTACCTAACTAGGAACAAGTGCCAGAAGGGGTTATGGCACGATTGTTCAAAGGGAACTCGCACTGGTCGATGCGACTATCAGAAAATAAACAGCGTCGATCAAGAGATTCTTAGAAAAAATAAAAAATTTCATAAACCAGAACTAGACCTGTCACTCTAAATTCAAGTATCAAAGCAGAAAATGACTTGAAGTATAGATTGCCAAAGAGAAAGAGTGAAACAAGAAAAGTTTCCATAAATAATGAAATGAAAAACAATCCAAAGAGAGGGATGTATCCGCAGTATAGTCGCCAATTTTTGGAGTAGGAGTATCCTCTCTGCAGACAAAGACGATCCCTCTAGCCCAAGAGAGTGGGTCTAGCCGGAAACAAGACAATCTAATGCAAATTTCCATATATTAGAATCGAATAAGAGGACCTGCCTCTTATAACACTAATCCACATGATGGTGATATTGCTTCCTTGGTCCAGCTTCCTTTTGTTCCTTTCGTTCAAATACCTGAAACAAACATGCAAGAAACAACAACAAACATGATAACATAATATTGAATTCATTCTACTTAAAAGGTCAAGGATTTCTAATCTATCAAATGTAATATTACACATGATATAGGAAATAAACCATTAGTTGTATTAATATAAACTTCAAAGAGAAATACAATCGAAGACTTGACGTTGCAAGTTCCCTTTGGCATGTCTGGGTTCCAACACCACTATAAGCATCCCATGATTCATCCTCAAAACAATGGAAGTTCAAGGCCTCTTTCCCTTTGCTCCAAACCAAACACTATAATCTTATTCTCCCTTCACACACAAACTAGAAGGCTAAGGTTCTCAAGATGGCTATCAAGATTTTCAGATTATTTCAGCCCTTTCATTAGCTAGCCGAGGTTGTAAAATGAGGAGTTTATATAGCTTTGATAGAGGGGAAATGGATCCTTTTGTGATGGGAGAGGCCTTATCCCTTTTTCTTTGTTCCATTTTAATAGGGGAAAGGAGCCCAAACAGTCTCTCTCGTCTCTATCTTGCTCAACCATTTACCAAAATTCTATTCACAAAGATTCTAGACCTAGAAGCTTCAACTCCATTTTTAAAAACTTTCCAAAAGAGGGTCATCGTGGGTCATGAATGGCTGACCAGTGTTGTTCGGCGCTAGGCCTAGTGTTAGACTCTGTAGATCGACGTAGGGAAGAAGCTGAATGCTAGCACCGGTCTTGAAAACTGAGTTTGAAGGAATATTCTTGGGAAATGATGTACGAAGGATATGTTCTACAAATGAAGAGGGATGCAGGGACATGTTCTTCATGAATGGGAGACACATGAGGGTCGCTGTAGAGGTCCTACAGGATCGAGGAATGGGGAGTATAGGAACAATGACAAAATGTTGTGTAATAGGATGGAATAGGGTGCTCAAAGGGAAAAGAAAGTTTAGTGGGATTGAGGAGAGGGAGATAGTTGCCTTGGACAGATGGAGGGTAGCTCGTGTTACAAGATTAGGAACAACCCCCTTTACCGCATTGAGAGACTATGCAAAGGGACAAGTCATACCTATCACCATAGGACAAAAGTGATAGATGTAGGGCAGGGGTTAGGGATCTACATGAGGATAAGGTCGCTCCAAATATTAACACCTCCTAAAGGGTCTATTGTGTAGTCCAATAGATCCTCGATCTATTCCATCTACTTATTTTTATAGCGAGAAGATTCATGGATAGAGAAATAGAGGAACCTGGTGGGATGGGTTGTGAAGGTGTTATTATAAATGACTGAAAACCATAGCTACAGTTTCCATCTGCAGACCCCTCTATAACATCCCCCAACACAATCTCTAACTATATTTACTATATTTGATATTTTAATTATCTTTTCTCTTCCCAATTTTCTACTGAATTCATATAATCATAAATATTAGCGAGGGGGCTAGGTATTTATCCCAAATCAAGTTTAAAGGAGAGTGTTATTTATATAGCATTGATATAGTTATTGAGAGATTTATCGTTCATGACTTAAGGTTTAAAAGTCCATGGTATGTGGCATCCCATAGTATTTTATGTGATGAATTCAAAAATAAATTAGTTCACATATAATAGATAATAGAAAAATACTTAAAATTCCAATATGATTAATTTAATGATCGATAATGAATATAATGTTGAACTTTTGGAGGTAATAATAAAGTAAGTCCTTTGTGTTAGAGGGACTAATAAAGTAGGTTACAAGGACTAGACTTATAAGGTTTGTAACATGTCAATAATTAATTAATTTTATCATGGATAAGGAGGTAGAATGATTGTTATAATTCTTTTATGGGGTGAATTTCATTAACAATAAAAAATTACAGGATTACATTATGGTTTACATTAATTCTTATCAGTATCTCATAGGTGAGACCAGACCATAGCCAAAAATAGACTCTTCAAAGAGACTAAAGGGACAACTCAACAATAAAGGGACTAATAGAAGAAGATAGAAAACCACGCTGGCTTCACTCAATAAACCTATGACATATCACGTGCATTCATGGCATGCTAAACAATACCCTTAATTTAACTACATATTGGAAAATACCTCTAGAAATAAAATTATTTAACCCCCTACCAATACAAACCCAATACACCTACCCAATTTAAAAAACCCCTACTTTCACTAGATATTGTAGGAATCCATTTTTTCATTAACATATTTTATACCCATTTATTTTTTTCATTAACTTTGAGCTCCATTTTTTATACCTTCCAATATAAAAACCTTTTACCCCTTCTTCTTATGCTCAATATATTATGTCATTTTTTAATCAACATATATCCCCCAATATGAACAAACATGGTATGGTATTTCTCCCCCAGTGAATCCCCCACGTAGAAAACTAGTACATAGATACTCACCTATCCGGCGTAGAGAAAACCATGTTGTAGGACTATAATAAAATATAAAGGCCATAAAAAATTCAACCAAGAGGATCAGAATTTGGGCCTATCACTAGGATCAAGTTAGCTAGAGCTGCTCGAGGGAGATTAGTTGTAGAGGGAATGCCCATATGACATTTGACCCTTGCTAACCTATGGTACATTTTTTGGAGGGAGATCAATTTTCAAGAGAATGCCTAGATGGCATTTGATGCTTACCAGCCGTTATACAGGAAAATGACCTCCTCATTAGCACAGAGGAGAAAGACATGATGACTGAAGAACTGACCAAATTCACAGGCCCAAATGTCAAGCTAACGTTGTCTAAACACTAGCAACCTGCTTTATAAAGCTTTCTAGCAAGGCTAAGGGTGCATTAGTGCCCAAAGTAACTCTGTATGTTACCTCTCGAAGAGCGTTAGTTAACCCTAATGAGTTTCTATGGGTCAAGAGAAAGAGTTGACTGAGAAATATCCCAAGATTTTCTCCTATGTCAGCTCACAAAAGCAGGGAAGCATCAAAAGTCGACCTGTTTTGGGGAATTACTAATTCCTAATGGAGTATGCAAACTAGAAAGAGCACAAAGGCATGGAAACATCACTTATTTTTCCTAATGGAACTCATGAAGGACTTGGAAGCCCTATCCTCACATGCTATATATGCAAGGCTAGGTCCATTGTGAAAGAGATCAAAACATTTGAAAGGATTGCCTATTTGAATATCGAGCAGAGTCTCAAACTAAGGCATTAGAAGAGGTTAAGAAGGGGGAGAGAGAGAGGAGCTAGAGGGGTAAGGGAAGGTTGATACAACCGATGGTTGTAGTCACACTTTCTACATCAATATATAACTGCAATTTTGTTTTCCACTCCAAGATGTTGGTAGTATAATTTGTTTATATGTGTATTCAATATCGTAAGCATGAGTTGCTTAGATATATGCAAATAGATATATTTATATGTTCATGCATTTTTTATTAGGGTTTCATGTTGTGATATTATGCTTGTCTTTGCTATGTGCAGGTTTTGATCTGGAGCTAGCTCAAGCGTCTTCTGCCTAGCTACATTACACTCTCCAACAACACAACACTAAGACTTGAGGTAATAATTCCTTCTCACTTTGATATTCATTTGTTAAACATAGATATGCATTCAACTTTGTGATAGCTACAGCTAATCTGATTGTTTGCCAAGGATCCTAGGAAGATCCTTTAGGGTTTCCACATCACCAAACACCCATGCATTAATCCCCATAGCACCAGCATATAGTCCATCTTGTTAAACTTTTTTTCATAATTTCTCACATGCTCATGCATATTATCCAAGGATTGGAGCAAGTCGATCCTAGATTCATGGTGATCCAAGGGTGTCCACCCTAGGGAGAAATTTCATTTTCTAAAATAGGTAAAATGTTTGCATATATTGATTTAATGCCCCCCTCATGTGTCCTATATAGAGAATCCATTTTACCCAATCAACGATGACTTTGGAATCTGAGAGGGAAGTAGGATGAGAAGAAACAACCTGCTCAAACTAAGACAATTCGTCTTTAACATGGGTTGGAGTGTGGTCAGGATACCTTATAAAAAATCCTTTGATTCGACGGCATAAACTGGTATTCCCTCTTTGGGCTCACTCTTCATAATAGGCACCCCCTCTTCTAACTATGCCTCTTTGATGAGGCATGAATGGTGTGATGCCCATAAACACACAAGAAGGCCATGATATGTTTTGAGAAATATTAGCTTCCCTTGAATAGAGTCACCACACATGACAACAACTAGAGTCAACAAGGGGCCTAGACTGAGGTGTTTTGTACATGGAAGCCTTGACAGGGGGACTCATTATGTGCAACCTGTCCACTATAGCATGGTTGCAGCGAACTCCCTTACCCCTACTCTACCACCAGTAATTTTTGCCGCCTCCCAAACATTTAAGATGGAACTGGAAGAGTTCCCACTTCCCCACCTAATATTGATATAGATAACCAAATAAATAATGGAGCCCCTGTGACCCCAAAAGTTGTAAACACCATCTTCCTCTAGGGAAACATACCACCCAAGAATGAATTCTCTATCTTATAGGGATTCCAATTAAATACATTAGGGAGTTCCAATTCTCCAAGAATTCCTTCCAATCTACACAAACATAATCCACTATACATCTTGGCCTCCGTAGGTCTTGTTTATGACCAACCGTTCAATATATATATATATATATATATAAAGCCACCACATTCCCCAATTCTTTCCCCAAGAAAGAGAAATTAATCCAATGGAATTGCATGAATAAAAAGCTAGCTAATATATCTAGAAATAGCCAGATTTTAAGATAATTGTCACATGGTAAAATGCATTGTATTTCCCACCTTGTGTGTTGAAATAAATGATGAAAAAGAAACAATAGTCCCTTTTCAGAAACTAAGAGCATGGAAATTTCCACTTTAGTCATTCTCCCTTCCAAATAGACTTTGTTCATAGTTTCTAGCCAAGGATAGGAAATTAGCCTTGAAGCTCTCTGTGGAAAATGCTATAGGGAGGCATAACCAACAACTCAAGAATATAATTCCTAATTGTTCACCCTAAGATTCTTATTTTCGCCTTCCCTTCATGTGCTAAGCCTCGTCTCCCTCCAAACGAGAATTCTTTAGCCTCACTTGCAATTGTGATGATGTACCAATGGTTTAGCAAATTAAGGCAGGACAAGGTGCATGCCACCAACCTTTACTATTCCCTATCCTTTCATCTTCCTAGGAACCTTAGCCATATATTCTCTGCTCACTTCCTCGAGAGTTACCTTATTTAGTGTAAAATGAGAAAAATAGCAATAATTAAAATGAAAAATATATTCAATGTGTAGCTTTTTGTGATACCTGCACTATAAATCAAGTTGATATAGTGTAATTAATAAATTAAATTGTTCCTTATTGGACATCTTTTCTAACTAATTTAACTTGAAATTTTTTCTAGAACAGTGAATTTATTTATGTACTTAAAAACACTTTTTAAATAATAAAATTCATATACAATAATAAAAAATTGAAACATAAAATTTTGCATAGTTTCTACTGGATAATAATAATAATAATAATTTAGAGTATGTTGTTGGAACTGCTAATGAAATAAAAAACACAGAGCCCATGGTTGACTTCATGACACGTGTACTCCCAATATCAGAATAGGATTAATAATGATAGAAGGCTAAAGTGAGGGAGGATATAAACCTTTCAACAAAAGGACTCGAGCACGTTATCAACATCCATCACATTCACGACAGGCCATTCCACAATATGAGACATGAAATCTAACCATGTAAGAACTAGGAATGATCTTTACATCATGCTTCCCACTCCACTTGGCTCCTAGTTCATTTCAAGAACGAAAATGTCCATATTATATGGACTGAAATATATTGATGGCATATATCACATAGACTGAGCCTACCACTAGAGAATCTAATTCAAAGCAAGATGGTTAAACTTATGGTTTCATCCATTAATCATTAAAATCATAACCATGGCAAGGAACAACAAGATGTACTAGTCCATAATGAAATAAGGCCAATCTTTGACACTATAGACACACATGAATGACAAAGAATGCAAAGGTAGAAGTACACAAAGAAATATCTTGAAACTTGAATGGAGCAAACAACTCTTCTCATCATTCAAAATCAGTTAAGTAAAACTAGATAGGAGAAAAGGAAACAAGCAACAATAAATGATTGGAGAACGTTCCAACTAAAATCAACTAAACTCAAGAGAATCAAAATTGATTATGACACCTAGCAAACAATGATATTAATTATCTCAACAGTCCCTCATAATCTCAATTGTTACAAGTATTGGGTCTTACAATTCCCAATTGCTCTCTTTGAAATTCAAATAAATTTTTTTGTAATGGCTTGGTGAAAAATATTGCAAGCTGATCTTTTGAACCACAAAAGGCAAGTAAGACATCTTCAACATTGACAAGGTCATGAATGGAATGCAAACACCCATCAATATGCTTGCTTTTTTTGTGAAATACATGATTTTTTGATAAAGAAATTGTAGAAATATTATCACAATAAATAGGAGTTGACTCCTTCTAAACATTTGAAAGATCCTTCAATAGTCTTCTCAACCACACTACTTGACAAATTGCTAAAGTGGAAGCCACATACTCTACCTCTGCAAAAGATATTGAAATGATGGGTTGTTTCTTGGATACCCATGAGATCATATTGGTATAAAGGTGGAAAACATACCTTGAGGTGTTTTTTCAATCATCTAAGCTTTCTTCATAATCATTGTCTGTATAACCTAAAAATGAGCAATTTTCTAAATGTGTGTAAAATATGGCATAGTCAATTGTTCTTACAACATATCTTAAGATCTTTTGGCAACCTTCCAATGGAAAATATTGGGTGATTGCATAAACCTGGAGAGAAAACTAGCTACAAACTTGATATCAAGTCTAGTTGTAGTAAGATACAACAAAATACCAAGTGGACTTTTATACAATGTTGAATCAAATGGTGGTGCTACATCTTGTTTGTTCAGTTTGGTTACCGAAGAAATTGGAGTATCATTTTGTTTGCAATCGGTAATTCTGAACTTTTAGAGGATGTTAGTAGAATATTTTTGTTGACAACCAAAAGTGTCATTAGCAGATTGTTGAATTTCAATGCCTAAGAAGTATTTCATGAGATTTAGATTAGTCATATCATACTTTGTTTGCATTGTTTCTTTGAATTCTTCTATCATCATATTGCCTGTATAAAGAAAATCATCAACATAAAGGAAAACAATGAGAATTTTACCTTCATGAGTTTTGATATATGGAATTGGCTCATGTCTGCTTTTGCAAAAACTAATTTTGATGAGATAAGTGTTAATGCAACTATACCAAGCCCAGGGAGCTTGTTTTAATCCATACGAGGCTTTCTTCAACCCATACACCTTATGCTCCTATCCTAGAACATCAAAACTAGGAGGTTGCTCCACATAAACTGCTTCCTGCAATATACCATTTAAGAAAGAATATTTTATATCAAGTTGATAAACTTTCGATTTGTGTTGAGTTGTTGTGGAAAAAATAGTTCTGACAATGTCTAACATTGCTACTAGAGAAAAGGTTTCACCATAGTCAACAACAAACTGTAGTGAGAATATTTTGGCAACTAACCTTGCATTACGTTTCTCAATTTCTCCTTTTTCACTAAGTTTGGTCTTGTCTACCCACTTTCCACCTATTTTGGTTTTGTCTCTTGGGAGACCAACTAATTCCCAAGTCTCATTCTTCTCTAAGGCAACGATTTCTTGATTCATTTCATCAGTCCAATATTTTTCTTTTACTACCTACTCAAAATTGGTTGGTTGAGATGAAAGAAAGCCAAACATATTCTGTTGATGATATCCATGCTCTTTCTCATATATTTGTTTGATGCTTCTAATTTTTTGAGTGTCTTCTGAAGATGATGAATCACTGCTGTAAGATGTACAATTTTCAATTGGTATGGCTCTTCCCGAACCTACAATCTTGTTAGTTGTGGTGGATGGATAGGTTGATTTAAAGCTTCATCAATTTGATCTGACCAAGATCTATTTTCAAAAAAATTAACATCTCTGCTTAAAACAAACTTCTTGGTAACTAGATTTTAAAGTCTACATGCCTTTGACTATTCACTATAGCCTACAAAAGTACATCTTTCACTCTTACCATCAAGCTTCTTTCTTACCTGCCTAGGAACATGTGTAAATGCTATAGATCCAAAAATTCTAAAATGAGATACATTCACCTTCTTACCATCCCATGCTTCTTGAGGTACTGTATCTTGGACACTGGTTATTGGAGATCTGTTGAGAACATATACTGCAGTAGAAATTGCTTCATCCCAATAGTCATTGGATAATTTCTTCTCACGAAACATACATTTGGCCATATTCATGATTGATTGGTTTTTCCTTATGTTACTCCATTCTGTTGTGGAGTGTATCTTTTTTATTTATTTATGATGATTCCTTTTTGTTGAAAAAAATCTTTGAAGTTATTGGAACTATATTCTTCTCCTTTGATTGACCTGAAAACTTTTAAAGGCTTTCCACTCTTCTTTTATGCTTCTACTTTGAACTTGTTGAATCTTGAGAAAGTGTCAGATATTTTCTTGAGGAAATAAACCCATATCTTCCTGATATAATCACCAATGAAGGTCATAATATAAAGAATACCACCAATGGATTGTGTTTGGATTGGGCCACATATGTATGTATGAACTAGCTTTAAAGGCTCTTTTTCTCTAGTGGAAGGTGTCAGAAAGCTATTTCTTGTATGCTTTGATAGAATACAAATTTCACAATTAAAATATTTTTCATTCAAATTAGGGAGACAAATGAACATATAATTTCTTAAGCAGACTTAGACTCTTTAGGGGAATATGCGCATACCTAGAATTCCATAATTGTGGCTCATCTATTCTTAACACATTGTGTGCAAAAAAGTTGTGAAATATTTTGACTTCTAAGAGTCAATGGAAACATCATATTCTTGGTTTTCTCAACCTTTGATATCAGTCTTCTATTGGGAGGTTTGTCATAGATATAACATGCGTTCCCTTGGAATATTACATCATAACCATGCTTTATCATTTTACCTACACTAATGATGTTATGCTTCAGATGTGGAACATAAAAAACATGAGGTATATATTTTTGTTGATTTTGTTTGGTAAGAAAGGGGACAATACATTTCCCTTCAACTTTAATACAGGAATAGTCTCCAAGAGTAATTTCAGATGTTATGGAAGCGTTAATAAAAGAAAGTAGTTTTTTATTACATGTCGTATGATTGTTGCACTCACTATCCAGCAACCAAAGGTCCTCGCTCTAACTGTCTTCAAAAATATGACAGGAGAAAGGCATGGTCTTATAGGATTCTCTTCCATTGTTGGAGAGATGGACACTGCCTCGTTATTGATCCAATTGTTTCTTTCTGCATTCATGTTCATAATGCAGAAAGAAATAGTTGGATCAATAACGAGGCAGTGCCATTAAAGGAAATTTCAGCTTAAAAATGTTCATGAAATTTTCACATACATAATATATAAACCAATCAAAACTATTTAAATTTAAAAATATGTACATATAAGTATTTTTAATGGAAAAAAAGCTATTTTTTTAAACTGTATTTTCAGCTTATATCCTTATATGTTTACACAAATTTCAAGTTTCAACACTTGTTGGATGTGGAATTAAATTCTACACCCAATGAGTACCCTTTATGCATACTTATGAGAAGACCCACATTGATAAAAACTGAACATACATTAAAAAAATGTGTTGAACACACTTTTTGAATGTATCTTCATTTTTTATCAATATGGGTCTTCTCAGAAGTATGCATCAGGGGTACTCATTTGATGTGGAATTTTATTCTACATCTGATGAGTGTCTACCCTTGAAATTTGAGTAAACCTATAAGGATATAAGCTAAAAATACAATAAAAAGAATCAATTTTCTTCTTTTCCCTCCAAAATCCATAACTCTTATTTTATTATTTTCCTATTATTTTATTATTTTTCCTTAGGAGACCACTTTTAGGCTGAAATTTCCTCTAATGCTCTGCTTTACTTGCTATCGCGTCTATATCCTCTACCTCTGCCTCTGCCAAGAGAGAGTTGTTCTTTGAGAGCTTGTTCCATGGAATATTTTGTCAGTTTAAGCCTTCTTTCATGTGACATAAGTGATACAATTAATTGTTCTACTGAGAAAGTTGTAAAGTCTTTGGATTCCAAAATGGTTGTTATAACCGTGTCATGTTTCTTAGGCAAGCTTCAATGGACTTTTCCAACAATCTTCTTATATGTAATGGTTTCACCAAAAAGTTTAAACTAGTAGACTATGCCCATGACTCTAGTCTTGATCTGGTCCACATTTTTTGTGGTCGTCATCTTTAGGGTTTCAAACTGAGCTCTTAATGTCTACAATTTCACAGCTTCACTATATCATTATCTTGATATGCAACTTTCAAAATATCCCACGGTCCATTTGTTGTTGATTCTTCAGTAATGTTGTCGAAGATAAAGTCATCGTAAGTTTTGTATCTAACATTTGGCTCTGTGTTTTTTCTTCCTTAGTTCTATAGTGGAATTCCTATGATTATTGTTCACGGTTGCTAATGCTTCTTGGGTCAGCTCTACATAACCATTCCGTAGGATATCCCAACAATCCTGGGTTGGCAAAAATGTCTTCCTTCATAAAGACCAAAACTCGTAATTTTTGCGAAACAAAATCAGGGTTTGTTGCAAAGCGCTAAAAGAAACCATTTATTTTAAATGTAGATGTGACTTTTAAAATAAAAAAATCCCTTTTAAAACTTAAAAAAATTCTCCTTACCAAATTGTGGTGCACTATTTTTTTAACCCTTTACCAATTCAAAATTTTCTTAAAAAGCTTTAATAAAAAAAATTTGTTTTTGTTTTAATAACAAATCCCATAATAAAATTACTCCCCCTCTTTACACTTTTAAAATAACCCTTTCTTTTTTTTAAAGAAAAGTATTAAACGAATCTTAAAAAACAAAAACTTACCCAAAAAAAAAAAAATACAAATAAAACTGTGGCACATTAAAGAATGTATCACCCTTGATAAAAATAAATGTGGACCTTTTAAAATTCGTGTAGAAATTGATTTTTGACTTTTCGCATAAAAGCAAGAATGTATTTTTTATTATATATTTCCTAAAAGGCTCTCATAGAAGGCTTTGGGGCTTATTAAAGAATGTATCACCCTTGACAAAAATAAATGTGGACCTTTTAAAATTTGCGGAGAAATTGATTTTTTACTTTTCATCGGAGTTATATGTATTGATATTTAGTTTAAGTCTTTGATATTAAGACTTCACTGGATGAGTTCATTGTCTTAAGAAAAGCTAACATGGTGGAAATGCAAAGAGATAGGGATGTACTACAAAATGCAGGCTCCATCATTATCCATCTAGGTCACCATTAAAATTTATAACACGAAAAATGTCTGAATACATTACTCCCATTTCCATATTAAGCCATCTAGATTCGATATTAACGCTAACTAATAAATTTGCATTACGCAATTATGACGCCATCCATACTAGGTAAGATTACCTTGTACTTTTCTCCCACTAAGATTATCTAGTTCGTTCGTTATGCAATCGTTCATTATGCAATGTTTCTGTGATCAACTAAAGTATGAAAACGCATCATGATCAACCTGCAATCGAATGAGATGTAGTTTATTGTTTAGTAATCAACCATTATTTAAGAAACTGCTCACGAGTAGTAGAATAGAGGATGATAAAATAACACATATATAAAATGCATTGTTAATATGATTATAAAAGTTATTGATTTAATATTTCACTTACAATAATTAAAACCAGTCTAGATCCATTTTAATTGTTGAGAGGGATCAAATCTTTTGAGGTGCAAACTTATTTTTTGAGTGCAAAATTTGAGGAAATGTTTGCATCTCGAGAGATTTGATCCCTATCGACGCTTGATAGATCCCGAGTTAAGATGGATCTAGGCCGGTTTCAATTGTGTGCGGAAAAAGAAAATTTAACTAACATATGATTAAATTTATCAAATATGTAAATTCATATAATATTAATATAATCATTTAAATATGCTAAATATGTCTACAGTTAATCTAGTCATTTTAATTTTAAATTTGCTTAGTAACCTCAGTTTGTTGAGATGATAAATATTGTTAATCACTTTAATGATGAAATAAAAAATTTGAATGTAAAGTGACAATATAATAGTGTTGAATGATAGAAAATGTGAATAATAAGAATATAGTCAATTACAAATAGTCTTCATTGTGATTAATCTCAAACTATTCTTATTGTCACGCTTGTTACTTGTGTCACCTTTTCATATCGATTATATGAAAAGGATAGGTTAAATCATAAACCATTTAAATCTTTAGCTCGAGCTATTGTAGTAAACATTATACCTTGTCTCTCTTTCTCTCCAATATTAATAGGTTGATTTACTATAACACAAAAATCAATGTACATTGTCAATATTTTTTTGTGCTTACACTGAAATCAATGCACAATGTAAATCCAATCACTTTAAAATTAATGTACCATCATACATCCAATTACATAAAATCATAAATCAACATCCCTCTCTCCCCCTCCAACTCCATTTTCCTATCCATACCTCCCTCATCCTCTTTCCTTCCCTCTCTCCTCTCTCTCAAGTCTTCTCTCTCATACTTCCTCCCTCTCCCTTTCTCTCCTACCTCCCTCTCTCTTTCCCCATCACTGTCCTCCTCTCTCTCAAGTCATGTCTCTCATTCTTCATCTCTCTTCCTTTCTCTCCTATCTCCCTCTCCCTTCCTCCATATCTCTCTCTCTCTCTCTCTCCAATTCTCTCTTTTCCCTCCAATCCTCTCTCTTCCTCTGTCACTCTGGCTCTCTCTCTCCAACTATGTTACTATATCCATCCCTCTCTCCTTCTCTCCACGAAAAATTTTAAGGATGGACATTTATCTTAAAGTTTAGAAACAATGGTGAATATTATTGGCTTCATATTTTGATATTTATCTGTTATGAAAATTATAAAGATTTTCGTGATATTTCTATACAAATATTTAGGTTTTTAATGATTTTATATTTATTTGTATAAAATTCTAGTGATTTTTAAGATAAAATAATTTTATACTATAAAATTTGGGCGAATATTTTTTCGAAAAATTGGAAATTGACAAATCTCTTTTTTGGAAAAAACATGGAAAATTAGCCCATCTGTGAATATTATCCCCTAAAAGTTTCCTTGTTTCTCTCCCCCCTTCTATATATCTCTCCTTCTTTGTCTCTTTATCTCAATGACCCCTAAACATACACACTCTCTCTCTCCACTTCTCACTCTTTATGTCTTTCTTCTTCCCTCCCTCTCTCCCCCTCCAACTCCATATCTCTATCCCTCCTTCTCTCCTCCTCTTCGGCAAATCCCCTCTCTCATCCTTCCTCTCTCTCCCTTTCTCTCATAGCTTCCTCTCTCTTCCCCCATCTCTCTCTCTCTCTCTCTCTCTCTCTCTCTCTCCAATCCTTTGACTATACCCATCTCTCCTCTCTCTCCCTTTCTCTCATAGCTTCCTCTCTCTTCCCCCATCTCTCTCTCTCTCTCTCTCTCTCTCTCTCTCTCTCTCTCTCCAATCCTTTGAATATACCCCTCTCTCTCCTCTCTCTCCCCCCTCCATCTTTGTGTCTCCCTCTCCCTCTCTTACCCTTCTCTAGCTCTCTCCCTCCTCTCCCCCCTCCATCTTTGTGTCTCCCTCTCCCTCTCTTACCCTTCTCTACCTCTCTCACTCCTCTCCCCCTCTCTCTCTCTTCATTCCTCCTCCCCCCTCTCCTTCCCGAACCTGCAATCTTGGTAGATGTGGTGGATGGACAGGTTGATCTAAAGCTTCACCAATTTGATCCAACCAAGATTTATTTTCAAAAAATTTAACATCTCTTCTTAAAACAAACTTCTTGGTAACTAGATTGTAAAGTCTATAGGCCTTTGATTATTCACTATAGCCTATAAAAATACATCTTTCACCCTTATCATCAAGCTTTTTTCTTAGCTGCTCAAGAACATGTGTAAATGATATAGATCCAAAAATTCTAAAATGAGATACATTCGCCTTCTTACCATCCCATGCTTCTTGAGGTATTGTATCTTGGACACTGGTTGTTGGATATCTGTTGAGAACATAGACTGCAGTAGAAACTACTTCATCCCAATATTCATTGGATAAGTTCTTCTTACGAAACATACATCTAGCCATATTCATGATTGATTGGTTTTTTTGTTCTCCTACTCCATTCTATTGTGGAGTGTATCTTTTATTTTCTACATGATGATTCCTTTTTGTTGACAAAACCCTTTGAAGTTATTGGAACTATATTCTTCTCCTTTGACTAACCTGAAACTTTTAAAGGCTTTCCACTCTGCTTTTCTGCTTCTACTTTGAACTCGTTGAATCTTGAGAAAGTGTCAGATTTATTTTTGAGGAAATAAACCCATATCTTCCAACTATAATCACCAATTAAGGTAAGAATATAAATATTAGCACCAATGGATTGTGTTTGCATTGGGCCACATATGTATGTATGAACTAGCTCTAAAGGCTCTTTTTCTCTAGTGAAAGATGTGAGAAAGATTTCTCTTTTATGCTTTGATAGAATACAAATTTCACAATTAAAATATTTTTCATTGAAAATAGGGAGACAAATGACCATAGAATTTCTGAAGCAGACTTAGACTCTTTAGGGGAATATGCCAATACCTAGAATGCCATAATTGTGACTCATATATTCTTGACACATTGTGTGCAAAAAAGTTGTGAAATATTTTGACTTCTAAGAGTCAATGGAAACATCATATTCTTGGTTTTCTCAACCTTTGCTATCAGTCTTCTATTGGGAGGTTTTTCATAGATATAACATGTGTTCCCTTGGAATATTACATCATAACCATGCTTTGACAATTTACCTACACTAATGAGGTTATGCTTCAGATGTGGAACATAATAAACATGAGGTATGTATTTTTGTTTATTTTTCTTGGTAAGAATAGGGACAATACCTTTCCCTTCAACTTTAATACAGGAACAGTATCCAAAAGTAATTTCAGATGTTATGGAAGCGTCAATGCAAGAAAGTAGTTTTTTGTTACCTGTCATATGATTGTTGCAGCCACTGTCCAGCAACCAAACATCCTCGCTCTGACTATCTTCAGAAATATTACAGGAAAAAAAACATGGTCTTAGAGGAATCTCTTACATTGTTGGAGAGATGGACACTGCCTAATTATTGATCCAAATGTTTCTTTCTACATTCATCTTCATAATGGAGAAAGAAATAGTTGGATCAATAACAAGGCAATGCCATTAGAGGAAATTTCAACTTAAAAGTGTGCATGAAATTTTCACATACATAATATATAAACCAATCAAAATAATTTAAATTTAAAACGAGGTACATGTAAATATTTTTGAGGGAAAAAAAACTACTTTTTTAAACTGTATTTTCAACTTATATTCTTATATGTTTATTCAAATTTCAAGTGCAGACACTTGTTGGATGTGGAATTAAATTCTACATCCAATGAGTACCCATTATGCATACTTCTGAGAAGACCCACATTGATAAAAATTTAACATACATTAAAAAATGTGATGAATGCACTTTTTTAATGTATCTTCATTTTTTTTTTAATCAATGCGGGTCTTCTCATAAGTATGTATAAGGGGTGATCATTTGATGTGAAATTAATTTTGCATCCAACGAGTGTCTACACTTGAAATTTGAGTAAACCTATTAGGAGATAAGCCAACAATACAATAAAAAGAATTCGTTTTCTTCTTTTCCCTCCAAAATCCATAACTCTTATTTTATTATTTTCCTATTATTTTATTATTTTTCCTCAGGAGGCCACTTTTAGGCTGAAATTTCCTCTAATGCTTTGCCTTGTTGTTGTCACCTCTATATCCTCTACCTCTACCTCTTCCAAGAGAGAGTTGTTCTTTGAGAGTTTGTTCCATCGAATATTTTTCCAATTTAAGTCTTGTTTCATGTGCCATAAGTGATCCAGTAAATTGTTCTACTGAGAAAGTTGTAAAGTCTTTGGATTCCAAAATGGTTGTTATAACCATGTCATATTTCTTATGCAGGTTTCCAAGGACTTTTTCAACAATCTTTTGATCTGTAATAGTTTCACGAAAAATTTTAATTTGATAGACTATGCCCATGATTTTAGTCATGATCTGGACCACATTTTCTGTGTAAGTGATATTCAGGGTTTTGAACTGAGCTCTTAATATCTGCAATTTCACAGTCTTCACTATATCATTATCTTGATTTGCAACTTTCAAAATATCCCACTGTTCTTTTGTTGTTGATGCTTCAGTTATGTTGTCAAAGTTAAAGTCATTCTAAGTTTTGTATCTAACATTTGGCTCTCTGTTTTTTCTTTCTTAGTTCTACAGTGGCATTCCTCTGATTATTGTTCATGGCTTCTAATGCTTCTTGGGTTGGCTCTACATAACCGTTCTGTAGGGTGTCCCAACAATCCTAGGATGGCAAAAATATCTTCCTTCATAAAGACCAAAACTCATAATTTTTTAGAAGCATAATCAGAGTTTGTTGGAAAGCGCTGGAAGAAGCCACTTTTTTTAATGTAGATGTGTGACTTTTTAAAAAAAACCCCTTTTAAAACTTAAAAAAATATCTCCTTAAAAAAATGTAGCGCCCTCTTCTTTTAACCCTTTACATTTAATTCAAGGTTTTCTAAAAAAAACTTTAATAATTTTTTTTTATTTTGTTTTAATAACAAATCCCATAAAAAAATTACTTCCTCTATTTACACTTTTAAAAGAACCCTTTTTTTAAACAAAAGTGTTAAATGAATCTTAAAAAACAAAAACTTTTAAAAATAGTTGTTGTCTAGGTAAATCCTCTCTACTGATAGAGATGTTCCCTCTAGCCCAATGATTGAGTCTAGCAAATGAAGTGACAATCTACTAGACACTCTCCTAAGTTGCAATTGAAAAGAGAAACGAAGAATATGGCCTACCTCGTTCTGATGCTATCTCAATCTCCTTTGTTGAAGACCTTGAATCACTTATGTCACGGGCTCGTTCCTGTTGCTCTCAGCATTTATGCTACTGCACAAGAGATCAAGACACAACAAGGCATGCAAATAAAAATAGCATATTCAAAAGAAACCTACTTAACTGATCAAGGAATGTTAAGCTAAATGATATAGGATCATACACATTTAGGGAAAATGAACCAGTAGTTGTATATTAATAGAAAATAAGGGGAAGCATACAACTAAGCCTTGATGTTGATAGGCTTTCCTTGAATGAATATCCAAGTTCAATCTAAGCTCTCCAAGCACTCCTTCTCCAAGCCAAATGAGTAGCACATAGGCACAATCTTAGCGTAAGTGTGCAAATAGGCATAGACCAACTGACCAACCATTTGGAAATGGGAGAAAATGAATATATAGGCTAGGAAAGGGAGTTAAGACCTCTCCAAAGATAGTATTAGGACCTTATCTCAAGGATGTAGCTCATAGGGATAAGACCAAGAGCCCAAGTTGGGATTATTCGACCTCATCTACACCAAACAACCTCCATCTCGCCACTTTGGAAGCTTCTAGATCACGAAGATTCTCATCCTCTTTAGGAAAGTTTCCTTTTTGGGATCATCAAGGGTATAGAAGTGAACAAAGCGATGCCATCGCGGGTTAAGTGCAGTGCCATAGGCGATCATCGTTATTTTGAGTCTCATAAGAACGATGATGCTCAAATTAGGGTTTTAGAGCTATTTCTTCCAAGGAAATCTTAATACATTTTCCAGTGAATGTCTTAGGAAGGATTTCAGCTGCCTATATAGATGAATACATTGTATAATGGTCATGTTTCATGCACTTCAGGGTATGTCACAGGGAAGTGCAGGAGGTGCGACAAAATACTGTGTAACAAATGTCTCCTAAAGCTTGAAGGTGGAACAAGGAGTGATGACTGAGATGATGTATAAGCTTTTTCAAGGACAAGGACAATCACCATCAATAAATCTATAAATCAAGGACACATATACATATACATATCTGATATCATAAATCCATGGTATGGACGCAACCATGAGGATGATAAGTACTATATGGAAAGATCCGTGGTATGGGGGCAACCATCCAAATGAGAAGGATCATCTATGAATCTAAGATCCAAGGTATGGTTTTAGCCATCCAATATGGAAGGATCAAAATAAATGTAAAGTCCCACCGTATGGCCATAGCCATCCATATAGCAAAAACATGTGTACAATCAAGAATAACATATAACTCCACGCAGCCTAAGTCATGTTAGAAAAAACTCAGGGTCTTGCGCTACATCCCAATCTGATCAAAGTACGAATTCTAACATGCAAATAAATGTGTTGAAGTCGAAGATGCTAGAAAACCACCTGATTACCCACCAATGACGTGGACCATTAATAGGTACGAGAGAAACCACTAATAATGATAATGGATCTCAAGGTACGACAATACAATCCATGAATGTGATAATGAAACTGAAGTTGAACATTCGTGGAATCATCCAATCGAAGGCCAATGATGAAGACCTGTCGTCAAATGTGAAGAACTTGCCATTAGGGCATGCAAGCTCTAAGGTACTGAAAGGGAGTTTCTAAGTCATCTTCCTAGATAATGAGCTGAAGTCGATAAGAAGAGACCCATCGAAGGAGTGAAATGATGAATCCCCCATCATCAACATAAAAAAAGAAATAAAGTGGAATGAAATGAATAAGATCCAAGACTGTAACAATGGGTCAAACAATTTATAGGTAAATAACTGCAGATAGGACTTCTCTTGAACAGTGGAGACACGACCCTTTAGTGTGGCAGCATTTGACTCAACATAGGATTAAAGGTCATTCTGACAAAATGGAATAGTCAAAGGAGCAGAAAAAAATGGATCACCCAAACCCGGGAAGACTAGTGACTGAGTGAGGATATCCCAAACCCGACACAAAAGAATAAGAGTGTCATGTGCAAGAGCAGTTTGTTGCCTATATAGAGGATGTTTCATCTTCATTTTTCCCACTATTTCTAGCGAGTACCCCAATTATTTTTATCACAAGCTTGAGGGGATAACATATGCTTGTCATGTAAGTTCATTCTTGGAATGAATCCATCCTAGTAAGTTTTACAAGTCCTAGGAAGGAGAAACTCAGTCTCATCATGGTGACGAGTCTTTCGTCGTAAAATTTTAATGAGTCCGACGTAAGAATAACTCGGTGTATTTTTCATATTTAGAGAGTTTGAAAAAGAGACGAAAAATAAAACTCCATCATGTCCCTTTTCATAATTTGTCTCTCAAACTTGAAAAGGTAGAAAAAAATATTTGAGAAAACCTCTTGACCATGTCGATCAAGGTGTACCTTTTTCGTAGATAGTCAATCTCAGCCCTAAAAGGGGTAAACGTATATTGAAGTGACATCAATTCATTTAATTTAACGAGTTCAAAATGACAAGTACTCGGTGATATTTTAAGTTTTCTAGAGTCAGAAAAGGGCTTAAATATGACTCTAGTGGGGTTCCTTTTTCATTTATTTTTAATGAGTCTGAAAAAGAGATAAAACAACAACTCGTGAGAATCAGTAAAAAATAATAACTCTCCACTAAAAGCACATGTAGCTGTACAATGAAATGCACCATCATTGATATCTAGATATAATAATAAAATATTATTAAAATATTGACCAAAATGACTTCAAAACTTATAAATAACCAAAAGTAACATTATTTTTTACCATTTTACTATAGTAACTTCTAAAAGTGCATTTATGCCCTAATTTTCTCAATTTTCAAGTGACCATTGTGGGAGATTCAGGGCGCCATTTCGTGAACTATTTGCAGCAAGTATAGGTCTATCCTTGCTCTTGCATTTCATCACATTTTCATGCATTTTTAAGGGAATTTATGTGCTAAAACGGAGGATTTGAATTTTTTTTTAGCGTTGGCGATCATCGCGGGTTTATTCAGTGGACTTGTGATAATTGCCCTTGAGTTCAAATACGCCTGTGATGACATTTCTCCATTTATAAAAACATGTGCAATGGCGCCAAGGTGGAATTTTTTCGAGAAAAACCCCTTTTGAAAGAAAATTTTCTTTATTTCAATCGATGAAAAAGGTTCTAATTGGTGTTAAATGATGTTTTGTAGGAGATCATGGTTCTAGAATGGAAAGAAAGAGGCCATGAGGCTGAAGATCACCAAGTAACCCAGAATACAAAATGTATCAATGCCTTGAGAGATTGTGGGTTGCTAAAGTTCTTCAGGACCACAGGACCGAGGGCTCAGATGGAATTGTTGCCCGATTTGATCAATATCTAGGATGTGGATCGATATATCTTTATCATCAAAGGCCAAGAACTGGAAATGGAAGAATAAAAAATCTATTTTATTGTGGGATTGTCCCAAAGAAAGAAAGAGTACAGCTCTTCAGATCTCGCTCAAGTGGTGAGAGTAATAGTGCTCTCATTAGGAGGCATTTCCCAGGTGCAAAGATGACGAGGGGTGGGAAGGTGAAGATTGCCATAATCACCAACAAACTTCCTTTACAAACCATCTTTTTTACCGTAGCTCACATATCTTGGATGCAAGCCCTGAATGAGAGTTCAAAGTACCAATTCCAATACACAGTTGAGTGTCTGACCCCCACCATATTCAACTGGTGTGGAGGCCTTCTGGCGAATATGAAAAGATGATCGACAAAAAGGGAGGGAAGGGAGCCTAAGATAATTTGGGCTTGGCTCAATACTCATGACTTTCATCGTAGAGTGGGTGCCCGTATTCTGGTATCAATGGGTAGAGTTACCAGATCCTACCCCCTAGGACCCAAGTTTAGTGAGGTGGATTCAAATCATGCCTTGAGGAGGGATGGGTCAGCATATGCACTACCCTCCACATTTCTTTACTTGGCTACAACGCCAACTACTCATGGTGGATGATTATGTATATGTTGGCACAGATTTTTGATGGGATCCAGATCTACCTCTGCCACCAGGAGAACAGTGGATTGATGTAGGTAAAGACTTGTTTTTTGGATTTTTTCAAGTCTTATGATTTTTGGTAAAAGTGTATACTGAGACTAGAATTATGATAAATGTGCATATGTAGGACCCAAAAGATTGCCTGGCATGTCTCCAATAGCACGATGGGCTACTCATCAAATAGTGGGCATTGACTATGAAGAACGGGCGGACCCCTTATCTGAGATGGAGCACAATCTAGAAGTAATTACTCAGTGAGTAATAGAGTATACTACTATAGACGAGGTGCCACTACGTTGGCAAAGACATATAGTGGGAGTATTCACAAGACTGCGTTGGCTATTAGGCTGAGTGATAAGATCAGTCTTGTGCTACCATGAGCACCATGTAGGTTGATAGCCTTTCTAGCTCTTTTACACACTGTGTAGGCTTTGAAAGCCAAGTTTTACGGAACACTTTATTTTTTGAGATTTTGATGCAAAAACTTTGACAGACTCGATATATATATATATATATATATATATATATATATGTTTTATTTTCCACTTATGTGTCGAGAATATGATCTATATATATATATATATATATATATATATATGTTTTATTTTCCACTTATGTGTCGAGAATATGATCAGTTTTATAAATGACGCAAATGTCGATCAAGAACATAACTGGCTAATGCATCTGTTAATGTATTCAAATTGCATGGAATGTGTTGATATGTGATAAAATCAGAATTTCTTTCCAGTAATCGAACACATAAATACATACGCAATATTTGTGGATTTCTCACTAAATAATGATTGTTTAATTGTAACACAACGAGTTGTGAATCTAACTTGAAAACTAAATCTCTAATGCCAAGAGCAATTGCTTCTGATAATAGTTCAATGACTACACTGTATTCAAAAATATTTTTAGTCGTCTGACCGAGGCATATACCTTGTAAGTCAATCAACTTGCCATCAAGGGAAAAGAGTGCCCAAGCTGTAGAAGACAAATTTTGTGTGCTACGACAAGAATCATCAGAAAAATAGACATAATGACTTGATGACATCTGCAAATTGAGTGGAACACAAGGTAAGAAGAAAAACACATGTCTGCAAAGAAAACAAACGCACCAAAAATAAAAAGCGCACACTAATGAATTCACACACTAATGTACAAAAAATCACATGAATTTTACGCGTAATGTTTTTTAGATGGAGTCCATTTTTAGACTCAGGTAATCAATCAACAGAGAATGAAAATGAAGTTTCACCATTGACATGATGTGTAAGCATCGAATCGACCAAATAATAGAGTAGAACTCATAAAAGGCTATGCCCCCATGCCCCTCAGGCGAGTGAGGGTTATGAGTCATAAGATGAAAACCCCATTGTGATAACGGGAAAATGGTAGAGACTCGGTGAAAAAATCTCATGAGAGGAGGCAAGAAAAACTTGATCTCAGGATTAGGAAAAGGTGCCTCTAGTTGAAATATTTTGACAATTTTAGGGTGAACTAAAATGTCAATAAGCAAGGTTGTAGTAATGTTTTCCATATTACCCTCCGAAATGACTTCATGCACTGGGATAGGTGTTTGAAGTGGACGCGTTGGGAAATGAGAGACAAACGCTTCAAAACTTGAAGGCATCTCACTGAGGCTTGCAAGAAATGAAGAATGATGATGGAGGTTGTTTCAATGAGCTTCGTCCAGAGACATAACCTCAACTATACTCTTGTCGGTGGTGAATGTCTCATTCAAAGGATCCAGAGAATCCCAAGAACCAATCCAAGGAGATGGCACATAAGTATCCAGGTTCAAACTGAAAACATCATGACTTTTTGAAGCAGAAATTGAAGCCAAGACACTCGCTTGATAATTTTTCTCTAAGGGGATTAAAGGCATAGAATCGCCAAATGAATCAATTTGATATCCAGTAGGAATAATCGAACGATATGTAGAAATTTAGATCATATTGATTGAAGTAATATTCAGAGGTGGAAGAGTAAAAGTACCAATTAAAGAAGAGTCTTTGAAAAGACCTTCCCCCACACTCTCATAAGGAATATCATTATTTCCCACATAAGGGATATTGTCGTTCAATGAACCGAAAGAGAAAAAATACAGTTGGTCGACGGTGATAATTTTTCCTTAGTGAGGAAAACGAAGCACCCAAAACAAAGAAGAAACTACAAAAAACATAGTGTGGGTCCACCTTCACCCGAGAAGAAGGTTGTAGTTGAGACTCGCATCTACAACTTCCACTTCTAGCTCAATGGTCTTTCCCTCCAATGTGATCGACAAGTTTGTGAGAATGCCATATCGACGGGAGCCTTTGCCATCAAAGGCCTCCAAAGTGTTCCACGACTGCTTAAGAGAAGGATAGTCAATGGCCTTCCAGCACGAAATAGACATGATGCCATTGGAAACACCTTCATCAACAATAGTCTGATGAATCGTCTTTCCTTTAATGAGAACCTGTATCAGAAAAGAAATCTGATGAGAAAGATGAAGAACGTGGTTTTCAATATGAAAGATAGTTAGACTCGAAACAGCAAGATCAATAGTGCCTATAACAGACAACAATGATTTGCGTTGTGTTGGACATGTTTGGAGAACCTCCAAAGAATATGTTAGCGCTTGAAATTTCACCTCAGGCTGAAAAAGGTAAACTCCAAGGCAACATCAAACCACTTAGCCTCGTAGCTAGCCCTACGGGGCAGGAGAGGGCTCTCTCCGGTCTATCTCAGTAAAGATCTTCAATGGGTGAGATGACCAATAGGGAAACACTGATTTTAGGCTAGTAAACTGATCAATAGGTTTAATTTGGGATTTTTAATGTTTTGGTGGAAAATTGGGGAATGACAATTTCAGGTGCGGGGATTGGACACAGTTTTTGCAGGGGGTTCTTTGGGGCGAGGTAGGAGACAGTATTGATGCCTTTGATAGAGGTGTATGGATGAGAATGACTGGTGAGGAGTTAAGGAGAGCAAGCAATAACCTTGAATTCCCCTTAAACAGTTGAAAACATTGATATTAAGCAAACTTAAAAGCAGAGCATGACAGTCATGAATTCTACTTTAACACCTCATTTGCCTAATTTGCAGAAGGAAAAGTAATGAAATGATTCACATAACACACTTACAAGTACAAAGAGAAACACACCATCAACACATGTGACCACAAGAATCCCAAAAAGGACTGCAAAACCCTGGTCTTCCTTTGCCAAAAATTGCAGAGATACAGTGAGTAATACAATAAGAGCTTCTCCCTCAAGAGTCCAACCATGAAAATGAGCAAGAAAGTGCATAATATAGGCCATCTAACATCTTTCCCTGCCTCTAGGGGTGGATCTCACTATCCTAGGAGATGTTTCAACCAATTCTAAACTAAGCACTGAAAACTAGGCAATCAAAACAACTTGCCTCTATAAGCTAGGAAACCAATTCATTCATTACATTTTACCTATCTGATGAATGAATCTTCTAGAAGAGATAAATAAGTTCCCAAACATCATAAAATTACATCATTTACAGCAAGGAGGATGAAAATCAACTCCCAAAAAGTCAAATCCAGTAAAACTACGCTTTGCTGAGCTGTAGGTTGATTTCCTGTACAAACTGCCTGATGGGTCGCGCGCAATTCCTGGACAGGTCGCGCGCCTTTGGAGGAACTTTTGAGGCACTTCCATGTGTCCAAATGAGGCAACGTGGGCTTTTTGGAAAGGTATAGATGTCTACTTTCCAACCCAAGTGGAATTCCTGAATTTGGTTGTCAGTTGCCCCTCCAAAATTGAAATCTCCCAAGACGGCTTTCTGTGTGTCAAAAATGTGGCAGAAAGTCATTTTTTGCTTGTTTTTTGACTTTCTGGAGACCCAAAACTTGGTGAAATTTCCTAGTAATGGCTGAGCATGTGTAAATTTTCATGAAAAATCCAGAAATGCTGAGTTTTCCCAAAATGGAGTTGCCAAACGAAAGGGTCGCGCGCGGCACGCGACCCCTCGGTGAAGAAAACCTGTTTTTTGCCAGAAAAATAAAAAATGACCCAAAACGCTCAAATTTTTTTGAAATTTGTGCTGGAGTCGAGTTATTTAGTATCATGCTCCTTCAAAGAAGCCTCAGCCAAGATATGGAGGGGGTCGGGCCTTTTCCTTTGTTTTTGTGCTTTGATCAACCGTCTTTGGAGCACTTTCATTTTTTCCTTGCATACGTGCATCCACGCCCAATAATGATTTTTCATGTTCCGGAGCAAGTTCTTATCTTGGTTGGCCTTGGCCAGTAACCTCTCCAAATGAGCATTGACCTGAAGAAGCATAGCCTCTCGCTCAATGGGTACCAAATCGCCGGGTCTCTTTCGAGCCAAGTTGCAGTCCTCATGGATCCTCCGCAACTCATCTAGAGTGTGCTCCTCCTCAAGCTACTTGTTGCGCTGCTCCAGGTAGGTGATGGTCCAATTTGCCATGTCCAATCTGTGATGCAATGAGTCATTTTCAGCTCTAAGGTGCTGAATGATCTCCTTTGACTTTAGGCTAGGAGAAATAATGTAAAGATCAACCACCTCTATGCCTGGAATACCTGATGGCCCCTCATCAATCTTGGGCTGTTTGCCTCTCTCTGGTACCCGTGCTGCTGAAGAAGGCGGGGCCCCTTCCACCTGGTGTGGAGATAACACTCACTGAGCTGATGAAGAAGGCGAGACCCCTTCCACCTGATGTGGAGAAAATACTCGCCTAGCTGCTGCAAATAAGGCCCTGTGGCCTCTCTGATAAGTAACCAATGGAGGAGAACTGTCATGTCTAGCCTCAGGGATATCATGCTGCTGTGATGGTCCTCCCTCCTCATGAACAATCTCAGGATGTGGTGGTGGTGCTGTGAAAAACTCATCAGAGATAAACTCCTCCCATGAGATGCCATGCTGAGCCAACTGATGTATGAACACAAGCTGGATCAAGCCATAATGATAAAGGCTCCTATATTGTTGTGCTGGGCTCTTCCTCTGCATCAAGGCCACCATCCTCTCAATATTCTGACAGAAGAAAACAGGAATGTTCATCATTCGGACTCGTGTGAAATGCAACAACAAGCGAATATGGTATGAATACACACATGAAAATCTGCCCTCACAGGTGAAATATCGCATGATAAGACTCATCATAGGAGCATACTCATTCCTCAAAAATCTGAAAGGAAATACACCCGTCATGAGTCTCATAAATGCAGGTTTAATGTAAGGCTCGAACTGAAAACTGTCCAACATTTTGTGCTTATTCCACACTTCTCCAACATTTGGTATCCCTGTTGCTTGAGCAATCATCTCAGGTGTCAATGTAAAATCCACCCCTGCAAGGTTCACAAGCCCATCATGTAAATGCAAAACAAACAAGCGAGCCAACTCCCTGTGATGCTGAATCTGAGAGATCCTCTCGCAAAATTCATAACATGACAAGTAACGGAAACATGTAACTGCCATTGGACAAGCCAGCAAATCGGTCAGATAGGTGGGCTCCTCTCTCTTTTGGTGACCGCTCTTACCACCCTTGTGAGGCCTCCTATGTACCTCAAACTCTGAAGCTGACTCATGGTCATCACTTTGCTCATAATCGGTTTCGGTTTCTGACATGGTTTCAGGAGCAAAGTGGCTGAAATGTACTGCTGCTCCTGCTTTAAAATCTACTGTTTTAACTGTTTGAGATGTTGTTTCAAGGGGACAAATAGCACAAGGGAAGTGTTAGGGAAGGGAGACTTGGAAGGGAAATTGGGAAAAACATATGAAACAGGGGTTAAAGGGAGGAATCATGACATCAACATCATCATATAATTTCATTTGCAAGGATGTTATGGGAAGTGTAGTTTAGGGTTTGATTTTTTTATTTTTGATTTTTTAATATTTTTGGTAGGGAAATTAAATAACAGTGATAAGGGAGTAAGAAATGGAAGGTGGGAAAATATAGGAACAATAGGAATGAAAAGGAATACCTTAAAACAACAAAACAAACCCTACCAACTTTGACATTTTCAAGCAAAAGCACATTGAGTCTTTACTTGCAAATGAAGGCCTTTAAAACAATTATCATGATTTTCTAAAGCGTTAGCAAACCATAATTTATATGATTGAAGGCCTACCTTACAAGCTTGAACAATTTTTGGTCACTTGGCAGCTTGCTGGTAATTTTTTGTGGAGGAAACCCTGACGGGTCGCGTGCATTACCCAACAGGTCGCGCGCCTTTGACGGGTCACGGCTGTGTAAAATTTACATTGGTGGAGGTGCCCTGATGGGTCGCGCGTCTTTGACGGGTCGCACACCAGTCTTGACGGGTCATGCACCAGTCTTGAAGGGTCGCGCGCCTTCACACTTCACCAAATTCGCCCAACTGCTCTTGAAATCGATTTCTCTATTGCTTGAAGGCACAATGAAGCTTAATGGAGGGAAAGAGAGACTTTATAGCTTTGTTTTGAATTAATTTCATGTCAAAACCCTCTTTCTAATGTTTTTCATGACACTTTTTAAACTTTAAATGTTGTTGACTTTTTGGTTTCCTTTTGTCCTGAAATTGGTTGAATTGATGTTTTTCCTTGATAATTTTTTGCAGGGATAGCTTCTGAGGAGTCTTGGCAAAGGGGACCAGGGCTGCCTGCTGTCTTTTGAAATATTTGAATTTCTACAATTTTTACAAAATTTTGAGAAATGACCTTGGCTTTAAAAACAGGGTTTTTAAATCCAAGGTAAAAAATTTAGTTGTACAAGATGAAATCTTTTAAAGAAACACTTTGATAATCATCCCTCTGGCCTACTGGGCATTTATTGACTTTAGAGACATGACCTTGAAAACAAACTGGACCTAAACCCTAGACCTAAGACTTTTGACCTCAAGACAAGACAAGCAACTTTGAAATAGTTTATTGACTGAAACAATTTGATCCAGCAGTGCCAAGAGGGGAATAAAGACACCAGCTCCTCCATCAGGGTTATGGCATGCCTAATGGAATGCAATGAGATGACACTGATGAGACACCTACTTATGCAAATGCAAAGAGCTTTGATCACTGATGGAGGGCTACTAGACCGACTCTAACATTGGCTCCAATGGGGATGGTAGCTCCTTGGAGGTACCAAGAACCTTAGACCTCTGGGAGAGCAGACCAGTGCTTTATAATCATTGGGCAATGGAGTCATTATTTACACATGTGACCCAAATTTGGACAACTTTATTGACTTTGACAATTGACTGAAAATCGAACTAACTTTGTCACAAACTAACTCAACTTTGTGCAGAAAATGGACTGATTAAAACAACCTGAAAAACTCACAGCAACTAATCTCCATCTTCAGAATTATAGCCTTCACCGCGGGCCTCAGACTAAAGATGAAAGATCAGTTCACACTTGCTAAAGAATGAAAGTAAAATGGTAATTACACACATGTCAAAGTATGTTCAGAAAACAATTTTAAGATATCTAGGACAGCATTTCGATATGCTCGCATACGAGGATGCTTGGCCTGAAATTCACCTTTCACTTGCTTTATAACCAACTCAGAGTTGCCATATACCACTATCTTCTTTGCCTTCAACTTCCGAAGGATTTTCTGACCAGCAATGAGAGCCTCATATTCCACCTCATTGTTTGAACAATCAAATGCCAATTTGTAAGAGCATACTCGTACCTTGCTTGGGACTTTGTTTCGGGCAGAAAATGGACTTCGAATCCACACACCTATACCAACACCATCGCTGCCCACAGCACCATCAAAATCCATGGTCCAAAGACCATCCTCATCATCTTCTAAATGTTGAAAATGTGATGTCTCTGCATTTTCTGTTTGCTGCCCATTGATCTCAGCTGTTGGCTTCATGACAGCGGACCTTTCTTCCCTTTCCTTTCTCAAAATTTCTCTGAAATTTTCTGAAATGTCTGGTATATCTTCTGCTTGAACTAACTGACTATCTATCTCATTAAAATTCTCCGCAAACAAAACAAATGACTCTAAATCTGTATGTACATAATTTACAGGATGATTGATTGGCTTTTCCTTACTAGTGATCATGTATTTCATCTTTTGTTCCCGATATAACTTTCTCATCTGACCAAAGACCGGAATTGTAGCATAGGAAAAATCGAGCTGAAGTGTACCTTTGAGTTTCGCTCCCCAAGATCTAGAAAGCAACATGTCGAATCGTGGAGGAATATCCGCCACCACCACATCCATCAAAACATTATTCGCTGGAATTTGATCTAGGCTCGCCACCAAGTCCTTGATCAAACCAATACATTTTACCCGGCTGGAATCAAACGAATACAAATCATAGTATTTCCTTGTGATGTCAAGTCCCAGCTTCTCCATAATTGTTTTCGGCATCAAATTATGCGAAGCTCCCGAGTGGAACATGGCATTGTGCAACACATACTCATGCAATCACAAACTGATATAGAATGGAGGAACATCACTTTCAGGAGACTCACCATTTAAAGCAGGGCCAAAAATCAGCTCCGGCTGATCATCTTCTACATTCACCGTGTTGAGCATTGGATCAAAATTCAGCATCTTGGAAATTTGGCCTCGGTAAGTGCTGTTCTTCATGATTTCCGTCAAAGGAATGGACACTTTCAACTTTGAAATTTCATTCTCCAAACTGAAAACTGAAACCCTTTCACCTTCTTTGGCCGGATTGTCTCTTTTTTCAACTTTATCTCTTGGTGTGCTTGATGGCTGATCTATCTTGCTTGCTGATGGTGATTGACTTGTTGAAGGATCAATTATGTCTTTTCCTTTTATGTGTGGGGAAACTGAATCATTCTTTGCTGAAGTATCTATCCTTTTCTGAATGGGATTTATGGGAACAGCTCGGTTTCTTAATTGTCTCTGCTGAGCGGACAAAGCATTTAGGTACCCTCTTTGATACTCTTCCGATTCTTCTTCAAGTGCTGCATCATTTGAAAAGATATAATGTTCATCCTGAGGGATGATGGAGTGACTTACCAATTATTCTTCTTCTGTAACATAAGTGGGCAGATCATCAGGAGTGAAGAAGTGATTTTCCTCTCCCACTGTATCACCCTCATCCTCTGATTCTTGGCTAACAAAATTCTGCTGAAAGGGAGGTTTAATTTGCTGCTGAACTGTTGCCTCTTGTGCCTTTGCTTCACGCTGCTTGATTCTATATTGTGGCTGCTGTGCACCTCGGAAATTAGGATTACGAATCTAAGGCTCCGGCTTATCAATACGAACATTTTCAAGTGCCCTTTTAATCTTTTCAACTTCACGAAGAAGCTGATCTGATGTGGATGCTTCCTCTTTGATTGTGACTCGCTTTTCCGCCTTCATTCTTGACCTTTTATCATTCAGATTCGCTTCAACACTAACAGCGATTTTCTGCATATCCTCCAAGGTAGGAGGATCTCTATCTCGCAATCAATAAGCCATCTCCGGATCAAAACCATCTGGGAACTTGAGAAGTGCTGATTTTCTAGATGGCCTCAAATCATCTGGAATAGCATTGTAAACTGTATTAAATCTGATAATGTAGTCTTGGACTGACTCACCATGATTACGCTTGAGGTTGTTGTACTCAGCATTGATCTGAAGCGGATCCTTTCTGATTTCCCATCGATCTAGAAACTGGTTCTGAAGTGCCTCTAATGTAGCAATGCTCCGGGCTGTCAAACCTCTGAACCACTTTCTTACTTCGCCATCAAACGTTTGTACAAACAAACGCATAGTTACATCCTCTTCATCTATCTCATATAGATCAAAGAAAGTCGTCATTTTATCTATATGTTGCTGAGCAGAAATACTCTGTGGAGTACCATCAAACATGGGAATTTTACTTTGATAATCGGCTGGCATATCATGCAGATTTTGGGGAAGAGCAAGTGGGGCAAACCGGGCAGCCATTGCTTTAGGTAGATTGGGTCGAGGAGTAACAAGTGGAGTGAGTGTAGCTGTAGTATGAGGAGTATGAGGAGTATGGGGAGGAAAAGTGGTATGGGATGTAGAAGGTGAACCAACTGTAGATGCGGGATAAGTGATTATGGGAGAAACATAAATAAAAGGAGGATTAGACTGCTCATGCACCGTGATAGTAGATCCAATATGACCAGATATAGTTTCAACGAACTCAGCAATATTTGTAGCGGGAATATCTGACTGAAGAGATCTTAGGATGAAATTGTCAACCAATTTATTGTGTCTTTCAATTTCAAGAGCAGCTGCGAAATCAGGGTTAGGAACTAGAGAATCAAGTGTACTTTCAGATTTGGTTTTGAACAAAGACAACTCAAAACTCTCGTCAAAATCAAGGTCTTCAAGATACTCAAAAATAGTTGGACATGAATGAGATTTGAATATACGACTAGAATTGGAAGCCAGTTTGGAAATCAAGGAACAAATAACCAATCAGCCTGTGAAAACTCTTAACTAATCATCCAAAAGTTCAGAGTTTACAAATATACTGGGGTAAAATGCAATTGAAGTGCTGTATTCACAAGCTCACGGAGATTGACTGAAGCAGCGTTTATCTACTTCCACTTATGCAAAGCAAAAGCATTTCGAAGGCTACCTGGCGTAACTTCAGGCTCCGTCTAAGACTTATGAAACACACACATCAATCAACAGACAAGTTTGTTCTCCCCAGTATGGTCGCCAAAATGTTAGCGCTTGAAATTTCACCTCAGGCTGAAAAAGGTAAACTCCAAGGCAACATCAAACCACTTAGCCTCGTAGCTAGCCCTACGGGGCAGGAGAGGGCTCTCTCCGGTCTATCTCAGTAAAGATCTTCAATGGGCGAGATGACCAATAGGGAAACACTGATTTTAGGCTAGTAAACTGATCAAGAGGTTTAATTTGGGATTTTTAATGTTTTGGTGGAAAATTGGGGAATGACAATTTCAGGTGCGGGGATTGGACACAGTTTTTGCAGGGGGTTCTTTGGGGCGAGGTAGGAGACAGTATTGATGCCTTTGATAGAGGTGGATGGATGAGAATGACCGGTGAGGAGTTAAGGAGAGCAAGCAATAACCTTGAATTCCCCTTAAACAGTTGAAAACATTGATATTAAGCAAACTTAAAAGCAGAGCATGACAGTCATGAATTCTACTTTAACACCTCATTTGCATAATTTGCAGAAGGAAAAGTAAGGAAATGATTCACATAACACACTTACAAGTACAAAGAGAAACACACCATCAACACATGTGACCACAAGAATCCCAAAAAGGACTGCAAAACCCTAGTCTTCCTTTGCCAAAAATTGCAGAGATACAGTGAGTAATACAATAAGAGATTCTCCCTCAAGAATCCAACCATGAAAATGAGCAAGAAAGTACATAATATAGGCCATATAACATATTTCCCTGCCTCTAGGGGTGGATCTCACTATCCTAGGAGCTGTTTCAACCAATTCTAAACTAAGCACTAAAAACTAGGCAATCAAAACAACTTGCCTCTATAAGCTAGGAAACCAATTCATTCATTACATTTTACCTATCTGATGAATGAATCTTCTAGAAGAGATAAATAAGTGCCTAAACATCATAAAATTACATCATTTACAGCAAGGAGGATGAAAATCAACTCCCAAAAAGTCAAATCCAGTCAAACTGCGCTTTGCTGAGTTGTAGGTTGATTTCCTGTACAAACTGCCTGATGGGTCGCGCGCAATTCCTTGACAGGTCGCGCGCCTTTGGAGGCACGTTTGAGGCACCACCAGGTGTCCCAATGAGGCAAAAGTGGGATTGTTTGAAAGGTCTGGATGTCTACTTTCCAACCCAAGTGGAATTTCTGAATTTGGTTGTCATTTTCCCCTCCAAAATTGCAATCTCCCAAGACGGCTTTTTGTGTGTCAAAAATGTGGCAGAAAGTCATTTTTTGCTTGTTTTCTGACTTTCTGGAGACCCAAAACTTGGTGAAATTTCCTAGTAATGGCTAAGAATGTGTAACTTTTCATGAAAAATCCAGAAATGCTCAGTTTTCCCAAAATGGAGTTGCCAAACGAAAGGGTCGCGCGCGGCACGCGACCCCTCGGTGAAGAAAACATGTTTTTTGCCAGAAAAATAAAAAATGACCCAAAATGCTCAAAATTTTTTGAAATTTGTGCTGGAGTCAAGTTATATAGTATCATGCTCCTTCAAAGAAGCCTCAGCCAAGATATGGAGGGGGTCAGGCCTTTTCCTTTGTTTTTGTGCTTTGACCAACCGTCTTTGGAGCACTTTCATTTTTGCCTTGCATACGTGCATCTGTGCCCAATAATGATTTTTCATGTTCCGGAGCAAGTTCTTATCTTAGTTGGCCTTGGCCAGTAACCTCTCAAAATGAGCATTGACCTGAAGAAGCATAGCCTCTCGCTCAACGGGTACCAAATTGCCGGGTCTCTTTCGAGCCAAGTTGCGGTCCTCATGGATCCTCCGCAACTCATCTAGAGTGTGCTCCTCCTCAAGTTGCTTGTTGCGTTGCTCCAAGTAGGTGATGGTCCAATTTGCCATGTCCAATCTGTGCTGCAATGAGTCATTTTTAGCTCTAAGGTGCTGAATGATCTCCTTTGACTCTAGGCTAGGAGAAATAATGTCAAGATCAACCACCTCTATGCCTAGAATACCTGATGGCCCCTCATCAATCTTGGGATGTTTGCCTCTCTCTGGTACCTGTGCTGCTGAAGAAGGCAAGGCCCCTTCCACCTGGTGTGGATATAACACTCGCTGAGCTGATGAAGAAGGCGAGACCCCTTCCACCTGATGTGGAGAAAATACTCGCCTAGCTGCTGCAAATAAGGCCCTGTGGCCTCTCTGATAAGTGACCAATGGAGGAGAACTGTCATGTCTAGCCTCAGGGATATCATGCTGCTTTGATGGTCCTCCCTCCTCATGAACAATCTCAGGATGTGGTGGTGGTGCTGTGAAAAACTCATGAGAGATAAACTCCTCCCATGAGATGCCATGCTGAGCCAACTGATGTATGACCACAAGCTGGATCAAGCCATAATGATAAAGGCTCCTATATTGTTGTGCTGGGCTCTTCCTCTGCATCAAGGGCACCATCCTCTCAATATTCTGACAGAAGAAAACAGGAATTTTCATCATCTAGACTCGTGTGAAATGCATCAACAAGCGAATATGGTATGAATACACACGTGAAAATCTGCCCTCACAGGTGAAATAGCACATGATAAGCCTCATCATAGGAGGATACTCATTCCTCAAAAATATGAAAGGAAATACACCCGTCATGAGTCTCATAAATGCAGGTTTAATGTAAGGCTCGAACTGAAAATTGTCCAACATTTTGCGCTTATTCCACACTTCTCCAACATTTGGTATCCCTGTTGCTTGAGAAATCATCTCAGGTGTCAATGTAAAATCCACCCCTGCAAGGTTCACATGCCCATCATGTAAATGCAAAACAAACAAGCGAGCCAACTCCCTGTGATGCTGAATCTGAGAGATCCTCTCGCAAAACTCATAACATGACAGGTAACGGAAACATGTAACTGCCATTGGACAAGCCAGCAAATCGGTCAGAGAGGTGGGCTCCTCTCTCTTATGGTGACCGCTCTTACCACCCTTGTGAGGCCTCCTATGTACCTCAAACTCTGAAGCTGACTCATGGTCATCACTTTGCTCATAATCGGTTTCGGTTTCTGACATGGTTTCAGGAGCAAAGTGGCTGAAATGTACTGCTGCTTCTGCTTTAAAATCTGTTGTTTTAACTGTTTGAGATGTTGTTTCAAGGGGACAAATAACACAAGGGAAGTGTTAGGGAAGGGAGACTTGGAAGGGAAATTGGGAAAAACATATGAAACAGGGGTTAAAGGGAGGAATCATGACATCAACATCATCATACAATTTCATTTGCAAGGATGTTATGGGAAGTGTAGTTTAGGGTTTGATTTTTTGATTTTTGATTTTTTAATATTTTTGGTAGGGAAATTAAATAACAGTGATAAGGGAGTAAGAAATGGAAGGTGGGAAAATATAGGAACAATAGGAATGAAAAGGAATACCTTAAAACAGCAAAACAAACCCTAGCAACTTTGACATTTTCAAGCAAAAGCACATGGAGTCTTTACTTGCAAATGAAGGCCTTTAAAACAATTATCATGATTTTCTCAAGCTTTAGCAAACCATAATTTATATGATTGAAGGCCTACCTTACAAGCTTGAACAATTTGTGGTCACTTGGCAGCTTGCTGGTAATTTTTTGTGGAGGAAACCCTGACGGGTCGCGTGCATTACCCAACAGGTCACGCGCCTTTGACGGGTCGCGCCCGTGTAAAGTTTACACTGGTGGAGGTGCCCTGATGGGTCGCGCGCCTTTGACGGGTCGCACACCAGTCTTGACGGGTCGCGCGCCTTCACACTTCACCAAATTCGCCCAACTGCTCTTGAAATCGATTTCTCTATTGCTTGAAGGCACAATGAAGCTTAATGGAGGGAAAGAGAGACTTTATAGCTTTGTTTTGAATTAATTTCATGTCAAAACCCTCTTTCTAATGTTTTTCATGACACTTTTTAAACTTTAAATGCTGTTGACTTTTTGGTTTCCTTTTGTCCTGAAATTGGTTGAATTGATGTTTTTTCTTGATAATTTTTTGCAGGGATAGCTTCTGAGGAATCTTGGCAAAGGGGACCAGGGCCGCCTGCTGTCTTTTGAAATATTTGAATTTCTACAATTTTTACAAAATTTTGAGAAATGACCTTGGCTTTAAAAACAGGGTTTTTAAATCCAAGGTAAAAAATTTAGCTGTACAAGATGAAATCTTTTAAAGAAACACTTTGATAATCATCCCTCTGGCCTGCTGGGCATTTATTGACTTTAGAGACATGACCTTGAAAACAAACTGGACCTAAACCCTAGACCTAAGACTTTTGACCTCAAGACAAGACAAGCAACTTTGAAATAGTTTATTGACTGAAACAATTTGATCCAGCAGTGCCAAGAGGGGAATAAAGACACCAGCTCCTCCATCAGGGTTATGGCATGCCTAATGGAATGCAATGAGATGACACTGATGAGACACCTACTTATGCAAATGCAAAGAGCTTTGATCACTGATGGAGGGCTACTAGACCGACTCTAACAGAATACATTGCCGAAGATGCTTAAGCTAAATCCTCAACAATATTATAATGTTGCGCAGCTCTAGCATTCAAATTATAAGATGATTTCTAAAGTACACCTTGTGGAGGTGCTCGGATTACAGACTCAATGTTAGGGTGCTCAATATGGAGCAGACTAGAACTGGATGGAGTGGAAGTAGAAGGTATATCAGTGACTTCTTTCTTCACTTTCTCCTTGTGTAGGGTTTGATAGTCCTTTGTTTTAGTAGAAATCGAAATAGGTGATGAACCTTGCATCATGAAAACTTTGGAACTAGAGGAGGGAGAGGTTTGTGGTTGGTCTACCAACTGCGTCTACTGTGATTGAAAAGATTCTTTCAAAATAGCAGGATTCCTTTCAATAAGTGGTTAACTTCAGAACGTCTCGGAAAACCCTTAGTGTAATGTTTTCCCTCACAGATGAGGTAAGGACATTTCAACTTGTCCTTAGAAGCATCATTAGCAGATGATTTTTGTGGATCTTGTTTTCGGGTATCGGTTTTGGCTTTACCTTTCCCCATTTTCTTACCTTTTGAGGCCTTATCTGCTATGGCAGATTGAACAACATGTAGCTCGAAGGTTTTACAAGGATTTGACGAATTTTTTGAAGGATTATTGGAACCCGTGCTTGAAAGAGACTTATGTTTCAAGGAAGCCTTCATGGAAGTCTATGACATGGAACCAATTACATCATCAACGGGTGGTACATCGGGAGACATTGAGGTTTCCAAATCCAAAGATGGTCTTGGAGCATTAGGCAACATCTCATATAACATGCCAGATTGTGAATAGACTAATTCTAGATACTGAGCACGGGAAATAGCTTGCTCCTCAGTAACTGTTACACAACATTTTGTCATTGTCCCTGTACTCCCTATTCCTTGATGCTGGAGGACCTCTACAGTGAACCCCACATGCTTTTCCTTCATGAAGAAACTCCCATTGTGTCCCTCTTCATGAGCAGATCGATTCCCTTTTGCACCATTTCCCCTGAAGCTTCTGTTTTTCCTAGTTTACCAGACTGGCGCTAATGGCCTTTGTCTCCCCCATGCCGATGTGCAGATATTAGCACTAATCCTCATGCTGACTGGAGCGACTGAGCTATGTTCCAGTCACGTTAGTCCTGTTATGGAAAGTTTTTTAAATTAATATATGCAACTATCGATTGATTTCCTACATGTTTTGTAATATTACATATTCACGGCTTAATGTTTCTTGACTTGTTAAGTAGGTTGAAATGCAATTTGTCTATTATTATGTTTGTTGTCTGTTGTTGTTTACTTGTTTTAGGAGCTTGAAGAAGGAAGCGAGAGATAACGGGAGTGAGAAAGTGAGGACATCATCAAGCAGGATAAGCGGACCAAGAGGTAGGCCCTCTTGATTGATTCTAACCTAAGGAAATATTCCATAGAATGTATCTGTTGTGGCTAGACCCATTATCGGGCTAAAGGAATTCATTCGTGTCCACACTTATAATTTTACTTCACCACAAATTTGTGACTCCACTAGGGATCCCAATCCTTTTGTTTGTCTTAGATTTCATGATTTCATGAGAAATTTTCTAGTTCCACTTTTTCCCTTTGGTTTTGTTTCTTTCTCCTATTTACTGATCTGAGTCTAAAATTCATAGTAGCAGATTTGGTCCCTTTTTCCAATTTTTTTTTTCCCTAGTTTCCTCGACCATCGCACTTAATCCACTGACAGTCGCACTGACCAACGCAAGTTGCTAAGAAACAATCGCACCAACTAGCCTCTAGTGCTTGTTGTCAGATAAGAAGTCGTGTCGATTCCTGTAAGTGAAGATTAGAGTTTGTCCCCAATCTTGGCCAATGTGTTTTTCACTTATGATTTCGACCCCGTAAGCCTTTTAGACCATTTTCTCCCTGACTAGAGAGCTTCAACTAGCTTGGTTTGTGTGTTTTCTTGGTTTAGCCCACCCTCTGATGTGTTAAGTCTAGACCTGTGTTAAGTTCTTTTTATTTTTTCTTTGAATCCCTCGATTGGCGCTAGTTGTCAGTTAGGCAGTCGCACTGATGAGGCCATCAGCACTAGTTGTAGTATTGGTGACTCACTCCAGTTGTGCCGATTGGCACTACTTTTGGCCCAAAAGTCACTCTGGTCTCTGAGTTAAGAAAAATCATAATTTCTCCCATTCCAGTGCCAGTTTGTCTTGAACCTAAAACTCTCTTCTTCCACCTAGAAGTGACTAGGATGCTTTGTTTTCAATTGAATGAGTCAAAGAGTCTCATTTGTTCTCTTATTCCGAGTGTCTCTTTTCTCTTTCCAAGCATAGATTACATTACTCATTTTGTCGATTGAAGCATTTATGTGTTTGGTTGTTTGATTCAGGGAAGAAGTTTCTTTTAGTTTCATTTATAATGCTTTAGATTTGATTGACGCTTGTTTGTTCGGGATTGTGAAAATTTTCATTTAAAGTGCCTTATGTGAAAGATTCATTTTTCATTTTATGAAAAGGAGAACATCATTCTAGTTTACTTAAGCGACAATATTGCATTAGTAGTGTTATTGAGAAGCCAGAATTGCATCATCATAAGCATTGGAAATGAAATGAAACTTCTTATGTTGTTATAGGAAGATTAAATGCATTTAAGATATTTATTAGTGAAAGATTTTATTCTTTGATTGTTGCATTGAATGTGTGCTCTCTATCCCTCAATTAGTGTTAAATTTTATCAAAGACAAAGATCTCTTTTCTCATATAGCTGCATGTAGGAGATTTATCAAATGACAGCAGTAGGGCCTTGTAATTGAAACCTAATTCAAGAGAAACCGTTAAAATTTATTGAATTAACCTAAGGAAGCATTGAAACTTAATGCTCACATTTAGTGGTCTAGGCTAGAGACATGTTCTGGCATCTTTCAACCTAGCAGTTGTCGTTAACTTCGGCATTAGACAACACTAGTATGGATTTTTTCTCCCCATACCATCGAGTATCTAACGGGAGACCCCTCTAGGCTGCAATCCTTTACCTATAGGAAGCCGAGTTGACTGTTTTGCAGATGTGATACACCTAACACAACATTCAGGGAGATTTCCTGCCCATATTTCTCGGTTCGATGGAAGGTATTATGTAGTTCACGTTTGCGTGGTAATCTTGTTTACCTAGACCATCAAGAGCAGTCATTCGATCTTTTTGACTCTTTAAACTTAAAAGATCATTTGAGCACTTGTCCTTTTGAGCTCGTTAATTCTGAAAGCGACTAGAGTCACATTTCATCCTTCTCTTGACTCTTAAAATATGAAAAGGCAAAGTTTTGTTTTAGTGTCTTAATTAACCACCCACAAAATATTCTTGGTTAAAGTTATCTTCCTTAGTGATTCTTTAGGGTCGATTCCAATGGCAACATTTCCAGAGTCTACCAGTCAAGGATTCCCCTCGGATGGGAATCCATGACCTTTTCCTTATTTTGGAAATGTTGGTGCTCCTTATATGGCAATGTTTTCCCTCCATGGGTTAACCACTGGTCTGCATGTCTGGTTGTTTTCGACCTCAGTAGTCCTGAGTGTACCAACTACTACCCCACCATCTCCTTCATTTGAATTGCATCACAATGATTCTAAGGTTGACCCCTCACCTTCTTCTTGCATTTCTTCACCCTCCTCTTCTACTTCGCTTGGTGAAAGTTTGAAATCTAGTAACCAGGAGGCTAAGAAGAAGAAGAAGATGAAGAAGAAGAAGTCAGATAAGAGGAAGTTCAACCATGTAGATGTTACTCCAAATGCACCTCCTATAGATAAACCTTCTGATCCTCCTCAGAAGGTCAGATTCCCTTGTTATTTGTGTAAGGGCGACCATCTCCTTCAAGACTGTTCTGGAATTCCCAGAGTCTTAGAGGTATGGTCTCAAAACCTAGATCAACCATCCCCATCGACCTCTAGAGATAATGTCGATGCTACACCTTCAACTAACAATGGTAAGAAGAAAGAGAAGATTAGATTCCCTTGTAGGTTATGTGAAGGGGATCATCTTCTTCACCTTTGTCCTCTTATGGATAAAGCTTCAAAAAAATTTGGAAAACCTTGCAGCTCCTCAAACCCAACTTCCTGTTGGTTATCAGAGGCTTTCTTCTGACCCTATCCCAGTTGGTAAAGAGATTGAATTGGATTCATCTCTTGCCTGTCCTACTCTTCCTGAGCGAGATGCTCTTGTGTTTGTTCTCGCACAACCATTGGTCGAAAAGAGGTTCTGCCACCAGTTTCCCACTCTATTCTGGAAGAGAGTGGTGATCATACTGCTCATGTTCTTCTCGTCTCCTCAGATTCTGATGTATCAAAGAGTAACCCTCCCATCTTGGTTGTTCAAGAGAGTCATTCTTTTATTCCTGTAGAGCATGGGGCAATCATATGATACCCCCACCAAGTAGTTATGTTGTCTCCTTCGATTGGGGTCCATTGACTACTTTCCACCTCCCATCTTATGTGCCTTTCTAGATCACAGTACAAGCATATAATATGGTAGTACCTGACACTATATTAAATGAAGGCACATTTGTTAGCATCATGTCTTCTACTACCTAGAAAGCTTTCGGCTCCCCACAGCTAGTGCCTGTCACCCAGAATCTGTTAGCTTTCAACGGAGGAACCAGTCAACCCTTAGGGATCCTTCCGAAGTTCCCTATTACTTTGGTAGGAAATATCGTATATATATACATGATGGTAGTCCAAGGTCCCTTAGATTTCAATCATTTCCTTGGATGTTACTATGTTTATGTCATGGGAGCTCTTGTTTCTTCACTTTTCCATGTGGTTTGTTTTCCGCACGAAGGAAGAATTGTGACTATTGATCAAATTTCGTTCATTGGTCACCAGGCACCTTGTTTGAAACCATCGCCCCCTATCGGCTCTTGTTTACAAGTAGTACCTTCCTTGCCACAGGTCAATTATGTGGCTACCTGTTCCATCTCCACATATGCTGATGATCACACAGATGGTATAGTACATTATGTACTAGGGCCATTGGAACCTGATATGTCTTTGGTACCAAATGACATGTATTCTTCCCAGAGCATGGTTCTTCCATCTAGTGAAGACCTCTTGGGAGCCATGTTCTCATATGGTCCATGATCAGATTAGTGAGGATAGTTCCTTGTCTTGTGTCAACCTCATTAAAAAATGAAACAAAAGGTGTGAGCATAGTTATTTGTCTTGTGTCAAGCTCGTTAAATAATGAAACGAGAGTCATGAGGATAGTTCCTGGTCTTATGTCAACCTCGTTAAAAAATGAAACAAAGAGTGTGACAATAGTTATTTGTCTTGTGTCAAGCTCGTTAAAAAATGAAGCAAGAGTCTTGAGGATAGTTCTTTTACTGTGTCAACCTCATTAAAAAATCAAGCAACTCCCGTTTCCAAATCGAGTCTTAGATTAAGATCTCGTAAAATCCCAGTCAAGTCTCTCCAATATCTCTAAAGTGAACCTTCACTCTATCCACCTAGTTGACTAAAATGAAGCTTTGGGGGCATGTACATCGATTGAGTCATTATGCCGGGGGCATGCAAACTTATCTCAAGCATAGTTTTTCATTTAAATCTTGTGTAAACATGAAACTAAATCCAAGCAGAGTTCTCCATGGTTCAAGCTTGTGTAAAAATGAACCCATGCCTGATTTACATCTCATCATTGTCATTTTTATAAGCTAATTTATGCTAGATGAGCCTTGGTTGTTTAATTCCATTGCCACCATCTCTGGCTGATCATATGCTTTCACTTAGTTGTGTTTCCTTTCCTGAGGAACCGCAACAATGAGTGGTTTTATTAGCCAACCTCTTCACCATTACATGTTTTGAGCAGTTCCACCATTGTCGAAACTAGTTGCTACCTTATATACCACTCGTTCCTCAAGGACGAGTCAATTGAAAGCTCTTTTCTCGACTTGTTAAACTTATATGAAAATATTGCCGAGTATTTTTCCTTTTTGACTCGTAAAAGAAAATAAAATAGGGGTCCGCTTTCAACTCTTTTCCGACCCTTTGAAAGCAAAAATATGGTCGAGCCCTTGTCATTTCGAACTCGTTAACGGATGTGAAATGTCGTGTGCCCATTATAAGTTTACCCATTTTTTGGGCTGCGAGGCACTATTTACGAAAAAGGTACTCCTCGACTGAAATGGTCATGCGGTTCTCTCAAGTATTATTTTCTACCTTTTCAGGCTCGAGAGACACAATTGTATGAAAAGGGACCATGTGGAGTTTTCGCTTACGTGTCTTTCTCAAACTCTTTAAACATGACAAATATACTGAATTACACCTTTGTTGGACTTGTTAAAATATTAAATGACATCAGATTCGTCACCATGATGAACATGAGCTTCTCCTTCGTAGGTCTCGTTAAACTTACTAAGTCAGATTCATCTGAAGGATGAACTTACTATGCAAGCATATGTTATCCCCTTCAAGCTTGCAATTAAAAAATAATTGGGGTACCCAGAAATGGTGGGGGCAAATTTGGAAATCTATCGGTTGTGTCGGCAACTCACTCTTGAACATGACACTCTTTGCTTCGTGTCGGGTTGGGATATCTTCTTTATCCTTGACCTTCCTTCGGGTTGGGATATCTGCCATGTCATCATGACCACTGATCCCATGGATCCAAAAGCTGCCAAACTTCCAGTTGTGTCACAAATATGTTCAAGATTTGTCCTTCTATAGTTACACTTACCTCTGATTCTTTGTATGATCCAAAATCATTTTGCATCCTCTCGCCTCACGTCAATGATGTGGGATTCATTATGGCCCTCCTTCGACATGGTCACTTTCCATCGAATTCAACTCATTATCCAAGAAGTTGGCTGAGAGACTCCCTTCTAGTACCTTAGAGCTTGCATGCGCTAATGAAAAGTTCTACACACTCGATGACAAGTTCACATCATTGACTTTCGATCGAGTGATTTCACGAATGTTTGACTTCAGTTCCTATATTCACATGCCGTGAATTGTGCTGATAGTACCTTGAGGACCATTTTTATTATTGGTGCTTTCTCTTGCGCTTGTTAACAATTTACATCATTGACCGATAATCAAGCGACTTTCTAGCATGTTTGACGTCAACACATCTATTCACATGTTTGAATCTGTACTTTGATTGGATCATGTTGGAGAGCAAGACCCTAGATTCAAATCACAGAAGTCTAGGTTACGAAGTGGTGTGACATGGTTATGATGATATGCTTGTCTCTTTGAGATGGCTGGATACGACCAGACCAAGAGTTATCATATGTGATCCTTCTCATTAGTGGATGGTTATGACCATACCTTGGTTTCGTTATGATCCTCCTTGACAGACGGCTGTGCCCATACTTGGATCCGTTTACATGATCATTCTCTAGATGGCTATGTCCATACCACAATTCATGTATCATTTGACATAGATCTTAATTTATGTATATGTATCTGTACTTGCTTGCAGGTTTTTCGACGATAGACTACAGTTCCCCATACTGATTTATAAAGCATTTCATCCCTCACTCCAGCTAGGCCTTCACGCTTTAGGGGGCATCTATTACACAACATTTTGTCACTGTCCCTATACTCCTCATTCCTTGATCCTAGAGGATGTCTACAGTGAACCTCGCATGCTTTGCCTTCATGAAGAAACTCCCATTGTTTCCCTCTTCATGAGCAGATCAATTTCCTTTTGCGCCATTTCCCCTAAAACTTTTGTTTTGCCTAGTTTACAAGACCGGTGCTAATGGCCTTTCTCTCCCCCATGCTGATGTTCAGAGATTAGCACTACTCCTTGCACTGGTCGGAGCAACTAAGTTGTGTTTCGGTCGCGTTGGTCGTGTTATCGAAAGTTTTTTAAATTAGAGCCACAACTTCCAGCTCTAGAAGCTTTGTAACGGAAGTCTCATAAATGGTTTGGCCGGATGGGGTTGAGGATGACAGTTTGGGATCCTTTCCCTTATAATGATGGAACTACCTCAAGGGATAAGTTCTTCTCCCATGAGAAGAGGATCCATCTTTGATCTGAAAATGGGGCACTAAAGGTTTCTTGTTAACTTACAAGAACCTCTCCCACTTCCAAAGCTTAAATATACCCAAGACCTTATGATTAACCAATTGCGGAATTAAATATGCTTGAAAATAGGTGTATGTTGGTGTTTATTTTTAAACTGTTAAAATGCCTTACGTTCTGTTGTTTATGCTGATATGTAAATACATGTAACAGTAAATAATGTAGCAATAAAACAAATACACAAAACAGCAATATAATATGGAGTTCACCCAAAACTGTTGGGCTACGTCTCCTTGAGCTCTAGTTAACTCGACTAGGCTATCTGGGATGATGGCAAAGTCCTTTTACAAGCTCCATGCTCAAATCCACTGGTTTACACTGAACACAATGGGCTTAGAACACCATCTTATCCCTGGCTCTGAAGCTCTCCAACTTTCTGGCTCCGGTTCTCGCTCTGGCTCTCGGCTCGTGGCTCTGGCTCTGGCTCTAGCTCATGGCTCTGGCTCGTGGCTCTGGCTCTAGCTCTGGCTCTGGTTCTCACTCTGGCTCTGGCTCTCGATCTAGCTCTTGGCTCTGGCTCTCATTCTGTCTGAGCTTCTCTCGGCATCTGCGTGCCTTTGTAGTTTGCTTGATCTCTATTTGACTCTTGACAACTTTCCAGCGACCTTTTTCAGTCCTCCAGCTCCCTCGACAACCTTCAGCTACCTTCAGCACTTGTTCTCTCTGTGTTTTTATCTTGCATCAGTTACAGTCGTCCATAATTGAAGAACTTGATTCTTTCCTCACAAGAATCTGTTTACAAATGGAAAATAACAGGTGGGAAGGAAAACCCGGTCGTTTTGCCTTCCTCTAGCTGAAATAGCCAAATAACGGAATACATAGGAAACGCATGCAAAACACGTCATGGGCCTTTAGCCCGGACTTCAAATATTATGGAATTGGCCCTATAAACCTATCGAGTCCATCCAAATATCCCTTATCACTATCGCATGGTGTAATGGCAAAAAAAACCCAATACACGGATAATACACAGAAAATCCGAAAATCCAAAATTTAAAACTTATGAAATCACATCCATAATTCATATCAGGTCCACCTTTTTATCAGCGTATCGCAAGTCACAATCGCAATGTGCATTGGCCCTAGTATCGGGGGTTCGCCCATCGGAACATTGGCATATCGCATATTGCTATTGCAACGGCCCTAGGGGTCTTCCCTTTGGTCACGTCGATTGCCAATCCGTCGATCAGATCTTGACCATTGATCTGCGACTACTAATCCAACAGCTGACAATCTATTTCGGGCACGTAACTTGCACGAGGATTACCGGTTGTCGATTGTCAATATCAGCGTATGACTATTGTCCCCATCGGCATATCGCATATCATTGTCACAACAACTCAGAGGCATGGTCCTTAACCTTGTTTGATCGTCGATCCGCTGACCGCCAATATCTCTGATCATCGCTATCGGCTCCAATCGCAAATCGCAATCGACATCGCATTCACTACAGCCCAGGGGTTCTAATATCAGGCGAAGGCCTACCTCCGATGTGATAAGTCGGAGGTCCCAATTGGGGGTTCCTTCCACCCTTGCCTTAAGTCCTCCGCTCAACCCTTCCAATGCGATTTTCCTTTATAAGGCCTTTAGCCAATTTTGAGAAGAAATGCCTCCTTTTTCAAAGGACAAAGGCAACCTTCTTTTTGCGATAACTTCTTCGTCCAGAGTCTGTTTCAGCCCATTCAAATTGTAGTAGATTCAGAATGAAAAGATCTATACAATGGAGCTATTTCCAAGAGAATCCTTGGACTTTCATTTTCCTCTATGAGGAACACTTTAGACTTAGAAGTCTATCCAAGATCCATTTTGGATCACGCCTTCCCACTGAAAGAAATTTTGGTCCCCAAAAGTCTGATATACTGATCTGAACAGTAAATGAGAGCACCTCACCCTCTTCTTTTAGCCTTCATACACTTTCTTGCATGGCTAGTGCCTCTGAACCAAAGCCTTTGACCACTCTCCTTCCTGGATGTGTTGGTTCTCTTGGGAAGAATTGTTTTCTTCCTTGACTTCATGCAAAACTCCTACTGAAACGGTCACAGAAGGTAGTTTGAACTTCTCTGCCTTGATCATTGATCCAAGGTGGCTCAAATAAATGTGAAGTTACATCTGCTTCACAAAATTTTCATTTGTACCTGTTTGACAAGCTGTCAACAACAATTGTTAACAACAACAGAAATACAAACAACTAGATGGTCTAAACTCCTGCTTCAACAAAAGAAACAGATTTCACATCTTGTGAACACCTCCATGTCTTACATCTGCATACAAATGATGGACTAGGTAACAATCCCACAAAACATGCCTTTAAAACAACTGACCCTTCAAGTCAAGCATGTAGAAAAAGACCATTAGGAATCTTTTTCAAAAGATGAAACACTTCATCATTATCTCCATCTTGGAGACCAAGTTAACTTCTCCCAAGTCAACATTCCATCACATGCATGTCAAACCGATCAACCCTTCAAGTTAATCACACACACATGTTCAAAAATAAGGAAATCATTAGCATCCCTGTGTTCATGCATATCATGCTCATGCATGCATTTCATCCTTCAACATTCACTTAAGCATACTTTACTTTCGAAGCTAAAATGAAATATAATGTTGCAGCAACAAAGTGAGTCTCCTACTCAACTTCTCCATTCACCTTCTTGGTAAAATCCTGCAACTTTCATTTCATTAACAAAGAAATGCAAATAGATGCATCAATAGACATGCAATCTTTAATTGGATAAGAACTCTAGCCATTTCTTACCAATCCATTTCAAAGGTCTTTCCTTTTTCTGCACATCAACATCAACACATGAATCATTTTGAAGCACATCATCCATGGAAGCTTCCTTTCCATTTATACCATCTTCTCCTTCCACTTTCTTCAGCTTTTGTGGAAGCATTTTTGGATTCAGAGTCCAAAGCAAGATGCCCTTGCTTATGGCAGTAAGTGCAACACATGTGCTTCCTCTTGACATCATGATTTGCCTTGTCTAATGGACCCTTGGCTTCTTGCTTCCTTTCCTTGAAAAGTTTCTTGTATGTGGCCATTCTCTTCCAACATCTAGAAACATTATGGTTATCCAAACCACAAAAGGAACATGCAATTATTTTCCCATACTTATATGGAAATTTACCATGCTGAACATAATCAAAAGGAATATGGTTAGAACCAGATTTATACATTTCTCTTTCACCTTTATTGCCTTCATGAGGAGGTGAAGCAAATGAAGAAGTGGCTCCTTTTAGAACACCATCAATCTCTTCAAGGCTTTTAGAGTTTCCACAATTCTCTGGTTCAAGTGTGTGCTTCTGAACACTTGCATCCTGGAAATGATGTTTCAAGCTATTTCATTCCTCGCGAATACAATCTTCACACTACTGAGGTAGAAGACTTGAAATGAAACCCTTCTTGGAACTGTTTCAATGGCCTTCATGGCAGTTTGGAACTTTCTCCACAAGATTGCCCATAGCCAAGACCCAAATACTTAGGCCTTTCCTCGACCATTATTGGCTCACCAATACCTTGTGCATGTTTACCCAAGCCTTTTCCTTCATAGCCCATATTGGACATTAGCTTGGAACCTATGCCTCTGGTATGCTTTTCAAAAGAACCAATATAAGCATTCTTAGAAGAATTTGAAGACAAATAGGAATTGTTTACCTCTTCTTCAAGATTATACTTGACCAAGGCTTCTTTGGCAACAAAGAGTTGTTTCTCCAACTCATACATCCTTTTTAGGTTCATATTTGCAACAAGAAGTTGTCTCTCCATTTCCTGCAATTTGTCAGAAAGAAATTGCTTATCTTCCTTCACAGAAGTCAACTTCTCTCTAAGTATGCTGCTCTTCCTTCCATCATCATACATTTCTCTCACCTTGTCCATCATGGTGAACAAGTCTTGCTTCATGTCTTAATCAAATAATCTTGTGAAGAAAGAAGAATTTGAGGACTCACTTGTAGAAGTAGTCATTATGCCAATGAACAAAAGAACTTCAAACAAGATTAACAAAGAGCTTATTCAAGCAACCTTTTGCAACAAACCTCTTCTACTTCAAGGATTGCTTTGAGGTCCATTGGGATAGAAGAATGCCTTCAGCCCTTCTTCCTTCTTGTCCTTCCTGGACTAAGCTATCAATAGCTTTCCCTTCACCTCTGCAAACTCAAACAATAGTCAGTCTGCAAACAATCAAACAATCAACTCTAACTGTTTAAACACCTTTCAGACAAGCAATCTTTTCTCTGTCAATCAAGCATTCTGATATGATACCACTTGCATCATGAAACCATCTGCTGTGGTATAACCAGCTTTGATATCACCTTCCTGAAGGCGGGGTTAATCAATCTCAAGCTCTGATACCACCTGATCTGAAAATGGGGCACTAAAGGCTTCTTGTTAACTTATAAGAACCTCTCCCACTTCCAAAGCTTAAATATTCCCAAGACCTTACGATTAACCAATTTTAGAATTAAATATGCTTGAAAATAGGTGTATGCTGGTGTTTATTTTTAAACTGTTCAAATGCCTTAAGTTTTGTTGTTTATGTTGATATGTAAATACATGTAACAATAAATAATGCAACAATAAAATAAACACATAGAACAGCAATATAATATGGAGTTCACCAAAAACTCTTGGGCTACGTCTCCTTGAGCTGTAGTCAACTCGACTAGGCTCTCTAGGATTATGGCAAAGTCCTTTTACAAGCTCCATGCTCAACTCCAATGGTTGACATTGAACACAATGGGCTTAGAACACCATCTTATCCCTGGCTCTGGCTCTGGCTCTGGCTCTGGATGTGGCTTTGTCTCTGGCTCTTGGCTCTCGCTCTCGCTCTGTCTGAGCTTCTCTCGGCCTCTGCGTGCTTTTGTAGTTCGCTTCACCTCCAAGTGACTCTCGGCAACCTTCCAGCGACCTTTTTCAGTCCTCTAGCTCCCTCGGCAACCGTCAACTACCTTCAGCACTTGTGCTCTCTATGTTTTTATCATGCATCAGTTACAATCCTCCATCATTGAAGAACCTGACTGTTTCCTCACAAGAATCCATTTACAAATGGGAAAGAACAGGCGGGCAGGAAAACCCAGTCACTTTTCTTTCCTCTGGCTGAAATATCCAAATAACAGAATACACACAAAACGCACACAAAACACATCATGGGCCTTTAGCCCGAACTTCAAATATTATGGAATCGACCCTATAAACCTATCGAGTCTGTTCAAATATCACTTATTGCTATCATGGTGTAATGGCAAAAAAATACAATACACAGATAATACACAGAAAATTCGCAAAATCCGGATTTCAAAACTTATGAAATCACGCCCATAATTCATATCGGGTTCGCCTTTTTATCGGTGTATCGTAAGTCGTAATCGCAATGTGCATTGGTCCTGGTATCGAGATTTCACCGATCTTCGATCGCCAATATCGTCGATCGGCCCATCAGAACATCGGCATATCGCATATCGCTATCGAAACGGCCCCGGGGGTCTTCCATTTGCTCACGCTGATTGTTGATCTACCGATCTGATCCTGACTGTTGATCCATGACTGCTAATCCAATGGCTGACAGTCCGTTTCAGGCGCATAACTTGCACGGGGATTACCAGTCGTTGATCGTCGACTACTGATATCAGCGTATCGCTATCGGCCCCATTGGCATATCACATATCGCTGTCGCAACAGCCCTAGGCCATGGTCCTTAACCTTATCCGATCACCGATCTATCGACCTCTGATATCTCTGATCATCGCTATCGGCTCCAATCACAAATCGTAATCGGCATCACATTCGCTACGGCCCAGGGGTTCCGATATCGAGCGAAGGCCTACCTCCGATGTGATAAGTCGAAGGTCACAATTGGGGGTTCCTTCCTCCCTCGCCTTAAGTCCTCCACTTAACCCTTCCGATGTGATTTTCCTTTATAAGGCCTTTAGCCCATTTTTAGAAGAAATGCCTCCTTTTTCAAAGGAAAAAGGAAACCTTCTTTCTGTGATAACTTCTTCATCTAAAGTTCGTTTCATCCCATTCAAATTGCAGTAGATTCAGAATGAAAAGATCTACGCAATAGGACTATTTCCAAGAGCATCCTTGGAATTTCACTTTCCTTTGTGAGGAACACTTTAGACTTAGAATTCTATCCAAGATCCATTTTGGATCAAGCTCCCATCCATATTTTCTATATAAACCTCCCTTCTTCCCAAGCACAAACTAGCTGCAGTTGCAAAGTTTTTGGTTGAGTGTTCATGCTATTTTGGTTTGGAGTAGACAAGCAAGCTATTACTAGTTGTAGTTATCTAGTTGTGTTAGGGAGAAGTGTGATTTGGTTTGGAGTGAAGCCTAAAGGGAAGAGCTTTAAAATTATTTTTGTTTGAGGCCATCGTGGAATGCTAGCAGAAGTGTGTGGGAACCTAGTCTTGTCAGAGGTAGACTACAATGTCAAGATGAATGGTTGTAATCTCTCTTTGATATTAATATATGCAACTATTGATTGATTTCCTACATGTTTTGTAATATTACATATTCATGGCTTAATGTTTCTTGACTTGTTAAGTAGGTTGAATTGCAATTTGTCTATTATTATGTTTGTTGTCTCTTGTTGTTTACTTGTTTCAGAAGCTTAAAGAAGGAAGCGAGAGATAGATGGAGCGAGAAAGTGAGGATATCATCAAGCAGGATAAGTGGACCAGAGGTAGGCCCTCTTGATTGATTCTAACCTAAGGAAATCTTCCATAGAATGTATCTATTGTGGCTAGACCCATTATCGGACTAGAGGAATTTGTTCGTGTCCGCACTTATAATTTTACTTCACCATAGTAACACATCCACCCATAGCTATATCCTTAGCAATCTTGTTAATGAATGGTTTTGTCAAACATTTAGTCAACAACTCATTAGCAATATTGAATTTGATGAGGCAACAGTGACATCTCCATTCATGGATATGATCGAAAATGTGGGTCGTGGTATATTGATTTACGAATGTGAGAAAATGAGTGCCAGTTTCATACCGAACCGACAATTGGAAGTGGGTGAGGAAGGCCATATCTAGAGAGTTAAAGTTAGCATAAGTAGGTCGAGACAACTCGATATACCATTTTGTGACAACACCTGTTAAGGTTATCTGAAAGAGGCAAAGATGGATAGAATCATCAACATATGAAATTAAAGAGCACCATAAGTGATATGTCATCACATGGGCTTCCGTGTCCTCTTTAGAATTTCCTTCGAATTTAGGGCAATCACTTGGAATGTTAGTTGGAACTGGAGGCCAGTAAGGCGAATGAAAAATAGGATCATTTGTAAGTTGTGAGACATCAAGTAGCTCAAACACAACGGAGAAAGGCAATTGCATATTGAACGACATGTAGGGCCTTCGAGGAGACCCAAACTGTGGGTTCCAACCTTGTTGGTAAGGAATTTTGCCCCATATTGGAAGATTTTGTCCATATGGGATTTGATTTTTCCCCCACTGAGGATTACCTTGACAATAAGGTGGATTTTGTCCAAGGTAGGTTTGATATTTACCTACCATAAACCATTAATAAGCATAATACAAGGCATATGTATTGTAAGGTTGTTGAACTTGTTGACCCTAAACCTAAAGAGATTGGCCCTTCTACTACAGGGGTTGACCTTGTGTTTGCAAGCGCTGACCTTGTTGATACGCATATTCAGCTTGCTGCTACAAATGTTGACTTTGTTGCTGTAAAGGTTGACCATGCTATTGCAAAGGTTGGCCTTGCAAATACAAAGGTTGAGTAGGCTGTTGAAAACACTGAGTCTACTACTACAAAGGCTACTGAGACTACTGCAAAGGTTTCCCCTACCACTGTAACAGTTCTCGTTATTGTTGCAACATTTTTCCTTGTTGTGGCAAGGGTTTCCCTTACTGCTGCAATGGTTTCCCTTGCTGCTATGAGGGTTACCCTTACTGCTGCAAGGGTTGTTGGACAGTTCCTTTGGATATACCTTGTGGGTATTGGTTATTTCCGAATTGAATCTAAGCATATCCACCAGCAATAGCAGATTGACTAGGTTGGACATAAGCCCGTGCTTGCGGAATGTAAGAAGGATTTACCAAGGCTTGCAAACCATATGGGACATAAGCCTGTTGGAGTGGAATCTGAGCCATATAAGGTTGTTGATACTAGATGTTACCTGACCTGGAAGGACCAACAGGGTTAGGAAAACTACCATAATAAGGTTTATTAACATCAACCATGTGAGTTTGTAATCCACTCACATTGGTTTCACCTGACACAAGAGGAATATTTAGAGTTTTTCCCCCGGGCTGTGGCACATTTTGTCCACTTGACGGAGGGGTAGAATAACTAACTAAAACCTGACTTGAAATCGCTGGTTGTACCGAAAGGGTTGGCTGAAACAATGATACAGGATCTGATGGAATCATAGGTTGAACGAGAACTGATGTAACAACAGTTTGTAAAGAATTTTGAGAGGTCATGTTTGGAATGAACGGACTGGATCTAGGCATAGAATTTAAAGACCAAATGGGATTTTGATACAAAGACAAAGCACTAGGTGTACCCGAAACTAACTGAGCTAAGGTTGTGTAACCAAGTGGAAATATGGGTCCACTAGTTTCAGGAAGTGTGGGAGATGGGACTCTTCTTGTAAAAGGAAAACCTTATGGAGGAAATTCATCCTTCCTCATCATCGACATGAGGAGTATGAGTAGTGGAAACTTCTGAATGACCCAGAGAAGAGGCCGGGATTTCACCCTCTGACTCCATAGATGGAAACAATTGGTAATGAGGAATCTGAGATGTGTGAGGAGATAACTTCAAAGGAATACTAGGTTGATCATAAGGACTATAAGGACGCTGAGGAGATATCACAACATAATCGAATAACAGATTCAATGGATGAATAACAAGCCTCTGCAGACTCTCATGGGTCTCTATAGGATTGTCTTGGGTCTCAGGATCAAATTCTTGAGGTGACCCAGAATCTGATGGAGGTGGATGAGAAGAAAGAGGTTGGATACATGGAATAATCCCAAGTTCAAAACCTTGATCTTCAAGTGACTGAGGAAGCTTCGGATGAACTCCTTGGGAGGACTCTTCAGTATCAGTAATAAAGGCGAACTGTGAGATGAACTCAATGGTTCAACCACAATGAATTCCTCTCAAGAGAAGAAAAGGAAAGGAAATTTGTTGAGGGCTTCTTAACAATTTTGAAATTAACAGGTAATTACTCAATATTGGTCCAAGAAGCAACTGCTTGGGTTCGACATGTTTATCGTAGGAAGTTATTTTTAGAGACAAAAACTTTGCCTTTTCATTTTTTAAGAGTCGAGAAAAATACTAAAAGGTGATTCTAGTCACTTTCATTGGTTTAGTGAGCTTGAAAAGACAAGTGCTCGATGATCTCTTCAAATTTAAGGGGTTAGAAAAGATTGAAATCACCACTTAGGTAACTCTAGGAAAAAGGAGTACCAAGTAACCGTGAACTGCAATATACACCTCAGTGAATAAATTTACCACAGACTTGATGTACATGTGGGAAATCTCCCCGAATGTTGTGTTCGGTGTATCATGTTTATAGGGCGACAAAATCTGCTTCCTATGGATAAAGGTTTGCAACCTGTAAGGGTCTCCCTTTATATACTCGATGGTACATGGAGCACAAGTCCATGCTAGCGCCATCTAATGCAAGAGTGAATGACAACTGCTAAGTTTTATAGACGCTGGAACACGTCTCTAGCCTAGACCACTAAGTATGAGCATTAATGTTTCAAATGCTCCTTAGATTAATTGATAGATTTTAAAGTTGATCTTTGAAATTATGTTTTGATTTCAAGGACTTAACTGTGTCACCTGTTCCTAAAATGTAGCTAAATGATGAAATTGAAATCCTTTCATTCGATGAAAGCTACCTATGTAGGGAAGAGAAACACCCAAATCATGCATCAAACAAGCAATAATGCATCAATGACAATTTTCCAATGCTAAATTCCAAACATGAAATCTAATATTTCATATCATAAGCAAATGCAATGCCAAAACAAAACCTTAAAGTGAAATACCTTAAGATATAATGATGATTTATTTTTCACTTTAATGCAATAAATGTAATCTAGTGCAAAAGAGAAAAAGAGAATGCAAACAACTCAATAATAATGAAAATGAAAATCTCTTTCACATTAATGATTTTGAATGCAAAAAATGCTTCGAAAACTACTTAAAAGATAAACACTTCCATTTTCGTTTTTCGAAACATAAAATTCAAAGAAAATTGAAAACTACTTAAAAGATAAACAGTTCTGTTTTTGTTTTTCGAAACATAAAATTCAAAGAAAATACTTCCTTTCAATTCCATTAAAGCAAACAATTTTGTAATCGATTGCTTGCCAAATGGAACTAAAGTGACTTTCAATGCATCTATTCTATTTGACACTAATGAAAACAACTTAATACTTGAGAACCAAACGTGATTTGCAAAAGATCTCCAAACAAAAAAAGACTCTTTTAATAAAGGTCATAGATCTCTGAAGAGAAGACCAATGAGTGAATCAAGGATGACCTAGAAGACCTAAAACCCTAGAAGGAAAATCAAGCTCCAAACACACTTAAACCAAATCAAGAGGCAATTGTAATCAGACAAACATGTTAAGCAGGACAAACCCTAATTTTCTTTATCCTTTGTTATCATCACATCTCTTAAAAGAAAAGTGGTGATCATCGCTACTGTAATCAACATATCCTTGATGTCATCGTGATTGTGAGGGCCAAAACTGCGATGGTCGAGAAATATAAAGAAAAAACAAAAAATCTTCAAGAGCAACCCAAATCAAGAACCTCCAAGTAATTACTAGAAAGTGAAAATAGTTACAGACAAGCAAACAAGTTTGGGATTGGACGGTTGGTCAAACTCATTACAAAAACAAGGTGAAAGATTGGATGGAAAGAATCATATCACCCCAGCGGAGTCACCATTATGTTGTTTAGGTAAATCCTTTCTACGGACCAAAATGATCCCTCTAGCTTAATGAGTGGATCTAGTAATTGAAGTGACAATCTACTAGACACTTTCCTAAGTTGTCATTCAAAAGAGAGACGAAGAAGATGGCCTACCTCGTTGTGATGCTATCTCAAACTCCTTTGTTGAAGACCTTGAATCACTTGTGTCACATGCCCGTTCCTGCTGCTCTCAACATTTATGCTCCTTCACAAGAGATCAAGACACAACAAGGCATGCAAATAAAAATAGCATATTCAAAAGAAACCTACTTAACTGATCAAGGAATGTTAAGCTAAATAATACATGAGCTTACACATTTAGGGAAAATGAACGAGTAGTTGTATATTAAAAGAAAATAAGGAGAAGCATACAACTAAGCTTTAATGTCAATAATCTCTCCTTGAATGAATAACTAAATTTAAGCTAAGCTCTCCAAGCACTCCTTCTCCAAGCCAATTGAGTAGGATATAGGCACAATCTTAGCATAAGGATGCAAATAGGTATAGACCAACAGACAAACCATTTGGAAATGGAAGAAGATGAATATATAGGCTAGGAAAGGGAGTTAGGACCTCTCCAAAGATAGTATTAGGACATTATCTCAAGGAGGTAGCTCATAGGGATAAGACCAAAAGCCCAAGTTGGGATTATTCGACCTCATCTATGCTAAACAACCTCCAGCTCGCCGCTCTGGAAGCCTCTACATCACTGAGCTTCTCATCCTCTTTAAGAAACTTTCATTTTTTGGATCATCAAGGGTATACAAGTGAACAGAGCGATGCCATTGCGGGTTAAGTGCAGTGCAACAGCCGATCATCACTGTTTTGAGTCTCATAAGTGCGATGATGCTCACATTAGGGTTTTAGAGCTATTTCTTTGAAAGAAAGCTCAAGACATTTTCAAGTCAATGTCTTAGGAAGGATCTGAGCTGCATATATAGATGAATACACTATATAATGGTCATGTTTCAAGTACTTCAGGGTATGTCACAAAGAAGTGCAAGAAGTGCGACAAAACAATGTGTAACAATAACTTTTAAAAAAAATTACAAATAAAATAGTGACACATTAAAGAATGGATCACCTTTATAAAAATAAGTGTGGAGCTTTTAAAATTCGTGGAGAAATTGATTTTTGACTTTTCACATAAAAGCAAGAATGTATTTTTTATTATATATTTCCTAAAGGACTCTCATAAAAGGCGTTGGGGCTTATTAAAGAATGTATCACCCTTGATAAAAATAAATGTGGACCTTTTAAAATGCGCTGAGAAATTGATTTTTGACTTTTAACATAAAAGAAAGAAGTGGTTCTTTGTACCTTTTCATTATATATTTTCCAAAACACTCTCATACGAAGGGCTGGCACGGCTCGTGATGCTTCTCTGCTGCGTTGGTAACGTTGTGGTTTGACTGCCTGGAGTGCACTATTTTGCCATTTTTTTTTTAACGCATACCTTTAGACAATGTAGACTTCCCACTTCTTTCAATGACTTTGCAGCGACACGCTTGTGGGTAGGAGCAACCTTTTTGTTCTCCTTTTGGAACTCTATCTCTGTGCTTCAACTGAATTCAAACGCTGCTCTCATTTCGCTTAAGTTGTTTCTCCTCACGAAGTCTTATGCAAAGGCAGAAATGTACATAGAAAGAACTCGAAATTTGAATGGAAGGAACAACTGTTCCCATCATTCAAAATTAGTTAAATAAAACTATATAGCACACAAAAATACAAGCAACAATAAATTATTCGAGATTCTGGTAGGGTAGTATAGTGTAAAACGCAGTTTATTTTTCATTTTGCGTGGTGAGCTGTGGTTTTTATAGTTTTTCTGAGCTACCCACAAGCTAGTTATATCATATCAATCTCATATCAGAGGAGTACTGACTCTAAATTTCAAAAAGAAACTTTGGCTATAAATACTTAGCAGTAGGACTTCTGGTTGGGTGGTAGCGTGGAAACGTTAAAACTCAATTTCTTTGTCATTATACGAATTAATATTAGTGTACCTAGGTCTTTAATATTAAAACTGACCTAAACTAAGAACCTAGTACGTTTCATTGGAATTATATTGATATTTAATATAAGTCTTTGATATTAAGACTTCACTCGAAAGCAAGCTAACAAACATTTATATGTCATATGGTTGAGTTCATTCGCTGAAGAAAAGCTAACATGGTGGAAATGCAAAGAGATAGGGATGTACTACAAAATGCAGGATCCATCATTATCATTCCATGTCACCATTAAAATTTATAACAAGCAAATTGTGTAAATACGAAACTGGATGAACTATGGCAGACCACAAGCTGTAAATTACTCCCATTGCCGTATTAAGCAATCCAGATTCGATATTAACACTAACTAATCAATTAGCATTACGTGATTATTTCGCCATCCTACTTCGTAATATTACCTTGTACTTTTCTCCCAGTAAGATTATCTAGTTCGTTCGTTATGCAATGTTTCTCTGATCAACTGAAGTATGAAAACGCATCATGCTGAGCCTGCAAGAGATTTATATAATAGTAATCAAATGAGATATAGTATTTTGTTTAGAAATCAACAACTATTTACGAAACTGCTCACGAGTAGTAGACTAGAGGATGATAAAATAAGAGATACATAAAATGCATTGTTAAGATGATCTTAATATAAAGGCTATTGATTTAAAATTTTACACTTACAATAATTAATTTTTAAAAAGCAATCTAGATCCAAGCACTAGAGGGATCAAATATTTTGAGGTGCAAAGCTATTATTTGAGTGCAAAATTTGAGTAAAGGTTTTCACCTCTAGATATTTCATCCCTATCAATGCTTTGATAGATCCGTAGTTAAGATGGATCAATCTTGTGCGGAAAAATAAATGTAATGAACATATGATTAAATTTATCAAATATGTGAATTAATATAATATTAATATAGTCATTTTACATATGCTAAATTTGTCTCAAATTAATCTGGTCATTTTAATTTTAAATTTTCTTAGTTACCTCAGTTTGTTGAGATGATAAATATTGTTAATAACTTTAATGATGAAAAATGATGAAATAAAATTTTGAATGTAAAGTGACAATGTAATAGTGTTGAATGATAGAAAATGTGAATAATAAGAATATAGTCAATTACAAATAGTCTTCATTGTGATTAATCTCAAACTATTTTCTTCAACTATTCTTATTGTCACACTTGTTACTTTTGTCATCTTTTCATATCGATTATATGAAAAGGATAGGTTAAATCATAAACCATTTAAATATTTAGCTCAAGGTATTGTAGTAAAAATCATACATTGTCTCTATTTCTCTCCAATATTAATAGGTTGAATTACCATAACACAAAAATCAATGTACATTGTGAATAATCATTGCACAATGTTAATCCAATCACTTTAAAATTAATGTACCATCATAAATCCAATTACATAAAATCATAAATCAACATCTACAATGAAATCAATGCATCTAATGCGAGCATCAAATAAGATTAGAAAACAACATTTAGACTAAAATAAATGCATCTAATGCAAGCATTCAAATGGGATTAGAAATCAACATTTACACTCAAATCAATGCATCTAGTGCAAGCAAGAAAATAGGATTATAAACCAACATGTACACTGAAATCAATGCATTTAGTGCAAGTAAGAAAATATGATTATAAACCAACATCTACATTGAAATAAATGGATCTAGTGCAAGAAATCAAAGAGGATTATAAATCACCATATACACTGAAATCAATGCATTTAGTGCAAGCAATTAAATAGGATCAAAAATCATTTACATTGAAATCAATGCATCTAGTGCAAACAATCAAATATTATTAGAAATCAACATCTACATTGATTAATCAATGCATCTAGTGCAAGCAATCAAATTGGATTAGAACACCATTTACAATAAAATCAATGCATTTAGTGCAAGCAATAAAATGGGATTGGAAATCGTCTACATTGAAATCAATGCATCTATTGCAAGTAATCAAATCTCATTAGAAATCAACATATACACTAAAATCAACGCATCTAGTGCAAGGAATCAAATAGGATTAGAAATTACCATCTACACTAAAATCAATGCATCCAGTGCAAGAAATATTAGTCCTTCTCCCCTCCTTCCATCTATATCTATATCTCCGTCCATCTATCTTTCTTTGTCTCTCTATGTCAACCCCCCAAACATGCATGCTCTCTTACTCCATATGTATGAATCTCTCTGTCCCTCCCTCCCTCTCCTCACTTTCCAGATATATCTCTATCTCCCTTTGTCTCTCTATATCACCCTCAAAACATACACTCTCTTTCTCTAATCTATCTATCTATCCCTACCTCCTTTTCTCCATGTCTCTCTCTCCCTCTCTTCCCCTTCTCTCTCTCCCTTGCTTCGACCTCTCTTCCCTTATGTCATCCTCTCTCCCTTTCTCTCCATCTTCCTTATCACTCCCTCTCTCTCTCTAACTTTCTTTCTCTATTTCTTTCTTCTTACCTCCCTCTCTCTCCCCCTCCAACTCCATCTCTCTTTCCCTTCCTCTCTCCACTCTCTCAAATCCTCTCTCTATTCCTTCCCCCCCCTCTCTCTCTCTCTCTCTCTCTCTCTCCAACTATGTTACTATATCCCTCCCTCTCTCATTCTCTCTCCTTCTCTCCCCCCTTCTCTATATATCTCCTTATTTGTCTCTTTATCTCACCCCTAAACATACACACACTCTCTCTCTCCATATCTCCCTTGTTACTCCCTCTCTCTCTCTCTCTCTCCATTTCTCACTCTCTATGTCTTTCTTCTTCCCTCCCTCTCTCCCCCTCCAACTCCATATATCTATCCCTCCCTCTATCATCCTATTTGGAAAATACCATCTCTCATCCTTCCTCTCTCTCCATCTCTCCCTTGTCACTTCCCCTATCTCTCCACCAATATCACTTTGTCTTTGATCTTCCCTCCCACAAATATTTAGAGTTAATTTCTATCGTGATATATTAATATATATTATAATCTGACAAATTTAATATTGTATTGATCCAAAGTTATTTAATTTAATAATATTAATATTATAATATATTAACATAAATATTAGATTTAATAACAACAATAATATTATTAATCTTTTAATATTAATATTAGGGTTAATAATGTTTGTTTTGCATGTTTTTAATAATAATGTGGCCCCTTGTATTTTCCCCATAGGTTTCACCTAAATAAAACCTCTTTTTGGAGTGCTCTTTTTGGAATTTAAAACCTATTCTTGGAGTGTTAGTAAGTATAAAAATTTTTATGGAGTAAATATAAAAAGAGGTTTTATTTATTTACCATACTTCTGGTTTATTTATAATTTTATTTATTTATTTATCATATATCTTTTATTTACCATCGTATTTGGCACATAGGCTTGGTATATAATTAAATGTTGATTTCTAATCCTATTTGATTTATTTTTATTTATTTACCACACCTCTTTATACCTCATTTATATTTATTTATTTACCATAACTCTTTGATAAATATGATATTTGGCCCATGGTATTAATAATTATTTGTCCAATGATATTTGGCCCATAGGCTTCATCTAAATAAACATTACGTTTACATTTAAGTTTAAGTTTACATTTACGTTTACGTTTTTACATGAGATCTACCTGCATACTACGCTGTAGAGTGGGGCGCAATTATATATATATATATATATATATATATATATATATATATATATATATATATATATATATAGTTTTTTATACGAGGAATATAAGCATATTGTTAACATTCATCAATGTCATTAGTAAAATTTTGTAGTAATTGAATCCGGTAGAGAAGATCTCATTTTTTTTAACCCAAACCTAGTATAAGCCTAATTGACAATTTATTATATATAGATAAATTGTTATTATGGATTAATGGTTATAATAAAAATTTGAATTATTATTAAGTAATTCAAACTAATTTTTTTGGATCATATTTTAATTTATAAAATAAACTTAATAAATAAACAAAAAATACCCGGATGCGGGTGGCATTCAATGACATTAATGGAACGCCGCACAGAGCAGGCAACTGGCCTGGCACCTGGCTGGCGGACGACCCTCATGGCATGCGCCTCGGGCTGGCAGACTCCTCCAAAGGCACGCGAAGTAAATTCGATGCAGAACAGAATGATGGTCTCACAGTTTGGCATTTATGAGTGCCTGGTTCAAGAGCATTCAGGTAAGATCTTATGTATGGCTCCGTTTTTAATTCACGCCATTGTCACTGGTTTAATTCACCTCTGCGTGGAACTCTTCCCGCACCCTTGCCTGATTCATCGTATTTGGAAGCTCGCCTGGTCTTTGGATGTTATTGGGATCCTCTGCGCTCAAATTCTCACCCGCCTGCTTTGCTTCAACCCCTTTCTCAGTCAGTCTGTTATCCTAAGCATGCCTCGCCGTCGAGGAATCCTGCGCAGAGGAAGCAACACTAGAAATAGAGGCAGAACCTCTCGTCCTGTTCCTCAGAACGTCATTCCCATTGCCTCCGCCTCCCCTTCTTCTCCGCCCTCGAGTCAAGCTGGGTCTCTTCCGCACAATTCTTTTCAGACTTCCAGGTTCACATTCCACAGTAGGCTCAACAGGCCCGTATTGACGGCAAGCATCACAATTATTCTCGCTGAGGAAGAGAATAATCATATCAGCTCGGCTCAAACCACTTCCTCTCATTCTCAGGAAGTCAGCGTTCTTCAAGGGGAAATGGCTGGGGTGGTGTCTAACGCGGACAATATGCAGGAGGACACCCCTGTTTCTGAAGAGCCTCAGCATCCCGTCGACCCAACTTAGAACGAGATTCTGGCCTGTGGGCCGTCTAAGCGTGCAGGCTGCATTCTCAATCTGGTGACCACTCCTGAAGGCGAAATTGAAGGAAATGATGACAATGGCTTCATCACCTGGGTAGCTTCTTCCAGCCAGGTGGAGAGGGACACGCCTGACTCTCCGCAGCATGCAGACTAAAGCCGGCTCTTCACCGACGGGTGGCATTCTTGCCTATGCTCTGTGTACTTTTGAATACATGTCTTCGTTTCCAAGCTTATGGTTCTATGTCTGGTTTATGTGCTTGTTCAAGCTCGTGCCGATAGCCAACCTGCTCTCTGTTTATTGTTGCAACTGTGGGTTTGATGTGTACCTTTTTTTCTTTTTGATCAATGGTGGGCATGACAGTGTGAGTCTCAGTAAAATTTCTCAGGGGGTCATGGTCCAAACAAAATCTTTTGAAGGCTGCAATGTGAAATCAGCAGAAAGCATGAATTGTAATATCTCTGAATATCTGGCTGAGGAATGGCATCGGCCTCCTCTAAGGTCTTGACCTCATTGTACATATATTTTCTCTTTTTTTAATAGAATTAGCATTTACGCAGAAGAAAAAATAAATAAATAAAAAATAATTAATACGTATATTAAATAAGATTGCTTTAATGCTTAATTTTATATAATATATTATAGCAAAATTATTATACATTAACATTAAATTTAAGAGACATTACAATTTCTTATATATTTAGTTGTATTTAATTTTCTTTGTATAAGACTTCTTGTCCTCAAAAATAAGAAAAGCATTGAAGATTGTGTTGATTTTAATAACCAGCCTAGATTCATCTTAATTCTAGATATTCCAAAGGTTGAGATGGGTCAAACACTACTACTACAGGAAGGGTGAAGATAGTTTTTTAAGACAAAAGATTTTTTTGTCTTAAAGGTAACTTTTTATTTTAGTTATTTTACATTAAAATTTAATATTAGTTGATTTGTCTTAAATATAAAATTTAAGACAAACAGTTTGAAACAAAAATATTTCAAGACAAAACTTTATATTTAAGACAAAAACAATTTGAGACAAAAATATTTTTTGAAAAAAAAATATATTTAAGACAAAAACGGTTTAAGACAAAAATATTTTAAGAAAAAACTTTATATTTAAGACAAAAATAATTTCATACTTAAATATTTTAAGACAAAGCTTTATATTTAAGACAAAAACAATTTGAGACAAAAAAGTTTTTAGACAAAATTTTATATTTAAGACAAAAATAGTTTAAGACAAATATTTTAAGAAAAAACATTATATTTAAGAAAAAAATAATTTGATACAAAAACATTTTAAGACAAAACTTTATATTTAAGACAATGGTCATTTAAGATGGTGACAATTAACAGTTAAGGCAAAACCATATCAATTTAAGACAATATTATTTAACACCTAAAAAATTGACATTGATAGTGCACCCTAAGTCTCAACCCGAAGTCTACCACTTTGTAAGCTATTATTGTCTTATGCATATACTAAGGCTGTTATTTCACTTACCATTCAGGTTATCTTATATAAAGACAAATCATTGTTGGCCTCTTTGTTTTGTGGGGGTAGCCAACTCTGAAGAACGTGAAAACTTTCGTGGCAAGATTTCTGGGACATCAATTCCTCTGTTGTCCCTTTGATCTCTAATGATGCCATTAAAGACAACTTGTACGTCATTTCGTTCAGATTAAAGACAACTTGTATGTGATTGCATTCGGGAAGTTTGCACAGATATTCCATAAATGGATAGGGGATAATTATATTTTTAATTTTTGAATAGTTGCTCAAACCACATGAAACATAATTACAACAATTTCTTTCTTTTATATTATATTTTTCTTTTTTCATTAATTATTTTTAATTAAATATAAAATTATACTATGATCTACCTGGATTTTCCCGTGGATGTAGTGGCCACTCAATTTCCCGAACTAAAATAAATAAATAAATAAATCAAATTGACTATGCTAATTATATTAATTTTTTAATTAATTATAAAATTAAAATATAACATTTGGAAAAGTTAGAATATTTTTGACTAATTTTTAAGTATTTAATTTAATGTATATTTATTTGAAAATTATATTAAAAATTATGTAAAAGTAATAAATTAAAGATAATTTGATTTCAAAACAATTACAATATACATACCATATTCTAAAAATATAATAAATAAATAGATAAAAAAAATAAATTATTTTTTGGTTGGCCTAACTCGTGGGAATTTGAACTTTGAATCTCATGCTTTTACATAATACTTCATAACAAAGTGATTGTCAATTGAGTTACACTCCATGAGCTATTTTTTTTTTTTAAATATGTGAATTTTTTTAAATTACTTCAACTAAAACTTTGATATTAATTTATTGTTAGGTATTAAGATTTTGGTAAAGATTTTCATCTAGTAATTAGAAAACCATGAATGCATTATTAAGAAACCAAGTAATATTAGTCATTGATATCATTTCAAACTAGGGAATAACGACTATGTGATTTATCTTCCTCACTTAATAGAGATATATATAAATAAATTATGAAGGAGGTTGAAAGAGTACCTCTAGCATAAACTTTAATTTAACCTAAAAAACCATTGTCATGCCCCTATAGTCACCCACATTGAAGGTGACTTAGCACACCCAGATGACATATTAACCTAAAAAACCATTGTCATGCCCCTATAGTCACCCACATTGAAGGCTGAATTAGCACACCTAGATGACCCATCACTATAGGTTTGTGGTGCATCGTGACTCATTTCATCTCATCAATTTTCTCAATCTAAAACTTTGTGATTCCATACTACACCTCACTTTTTATATTTCACAATTATTAAAATTCATAAGTTTAACACTTATTGAAGTATGTAGATAATCATTCCATACAATTATGCCTTAATATAACCAATATGAAAATGATACGAATGAAAGTAATTTTATAGAATAAACAACCCAACTAGCCTAACTATTGTCAAATATTCAAATGTGTTACAACCAAGTGAACTCTAGTCTTGTATGACAATTTAAAAATAATAAGAGCAATAATTCATACAAACCTATCCCCAAATTTCCTATTTGATTTACTACCATCGATCGCAACTTTGTCATAGATAAAAAAATATTTCACTTGATAGAAATAGTAAGTACTCTCGTATGCATGCAATGTATGAAGAGTTAAGTTAAGTGAAGGAAAGCAAGTTGAGTCTAATATTAGAAGTCAAGTGAGTCAGGGTTAAAAAGTTAATGCCTTGTCAAGAAAAGTTAAGTTAAGGAAAAGAAAAATGTCGATTTATGTTAAAGTGAAGTTAGAAAAGTTTAGTTAAAGCGTCACGTCATAGTTTGCACGAGGAAAAGAAAGTTAGAGTTTGCATGATTCCATATTTAGAAAGTTTAGTGCTTATATACTCATGGTTGGGTCATTGTAATGTGAAGTAAGAAGATACAATAGTAGCAACTCAATGGATGTATATGAGAGAATAATTAATGAATATATATTCAAGTAGAAGCTTGTGTACTTATTTGTCTTGTGTTTGCATGTTTATCTCTGCCTCTAAATGGGAAGTGGTATCAGAGCAAGGTTTAACAAGTTTTAAAAGAACCAAATGAGTTAAGAAGGCCATGAGCTACTTCCACTAATAGCCTTGGCTATTGTGAGTAGCCTGCAAATTGAAGTTTGCATCCATTTGTCCATAAGTAGAAACTAGAGCTCATTGAGAGTTTGTAAACACAACTACTAAAAGATTAGGGTGAGTAGCCTATAGAACCACCACCATATCAAGAGGAAAGATCCACTGCCATTAACTAAAGAAGGAGTCTCCATCGTACACTGTAGCCATGAGCCTCCATAAGAATTTGTGTAGATGAACTTACCAAAGTTGCTAGTAGTTATTGGGATCCACCATTAAAGTGAATGTTAAAATGCTTAGTTTTAAAGATAATCAAGTGTATGTGACATTAATTTATGTAAGGATGACACAATAAAGAATGAAAGAAAAATACAAAAAAAAAAGACGACAGTCATGGTTCATCAAGCAAGACTGAAGCAAACTTAGAAAATAAATCGAAAGTAAGAGCCATAGTATTTCGAAGAGCTCATAGAGGTTCTCACCACGGTCGGGGAATATAAAAGATAAGTAGATGAAGTAGAAAAATTTGAGGATGAATGGATTAGGATAGATCTCATAAAAGTTGAGGATGAATGGATTTACTCATAAAAATTTTAACTTTTGGGAACTGTCAGATGAAAACTTTTCTTCAATGTAAAGAGTTGATTTAGTATTGGTCTAATAACCCATATGATGAACTATGTGATTCCTTAGTATTGGATCTTATAAAACATGCATTGGATAAGAAACCCTTGTGCAAGGTAGTAAAAGCTACATCTTCATAAGAAGCATGGAAGACTTTAGAAGTAGAATTTGGTATAAATGAAATTGACATAAAGCAGAAAATTATGTTATAGTCTATTGACGAATCAATAGAAAGTAAACTATAGGTATGAGAGTAAATAAGCAATAATCTAGGAGGAAAACAAATCTTGGATAATCCCACTCAAATGTGGATGAGGGTCATAAAAAATATAAAAGTGAAACCCATGATGCATACATGAATATGGATGAAGAAGACACAGAAAACATTGTAGAGTGAGAAGTTGAAGCCTCTAAGTGTGAAGTAGAAATGCTCGAGAATCCCACTGTAACATGGATGGTGAAGATGATGGTGAATCTCAATGTGATGAGACACACATCGATGGTGAATGCAAAGTGATTTGTGAATGATGTTGGTATTAGTGCTATATTGTTCACTAAAATATCCTTTATTGGTACTATATTGTTCCAATTTTTTTATTATTGGCTAATCCCATTTCTTTATTTCCTCTTTCTCAAGTTAGATACATATGTGTCAAGTTTTCTTGTGAGATTTAAATTATGAGATGAATTAATAAGCATAAATATTTGTGAAAATTGGGCAATTTACTACATTTTGAAACTTTTTTAGGTTGCAATTGCGATCAAACAATGTTGTGAGAAAAATTTATATCATTTTCCCAAGATATCGTATGCATTATTTAAAACTAAAAACGTATAGAGAAACTAACTATTGTATTCTAAAAACTCTATATTCGTATATTGTGTTGAAAAATGTAACTAGGTTCGGTCTTCATAAAATCTGTTTGTCAAAAGAATTTTTATCATTGTTACAATGACTTATTAAAGCATGGGTTTCGTGCTTGGGTGTTGGGTAGTGGATCCCCCCATTGCGGGTTTTTGGGGCTTGTAGCTCGAATTTTGGTCAATGTAATGGAAAGACCCCGCAAAATCCGAGCATGGAGTGTGAGAGTCTAGGGTTGTCTGCCATAAAATAATATAATTTAATGTATGGTGTGTCGGCCTACCCATGGTCTGTGGACCATGGGAATGTATAAATAGAGTGAGACTCTAAGTGTAAAAGGCAGTTTTTGGAGTTCTAAGCTTTGAAAAGTAATATGGGTTTTGGATGCTGAATTAGATCTGAATCTGTAAGGCCGAATCTTGGGTTGTAGTAGTAGGAAGAGGCTTTGCAGCTAAGTGCACAGAGGCCTAGTAGAGTCCGCAGCTGTGTGCGCGGACCCCTGCAGCTGAGTGCGCAGGGCGGTGTTGGGATTGTATCTGAACAGAGGATTAATACAAGATAAGTTGATTCTGAAATACTATGGGTTTATTCTCCAGTTATGTTTATGCATCTCTTTATGGTTTTATGATTGTGCGCACTCGTTATAAATGTTGAATGATTAATAAGGATATTGGGCCCACATAATTAAGATCTATAATAAAACCACAGTAGGGATAAAGGATCTAGTCAACTCCACTTTGCGCTTGTTATAGAGCTACGTGGAAGCAGTCGCATGAGTTACGAAGGATAGACAGCTGCACAGAACAGTGCTAACGCGTAGGATCGGGTCACGAACTTCCCAAACCTCATCAAGACATCCCTAGGGTGTGGAAACCTGGTTCCAACACCCTCCCATACTACCTCGGGTGAGACCTCAGTCCGCGCTCCATGGATTGCTGCTGAAAGTGCCGGTAGTTTTGGGATTTGTTTGGCTAAATCACTTCTGAACCTAGGTCAGGCCACAATAAGCCAATAAATGGTTCCATTGTCGTGACCATTATCTGCCTAAGGGATGTCTGATGTCGAAACACTGAAATCCCATGAAGAAGGAAATTGAAGAGTGGTTGGATCAAAAGATTCACGAGTTCGTGATACAGGAAAATAGAACTCTGCAACTATCTGAGAAAAGGTGGCTGGATTGCTACGTGTATATGGAAATCCACGAGATCTTCTTTGCATCCTTTCCATCAGAGTTGTATGATTGGATCACAAGGTTAGCTAATAGCCAGGGAAGGTACAAACTCGATCAACCGATAGTGTGGACTCCAAAGTTAGTGTGCAGACTAGAAGCATCAAAAGATAATATCGTGTGAGTTGTGGACCATTCGCTCGACCGTATCATAGGAGGTTTATCACTTAGTTCGCGGTAGACATGACCATGAGCTACAACGAAGCAGAACAACATTTTCTCAAGGGACCGCGAGGTAGGTACATTAAATCCCTGAATACCTGGATTAAGATGTTGTTATGTGAGAAGCGGGTAATGCAAATACATTAATGTTTGGAACGACGCGGAGTAGAAAGATCTACAAAGGTACCAAGAGATTAGGAAACAATCCCTTAATTTCACCTTCGCGCGAGAGCGAGGAAGAGCTCACTCGAGTTTCTCCGAGAAGTGTGGTCAGTTTGATAAGGCAACACATTCCATAGCTATCACCTCCACTTACGCCATCACCCGCTTCACCTCTATCTTCAACCACCCCACCTCCACCAAACCTGCAATTTAGCATGGTGAACGCAGTCAAGCTACCCATATTCAGAGGAGTAGGGAATGAGGATCCAGACCAGTTATGGTTCATGGTAAGAGCAGTGTGGGAAGCACAAGGGGTCACAGACAACAACATTAAGAAGGCTACATTGGTGAGCATGATTGTTATAGCTCCAAACCTCACTCTTGATGTTTTTGATGCTGCACTCACAGCCTAGGGCAACCCCTCCTTCCAGACCTAGTCCAAATATTCAAAAAAAAAGAGTTTTACTCCCTATACGTGACATTTCCCTGAGCTAAACACGTGTGTACGCGGGTCTGTGTATACCCAACCCATGTATATGTCTTAAAACACTTAAAAAAATTAAAACTCCTTAATTTCGGGTGGAGATCACGGGCTTTACCTTCTGATTACCTATTAGTGCCCGTGGCCCAACTGTTCCCAATGAATTCCCAACTAAAAAACTACTTTGGGAGAAGTATAAAAAGGCTTCAATGTGAAGGCCTAAAGGAGGAGAGAATAGAGAGAAAGATCACTCTGCTGAGATTTTCCCTGACCAAGTCTGCAGATCCTTGTGCTTCCAGCACTTCCCCCATTTACAGGAAACCCTTGTTTCCTTGTGTGATGATGCCTTTCTACTTGAGAGATCATGGAGTAAGTCATGGAAGGAGTTTGTTGAAGGCTTGAGACTAGAAGAATCCGGAGGACGGTTCCACTTGGAGCCTGCGAAAGGACAAATCAGGTGAAATCATTCCTTTCTGTACTTTAGTTATTTATAATAAAAGAAACACTTGTCTTGTTCCTGATATAAATCTTCTTCATGTTCATGATGTCAATGTTATAATTCATATGTGAATGGTTGTTTTTAATTGTATAACTAACTACCTTTCCTTATGTTATGAAGATGATTTCTTTATGATGCTTGGTCAATATGCTGCTGTACTTTCTGGAATTGTTTGTTTTGCAGGCTGAAGGACTAAACGGAACTCGAAGAGGGTTTGGACCCTAACTGGGTCTTCTCAAATGAACGACCCTTAGGTGCACCCCTTTTTCGTATAGTTTGTTTATATTAGCATCATGGTTGTATTTAATGTTTGTTTCTCTTTGTAAATAACCTCTGATCTGCTAGGGTATCAACCCAAACCCTAGGGGAATTTATCCCTTAACAGAATTGGCGACTCCACTAGGGACAATAGTATTGTTGTTCCTAGTTTGGGTTTACTCAAGCCAATCAGGGCTCAGCTATCTATTTGCTTGTTGTTACTGTGTAGTCTGTTCCTGTAGGAACTTGAATTGTAAGTTTGATCAATTTCTTCAGACTGTTTTTTGTTTTTTGTTGAATCTTTTATATACATTGTTTTTCCAGTTTACAAAAGTGTATATACGCATGTTTCCTTAAGTAAACCTGCGTATACGCATGTTTCCTTAGGCTGAGTAGCATATACACGTAGTTGTGCACTAACACAGTCACGTATATCTTGTAATTTTCAAGATTTTTCAAATCTTTTTATTTCTGAAGGTCTGTCTGTTGGTTTGATTCAGTCCTGAACAGTTACTTTTCTGTGTCAGTATTTAGTTTTACAACAAGTATCTGATTTCAAATTCTCTCTGATTATGAGAAGTGTTGGTCTTGTTTTTGTCCTTTCGCAAGCGTCATCGTTTTTGTTTAAGCACGCAAGATTTCTTGCCAGGAATCTTGGCTACTCTGATCCTTCAAGGCAGAAAGATTGATCTCAATCTTCGTGTCAAATATTGTTTTGGTGACCTTTTTTGTTTGCTTGTCAAAACTACATTTTTGTGACCATCTACTTTTCTTACTTTCCGAAAGTTTTTGATTGACACTTTCTTGAAAATTGACTTTTTGATTTTTTGGTCTTTGTTGCTAAAGCTCTTATTGCTGCTTTTGATTGTTAAGAGCATCTCGAAACACATTTTGTTTGTTGATTTTTCATCCATTTTGTGTTGTCAGCTTGCAAAGTGTTTTGTTGCCTATTTTTCAATCATAAAGTTTCAGTCTTGTTGAGAGCACTTTTGAAAAGACATTTTAGTTTTTGCTTTTCAAGAAAACTTCTTGAAAAACTTGGTTTTGCTTTCTTGAACTTTGTTTTGATTTAGTTTCTTTTAGTGAATGAAAGTGCATTTTTGTTTGTCTTGAAACTTGCTTTTAGTGTAGAGATGAAAATGAGCATTAGCAACTCATATTCCATCTAAACATTTTAAGTGGCAAATCATATTGATAAACAAGTTACTTTCATTTCTTGATTTAGAGTAGTCTTAAGTCTTGCATCAGCATGTACTCATTGCATTAGGATAAATTTGCACATCTTTCTAGGACATCCATAGTTTTGTTAACTTTTGTGAGTGTGAAGCTTGAGTAAAAGAAAAGAAAAGAGAAAATGTGTTGCTTTCTTTGAAGTTCCTCTGAACCTAGTAGAAATTTCTTTCATCGAACAACAAAATGAGTGCATTTGCATATAGTTTGGTTTTTATTAATTTCTTTTGCGTCAAAACACCACAAGTTTCATTTTCGCCTATCCCTTGACTTAAGAACAACCCATTTAAAAACAAGCACTAATTAAAATATACTAGAACTTTTTATAATTGTCAAGTTAGAGACACCAACAAGCTTTAGGGTATTTTAGGGCCTTGGATTAGGTGAGTGGAGAGAAAACTCTCCAAGGTCATTTAAACTTTCAAAAATAGGAGTCTGAATAGTGAGTGAAAATCCAATAGCGTTAGGGAGACCAGGAAAGCTCCGGATCTAGGAGTTAAGCATGAGGGTTTTTAAAGATAAGGAAGAGAGATACCCCCTCTCCTACTTGTCGGATCTAACCTCAAGACTATTCCGTCTGGCTTCTGATACTAGTTGGTAACCTTAGTGGCTACTCCTAGGGATCTACATAGGTGGCTGCGGAGGGGAATCCCATGGCACCTGAGGTCGACGTTGTATCACTCTCAACGATATTACTAGAGGGCGCCCTTGCGAAGCTTGGGGGCTTGCACCGGCATAGGTTGTTGTTAGGAGGTCAGTGTAACTTCCTTTGTTACCTTCGCTGGTAGGACTGGGCCGTCATTATCCCAGACTATCTTCGGAAGGCCCCTTACTTCACTTTCTTGTATTTTGGTGTCCGGTCCTCATCACCCAGAGCAGAAATACTTGAATTTTAGGTTCATATTTGCAACAAGAAGTTGTCTCTCCATTTCCTGCAATTTGTCAGAAAGAAATTGCTTATCTTCCTTCACAGAAGTCAACTTCTCTCTAAGTATGCTTCTCTTCCTTCCATCATCATACATTTCTCTCACCTTGTCCATCATGGTGAACAAGTCTTGCTTCATGTCTTAATCAAATAATCTTGTGAAGAAAGAAGAATTTGAGGACTCACTTGTAGAAGTAGTCATTATGCCAATGAACAAAAGAACTTCAAACAAGATTAACAAAGAGCTTATTCAAGCAACCTTTTGCAACGAACCTCTTCTACTTCAAGGATTGCTTTGAGGTCCATTGGGATAGAAGAATGCCTTCAACCCTTCTTCCTTCTTGTCCTTCCTGGACTAAGCTATCAATAGCTTTCCCTTCACCTCTGCAAACTCAAACAATAGTCAGTCTGCAAACAATCAAACAATCAACCTCTAACTGTTTAAACACCTTTCAGACAAGCAATCTTTTCTCTGTCAATCAAGCATTCTGATATGATACCACTTGCATCATGAAACCATCTGCTCTGGTATAACCAGCTTTGATATCACCTTCCTGAAGGCGGGGTTAATCAATCTCAAGCTCTGATACCACCTGATCTGAAAATGGGGCACTAAAGGCTTCTTGTTAACTTATAAGAACCTCTCCCACTTCCAAAGCTTAAATATTCCCAAGACCTTACGATTAACCAATTTTAGAATTAAATATGCTTGAAAATAGGTGTATGCTGGTGTTTATTTTTAAACTGTTCAAATGCCTTAAGTTTTGTTGTTTATGTTGATATGTAAATACATGTAACAATAAATAATGCAACAATAAAATAAACACATAGAACAACAATATAATATGGAGTTCACCAAAAACTCTTGGGCTACGTCTCCTTGAGCTGTAGTCAACTCGACTAGGCTCTCTAGGATTATGGCAAAGTCCTTTTACAAGCTCCATGCTCAACTCCAATGGTTGACATTGAACACAATGGGCTTAGAACACCATCTTATCCCTGGCTCTGGCTCTGGCTCTGGCTCTGGATGTGGCTTTGTCTCTGGCTCTTGGCTCTCGCTCTCGCTCTGTCTGAGCTTCTCTCGGCCTCTGCGTGCTTTTGTAGTTCGCTTCACCTCCAAGTGACTCTCGGAAACCTTCCAGCGACCTTTTTCAGTCCTCTAGCTCCCTCGGCAACCGTCAACTACCTTCAGCACTTGTGCTCTCTATGTTTTTATCATGCATCAGTCACAATCCTCCATCATTGAAGAACCTGACTGTTTCCTCACAAGAATCCATTTACAAATGGGAAAGAACAGGTGGGCAGGAAAACCCAGTCACTTTTCTTTCCTCTGGCCGAAATATCCAAATAACAGAATACACACAAAACGCACACAAAACACATCATGGGCCTTTAGCCCGAACTTCAAATATTATGGAATCAACCCTATAAACCTATCGAGTCTGTTCAAATATCACTTATTGCTATCATGGTGTAATGGCAAAAAAATACAATACACAGATAATACACAGAAAATTCGCAAAATCCGGATTTCAAAACTTATGAGATCACGCCCATAATTCATATCGGGTTCGCCTTTTTATCGGTGTATCGTAAGTCGTAATCGCAATGTGCATTGGTCCTGGTATCGAGATTTCACCGATCTTCGATCGCCAATATCGTCGATCGGCCCATCAGAACATCGGCATATCGCATATCGCTATCGAAATGGCCCCGGGGGTCTTCCATTTGCTCACGCTGATTGTTGATCTACCGATCTGATCCTGACTGTTGATCCATGACTGCTAATCCAATGGCTGACAGTCCGTTTCAGGCGCATAACTTGCACGGGGATTACCAGTCGTTGATCGTCGACTACTGATATCAGCGTATCGCTATCGGCCCCATTGGCATATCACATATCGCTGTCGCAACGGCCCTGGGCCATGGTCCTTAACCTTATCCGATCACCGATCTGTCGACCTCTGATATCTCTGATCATCGCTATCGGCTCCAATCACAAATCGTAATCGGCAACACATTCGCTACGGCCCAGGGGTTCCGATATCGGGCGAAGGCCTACCTCCGATGTGATAAGTCGAAGGTCACAATCGGGGGTTCCTTCCTCCCTCGCCTTAAGTCCTCCACTTAACCCTTCCGATGTGATTTTCCTTTATAAGGCCTTTAGCCCATTTTTAGAAGAAATGCCTCCTTTTTCAAAGGAAAAAGGAAACCTTCTTTCTGTGATAACTTCTTCATCTAAAGTTCGTTTCATCCCATTCAAATTGCAGTAGATTCAGAATGAAAAGATCTACGCAATAGGACTATCTCCAAGAGCATCCTTGGAATTTCACTTTCCTTTGTGAGGAACACTTTAGACTTAGAATTCTATCCAAGATCCATTTTGGATCAAGCTCCCATCCATATTTTCTATATAAACCTCCCTTCTTCCCAAGCACAAACTAGTTGCAGTTGCAAAGTTTCTGGTTGAGTGTTCATGCTATTTTGGTTTGGAGTAGACAAGCAAGCTATTACTAGTTGTAGTTATCTAGTTGTGTTAGGGAGAAGTGTGATTTGGTTTGGAGTGAAGCCTAAAGGGAAGAGCTTTAAAATTATTTTTGTTTGAGGCCATCGTGGAATGCTAGCAGAAGTGTGTGGGAACCTAGTCTTGTCAGAGGTAGACTACAATGTCAAGATGAATGGTTGTAATCTCTCTTTGATATTAATATATGCAACTATTGATTAATTTCCTACATGTTTTGTAATATTACATATTCATGGCTTAATGTTTCTTGACTTGTTAAGTAGGTTGAATTGCAATTTGTCTATTATTATGTTTGTTGTCTCTTGTTGTTTACTTGTTTCAGAAGCTTAAAGAAGGAAGCGAGAGATAGATGGAGCGAGAAAGTGAGGATATCATCAAGCAGGATAAGTGGACCAGAGGTAGGCCCTCTTGATTGATTCTAACCTAAGGAAATCTTCCATAGAATGTATCTATTGTGGCTAGACCCATTATCGGACTAGAGGAATTTGTTCGTGTCCGCACTTATAATTTTACTTCACCATAGTAACACATCCACCCATAGCTATATCCTTAGCAATCTTGTTAATGAATGGTTTTGTCAAACATTTAGTCAACAACTCATTAGCAATATTGAATTTGATGAGGCAACAGTGACATCTCCATTCATGGATATGATCGGAAATGTGGGTCGTGGTATATTGATTTACGAATGTGAGAAAATGAGTGCCAGTTTCATACCGAACCGACAATTCGAAGTGGGTGAGGAAGGCCATATCTAGAGAGTTAAAGTTAGCATAAGTAGGTCGAGACAACTCGATATACCATTTTGCGACAACACCTGTTAAGGTTATCTGAAAGAGGCAAAGATGGATAGAATCATCAACATATGAAATTAAAGAGCACCATAAGTGATATGTCATCACATGGGCTTCCGTGTCCTCTTTAGAATTTCCTTCGAATTTAGGGCAATCACTTGGAATGTTAGTTGGAACTGGAGGCCAGTAAGGCAAATGAAAAATAGGATCATTTGTAAGTTGTGAGACATCAAGTAGCTCAAACACAACGGAGAAAGGCAATTGCATATTGAACGACATGTAGGGCCTTCGAGGAGACCCAAACTGTGGGTTCCAACCTTGTTGGTAAGGAATTTTGCCCCATATTGGAAGATTTTGTCCATATGGGATTTGATTTTTCCCCCACTGAGGATTACCTTGACAATAAGGTGGATTTTGTCCAAGGTAGGTTTGATATTTACCTACCATAAACCATTAATAAGCATAATACAAGGCATATGTATTGTAAGGTTGTTGAACTTGTTGACCCTAAACCTAAAGAGATTGGCCCTTCTACTACAGGGGTTGACCTTGTGTTTGCAAGCGCTGACCTTGTTGATACGCATATTCAGCTTGCTGCTACAAATGTTGACTTTGTTGCTGTAAAGGTTGACCTTGCTATTGCAAAGGTTGGCCTTGCAAATACAAAGGTTGAGTAGGCTGTTGAAAACACTGAGTCTACTACTACAAAGGCTACTGAGACTACTGCAAAGGTTTCCCCTACCACTGTAACAGTTCTCGTTATTGTTGCAACATTTTTCCTTGTTGTGGCAAGGGTTTCCCTTGCTGCTGCAATGGTTTCCCTTGCTGCTATGAGGGTTACCCTTACTGCTGCAAGGGTTGTTGGACAGTTCCTTTGGATATACCTTGTGGGTATTGGTTATTTCCGAATTGAATCTAAGCATATCCACCAGCAATAGCAGATTGACTAGGTTGGACATAAGCCCGTGCTTGCGGAATGTAAGAAGGATTTACCAAGGCTTGCAAACCATATGGGACATAAGCCTGTTGGAGTGGAATCTGAGCCATATAAGGTTGTTGATACTAGATGTTACCTGACCTGGAAGGACCAACAGGGTTAGGAAAACTACCATAATAAGGTTTATTAACATCAACCATGTGAGTTTGTAATCCACTCACATTGGTTTCACCTGACACAAGAGGAATATTTAGAGTTTTTCCCCCGGGCTGTGGCACATTTTGTCCACTTGACGGAGGGGTAGAATAACTAACTAAAACCTGACTTGAAATCGCTGGTTGTACCGAAAGGGTTGGCTGAAACAATGATACAGGATCTGATGGAATCATAGGTTGAACGAGAACTGATGTAACAACAGTTTGTAAAGAATTTTGAGAGGTCATGTTTGGAATGAACGGACTGGATCTAGGCATAGAATTTAAAGACCAAATGGGATTTTGATACAAAGACAAAGCACTAGGTGTACCCGAAACTAACTGAGCTAAGGTTGTGTAACCAAGTGGAAATATGGGTCCACTAGTTTCAGGAAGTGTGGGAGATGGGACTCTTCTTGTAAAAGGAAAACCTTATGGAGGAAATTCATCCTTCCTCATCATCGACATGAGGAGTATGAGTAGTGGAAACTTCTGAATGACCCAGAGAAGAGGCCGGGATTTCACCCTCTGACTCCATAGATGGAAACAATTGGTAATGAGGAATCTGAGATGTGTGAGGAGATAACTTCAAAGGAATACTAGGTTGATCATAAGGACTATAAGGACGCTGAGGAGATATCACAACATAATCGAATAACAGATTCAACGGATGAATAACAAGCCTCTGCAGACTCTCATGGGTCTCTATAGGATTGTCTTGGGTCTCAGGATCAAATTCTTGAGGTGACCCAGAATCTGATGGAGGTGGATGAGAAGAAAGAGGTTGGATACATGGAATAATCCCAAGTTCAAAACCTTGATCTTCAAGTGAGTGAGGAAGCTTCGGATGAACTCCTTGGGAGGACTCTTCAGTATCAGTAATAAAGGCGAACTGTGAGATGAACTCAATGGTTCAACCACAATGAATTCCTCTCAAGAGAAGAAAAGGAAAGGAAATTTGTTGAGGGCTTCTTAACAATTTTGAAATTAACAGGTAATTACTCAATATTGGTCCAAGAAGCAACTGCTTGGGTTCGACATGTTTATCGTAGGAAGTTATTTTTAGAGACAAAAACTTTGCCTTTTCATTTTTTAAGAGTCGAGAAAAATACTAAAAGGTGATTCTAGTCACTTTCATTGGTTTAGTGAGCTTGAAAAGACAAGTGCTCGATGATCTCTTCAAATTTAAGGGGTTAGAAAAGATTGAAATCACCACTTAGGTAACTCTAGGAAAAAGGAGTACCAAGTAACCGTGAACTGCAATATACACCTCAGTGAATAAATTTACCACAGACTTGATGTACATGTGGGAAATCTCCCCGAATGTTGTGTTCGGTGTATCATGTTTATAGGGCGACAAAATCTGCTTCCTATGGATAAAGGTTTGCAACCTGTAAGGGTCTCCCTTTATATACTCGATGGTACATGGAGCACAAGTCCATGCTAGCGCCATCTAATGCAAGAGCGAATGACAACTGCTAAGTTTTATAGACGCTGGAACACGTCTCTAGCCTAGACCACTAAGTATGAGCATTAATGTTTCAAATGCTCCTTAGATTAATTGATAGATTTTAAAGTTGATCTTTGAAATTATGTTTTGATTTCAAGGACTTAACTGTGTCACCTATTCCTAAAATGTAGCTAAATGATGAAATTGAAATCCTTTCATTCGATGAAAGCTACCTATGTAGGGAAGAGAAACACCCAAATCATGCATCAAACAAGCAATAATGCATCAATGACAATTTTCCAATGCTAAATTCCAAACATGAAATCTAATATTTCATATCATAAGCAAATGCAATGCCAAAACAAAACCTTAAAGTGAAATACCTTAAGATATAATGATGATTTATTTTTCACTTTAATGCAATAAATGTAATCTAGTGCAAAAGAGAAAAAGAGAATGCAAACAACTCAATAATAATGAAAATGAAAATCTCTTTCACATTAATGATTTTGAATGCAACAAATGCTTCGAAAACTACTTAAAAGATAAACACTTCCATTTTCGTTTTTCGAAACATAAAATTCAAAGAAAATTGAAAACTACTTAAAAGATAAACAGTTCTGTTTTTGTTTTTCGAAACATAAAATTCAAAGAAAATACTTCCTTTCAATTCCATTAAAGCAAACAATTTTGTAATCGATTGCTTGCCAAATGGAACTAAAGTGACTTTCAATGCATCTATTCTATTTGACACTAATGAAAACAACTTAATACTTGAGAACCAAACGTGATTTGCAAAAGATCTCCAAACAAAAAAAGACTCTTTTAATAAAGGTCATAGATCTCTGAAGAGAAGACCAATGAGTGAATCAAGGATGACCTAGAAGACCTAAAACCCTAGAAGGAAAATCAAGCTCCAAACACACTTAAACCAAATCAAGAGGCAATTGTAATCAGACAAACATGTTAAGCAGGACAAACCCTAATTTTCTTTATCCTTTGTTATCATCACATCTCTTAAAAGAAAAGTGGTGATCATCGCTATTGTAATCAACATATCCTTGATGTCATCGTGATTGTGAGGGCCAAAACTGCGATGGTCGAGAAATATAAAGAAAAAACAAAAAATCTTCAAGAGCAACCCAAATCAAGAACCTCCAAGTAATTACTAGAAAGTGAAAATAGTTACAGACAAGCAAACAAGTTTGGGATTGGACGGTTGGTCAAACTCATTACAAAAACAAGGTGAAAGATTGGATGGAAAGAATCATATCACCCCAGCGGAGTCACCATTATGTTGTTTAGGTAAATCCTTTCTACGGACCAAAATGATCCCTCTAGCTTAATGAGTGGATCTAGTAATTGAAGTGACAATCTACTAGACACTTTCCTAAGTTGTCATTCAAAAGAGAGATGAAGAAGATGGCCTACCTCGTTGTGATGCTATCTCAAACTCCTTTGTTGAAGACCTTGAATCACTTGTGTCACATGCCCGTTCCTGCTGCTCTCAACATTTATGCTCCTTCACAAGAGATCAAGACACAACAAGGCATGCAAATAAAAATAGCATATTCAAAAGAAACCTACTTAACTGATCAAGGAATGTTAAGCTAAATAATACATGAGCTTACACATTTAGGGAAAATGAACGAGTAGTTGTATATTAAAAGAAAATAAGGAGAAGCATACAACTAAGCCTTAATGTCAATAATCTCTCCTTGAATGAATAACTAAATTTAAGCTAAGCTCTCCAAGCACTCCTTCTCCAAGCCAATTGAGTAGGATATAGGCACAATCTTAGCATAAGGATGCAAATAGGTATAGACCAACAGACAAACCATTTGGAAATGGGAGAAGATGAATATATAGGCTAGGAAAGGGAGTTAGGACCTCTCCAAAGATAGTATTAGGACCTTATCTCAAGGAGGTAGCTCATAGGGATAAGACCAAAAGCCCAAGTTGGGATTATTCGACCTCATCTATGCTAAACAACCTCCAGCTCGCCGCTCTGGAAGCCTCTACATCACTGAGCTTCTCATCCTCTTTAAGAAACTTTCATTTTTTGGATCATCAAGGGTATACAAGTGAACAGAGCGATGCCATTGTGGGTTAAGTGCAGTGCAACAGCCGATCATCACTGTTTTGAGTCTCATAAGTGCGATGATGCTCACATTAGGGTTTTAGAGCTATTTCTTTGAAAGAAAGCTCAAGACATTTTCAAGTCAATGTCTTAGGAAGGATCTGAGCTGCATATATAGATGAATACACTATATAATGGTCATGTTTCAAGTACTTCAGGGTATGTCACAAAGAAGTGCAAGAAGTGCGACAAAACAATGTGTAACAATAACTTTTAAAAAAAATTACAAATAAAATAGTGACACATTAAAGAATGGATCACCTTTATAAAAATAAGTGTGGAGCTTTTAAAATTCGTGGAGAAATTGATTTTTGACTTTTCACATAAAAGCAAGAATGTATTTTTTATTATATATTTCCTAAAGGACTCTCATAAAAGGCGTTGGGGCTTATTAAAGAATGTATCACCCTTGATAAAAATAAATGTGGACCTTTTAAAATGCGCTGAGAAATTGATTTTTGACTTTTAACATAAAAGAAAGAAGTGGTTCTTTGTACCTTTTCATTATATATTTTCCAAAACACTCTCATACGAAGGGCTGGCACGGCTCGTGATGCTTCTCTGCTGCGTTGGTAACGTTGTGGTTTGACTGCCTGGAGTGCACTATTTTGCCATTTTTTTTTTAACGCATACCTTTAGACAATGTAGACTTCCCACTTCTTTCAATGACTTTGCAGCGACACGCTTGTGGGTAGGAGCAACCTTTTTGTTCTCCTTTTGGAACTCTATCTCTGTGCTTCAACTGAATTCAAACGCTGCTCTCATTTCGCTTAAGTTGTTTCTCCTCACGAAGTCTTATGCAAAGGCAGAAATGTACATAGAAAGAACTCGAAATTTGAATGGAAGGAACAACTGTTCCCATCATTCAAAATTAGTTAAATAAAACTATATAGCACACAAAAATACAAGCAACAATAAATTATTCGAGATTCTGGTAGGGTAGTATAGTGTAAAACGCAGTTTATTTTTCATTTTGCGTGGTGAGCTGTGGTTTTTATAGTTTTTCTGAGCTACCCACAAGCTAGTTATATCATATCAATCTCATATCAGAGGAGTACTGACTCTAAATTTCAAAACGAAACTTTGGCTATAAATACTTAGCAGTAGGACTTCTGGTTGGGTGGTAGCGTGGAAACGTTAAAACTCAATTTCTTTGTCATTATACGAATTAATATTAGTGTACCTAGGTCTTTAATATTAAAACTGACCTAAACTAAGAACCTAGTACGTTTCATTGGAATTATATTGATATTTAATATAAGTCTTTGATATTAAGACTTCACTCGAAAGCAAGCTAACAAACATTTATATGTCATATGGTTGAGTTCATTCGCTGAAGAAAAGCTAACATGGTGGAAATGCAAAGAGATAGGGATGTACTACAAAATGCAGGATCCATCATTATCATTCCATGTCACCATTAAAATTTATAACAAGCAAATTGTGTAAATACGAAACTGGATGAACTATGGCTGTAAATTACTCCCATTGCCGTATTAAGCAATCCAGATTCGATATTAACACTAACTAATCAATTAGCATTACGTGATTATTTCGCCATCCATACTTCGTAAGATTACCTTGTACTTTTCTCCCAGTAAGATTATCTAGTTCGTTCGTTATGCAATGTTTCTCTGATCAACTGAAGTATGAAAACGCATCATGCTGAGCCTGCAAGAGATTAAGTTTTATATAATAGTAATCAAATGAGATATAGTATTTTGTTTAGAAATCAACAACTATTTACGAAACTGCTCACGAGTAGTAGACTAGAGGATGATAAAATAAGAGATACATAAAATGCATTGTTAAGATGATCTTAATATAAAGGTTATTGATTTAAAATTTTACACTTACAATAATTAATTTTTAAAAAGCAATCTAGATCCAAGCACCAGAGGGATCAAATATTTTGAGGTGCAAACCTATTATTTGAGTGCAAAATTTGAGTAAAGGTTTTCACCTCGAGATATTTCATCCCTATCAATGCTTTGATAGATCCGTAGTTAAGATGGATCAATCTTGTGCGGAAAAATAAAATGTAATGAACATATGATTAAATTTATCAAATATGTGAATTAATATAATATTAATATAGTCATTTTACATATGCTAAATTTGTCTCAAATTAATCTGGTCACTTTAATTTTAAATTTTCTTAGTTACCTCAGTTTGTTGAGATGATAAATATTGTTAATAACTTTAATGATGAAAAATGATGAAATAAAATTTTGAATGTAAAGTGACAATGTAATAGTGTTGAATGATAGAAAATGTGAATAATAAGGATATAGTCAATTACAAATAGTCTTCATTGTGATTAATCTCAAACTATTTTCTTCAACTATTCTTATTGTCACACTTGTTACTTTTGTCATCTTTTCATATCGATTATATGAAAAGGATAGGTTAAATCATAAACCATTTAAATATTTAGCTCAAGGTATTGTAGAAAAAATCATACATTGTCTCTATTTCTCTCCAATATTAATAGGTTGAATTACCATAACACAAAAATCAATGTACATTGTGAATAATTTTTTGTGCTTATAGTGAAATCATTGCACAATGTTAATCCAATCACTTTAAAATTAATGTACCATCATAAATCCAATTACATAAAATCATAAATCAACATCTACAATGAAATCAATGCATCTAATGCGAGCATCAAATAAGATTAGAAAACAACATTTAGACTAAAATAAATGCATCTAATGCAAGCATTCAAATGGGATTAGAAATCAACATTTACACTCAAATCAATGCATCTAGTGCAAGCAAGAAAATAGGATTATAAACCAACATGTACACTGAAATCAATGCATTTAGTGCAAGTAAGAAAATATGATTATAAACCAACATCTACATTGAAATAAATTGATCTAGTGCAAGAAATCAAAGAGGATTATAAATCACCATATACACTGAAATCAATGCATTTAGTGCAAGCAATTAAATAGGATCAAAAATCATTTACATTGAAATCAATGCATCTAGTGCAAACAATCAAATATTATTAGAAATCAACATCTACATTGATTAATCAATGCATCTAGTGCAAGCAATCAAATTGGATTAGAACACCATTTACAATAAAATCAATGCATTTAGTGCAAGCAATAAAATGGGATTGGAAATCGTCTACATTGAAATCAATGCATCTATTGCAAGTAATCAAATCTCATTAGAAATCAACATATACACTAAAATCAATGCATCTAGTGCAAGGAATCAAATAGGATTAGAAATTACCATCTACACTAGAATCAATGCATCCAGTGCAAGAAATATTAGTCCTTCTCCCCTCCTTCCATCTATATCTATATCTCCGTCCATCTATCTTTCTTTGTCTCTCTATGTCAACCCCCCAAACATGCATGCTCTCTTACTCCATATGTATGAATCTCTCTGTCCCTCCCTCCCTCTCCTCACTTTCCAAATATATCTCTATCTCCCTTTCTATCTCTATATCACCCTCAAAACATACACTTTCTTTCTCTAATCTATCTATCTATTCCTCCCTCCCTCTCTCCCTTTCTCTCTCTCTCTCTTCCCCTTCTCTCCATCTCCCTTTCTTCCATCTCTATTCCCTTCCGTCATCCTCTCTCCGTTTCTCTCCATCTTCCTTATCACTCCCACTCTCTCTCTCCACCTTTCTTTCTCTATTTCTTTCTTCGTACCTCCCTCTCTCTCCCCCTCCAACTCCATCTCTCTTTCCTTTCCTCTTTCTACTCTCTCAAATCCTCTCTCTATTCCTTCCCCTCTCTCTCTCTCTCTCTCTCTCTCTCTCCAACTATGTTACTATATCCCTCCCTCTCTCATTCTCTCTCCTTCTCTCCCCCCTTCTCTATATATCTCCTTATTTGTCTCTTTGTCTCACCCCTAAACATACACACACTCTCTCTCTCTCCATATCTCCCTTGTTACTCCCTCTCTCTCTCTCTCTCTCTCCATTTCTCACTCTCTATGTCTTTCTTCTTCCCTCCCTCTCTCCCCCTCCAACTCCATATATCTATCCCTCCCTCTATCATCCTATTTGGAAAATACCATCTCTCATCCTTCCTCTCTCTCCATCTCTCCCTTGTCACTTCCCCTATCTCTCCACCAATATCACTTTGTCTTTGATCTTCCCTCCCACAAATATTTAGAGTTAATTTCTATCGTGATATATTAATATATATTATAATCTGACAAATTTAATATTGTATTGATCCAAAGTTATTTAATTTAATAATATTAATATTATAATATATTAACATAAATATTAGATTTAATAACAACAATAATATTATTAATCTTTTAATATTAATATTAGGGTTAATAATGTTTGTTTTGCATGTTTTTAATAATAATGTGGCCCCTTGTATTTTCCCCATAGGTTTCACCTAAATAAAACCTCTTTTTGGAGTGCTCTTTTTGGAATTTAAAACCTATTCTTGGAGTGTTAGTAAGTATAAAAAATTTTATGGAGTAAATATAAAAAGAGGTTTTATTTATTTACCATACTTCTGGTTTATTTATAATTTTATTTATTTATTTATCATATATCTTTTATTTACCATCGTATTTGGCACATAGGCTTGGTATATAATTAAATGTTGATTTCTAATCCTATTTGATTTATTTTTATTTATTTACCACACCTCTTTATACCTCATTTATATTTATTTATTTACCATAACTCTTTGATAAATATGATATTTGGCCCATGGTATTAATAATTATTTGTCCAATGATATTTGGCCCATAGGCTTCATCTAAATAAACATTACGTTTACATTTAAGTTTAAGTTTACATTTACGTTTACGTTTTTACATGAGATCTACCTGCATACTACGCTGTAGAGTGGGGCGCAATTAATTATATATATATATATATATATATATATATATATATATATATATATATATATATATATATATATATATATATATATATATATATAGTTTTTTATACGAGGAATATAAGCATATTGTTAACATTCATCAATGTCATTAGTAAAATTTTGTAGTAATTGAATCCGGTAGAGAAGATCTCATTTTTTTTAACCCAAACCTAGTATAAGCCTAATTGACAATTTATTATATATAGATAAATTGTTATTATGGATTAATGGTTATAATAAAAATTTGAATTATTATTAAGTAATTCAAACTAATTTTTTTGGATCATATTTTAATTTATAAAATAAACTTAATAAATAAACAAAAAATACCCGGATGCGGGTGGCATTCAATGACATTAATGGAACGCCGCACAGAGCAGGCAACTGGCCTGGCACCTGGCTGGCGGACGACCCTCATGGCATGCGCCTCGGGCTGGCAGACTCCTCCAAAGGCACGCGAAGTAAATTCGATGCAGAACAGAATGATGGTCTCACAGTTTGGCATTATGAGTGCCTGGTTCAAGAGCATTCAGGTAAGATCTTGTGTATGGCTCCGTTTTTAATTCACGCCATTGTCACTGGTTTAATTCACCTCTGCGTGGAACTCTTCCCGCACCCTTGCCTGATTCATCGTATTTGGAAGCTCGCCTGGTCTTTGGATGTTATTGGGATCCTCTGCGCTCAAATTCTCACCCGCCTGCTTTGCTTCAACCCCTTTCTCAGTCAGTCTGTTATCCTAAGCATGCCTCGCCGTTGAGGAATCCTGCGCAGAGGAAGCAACGCTAGAAATAGAGGCAGAACCTCTCGTCCTGTTCCTCAGAACGTCATTCCCATTGCCTCCGCCTCCCCTTCTTCTCCGCCCTCGAGTCAAGCTGGGTCTCTTCCGCACAATTCTTTTCAGACTTCCAGGTTCACATTCCACAGTAGGCTCAACAGGCCCGTATTGACGGCAAGCATCACAATTATTCTCGTTGAGGAAGAGAATAATCATATCAGCTCGGCTCAAACCACTTCCTCTCATTCTCAGGAAGTCAGCGTTCTTCAAGGGGAAATGGCTGGGGTGGTGTCTAACGCGGACAATATGCAGGAGGACACCCCTGTTTCTGAAGAGCCTCAGCATCCCGTCAACCCAACTTAGAACGAGATTCTGGCCTGTGGGCCGTCTAAGCGTGCAGGCTGCATTCTCAATCTGGTGACCACTCCTGAAGGCGAAATTGAAGGAAATGATGACAATGGCTTCATCACCTGGGTAGCTTCTTCCAGCCAGGTGGAGAGGGACACGCTTGACTCTCCGCAGCATGCAGACTAAAGCTGGCTCTTCACCGACGGGTGGCATTCTTGCCTATGCTCTGTGTACTTTTGAATACATGTCTTCGTTTCCAAGCTTATGGTTCTATGTCTGGTTTATGTGCTTGTTCAAGCTCGTGCCGATAGCCAACCTGCTCTCTGTTTATTGTTGCAACTGTGGGTTTGATGTGTACCTTTTTTTCTTTTTGATCAATGGTGGGCATGACAGTGTGAGTCTCAGTAAAATTTCTCAGGGGGTCATGGTCCAAACAAAATCTTTTGAAGGCTGCAATGTGAAATCAGCAGAAAGCATGAATTGTAATATCTCTGAATATCTGGCTGAGGAATGGCATTGGCCTCCTCTAAGGTCTTGACCTCATTGTACATATATTTTCTCTTTTTTTAATAGAATTAGCATTTACGCAGAAGAAAAAATAAATAAATAAAAAATAATTAATACGTATATTAAATAAGATTGCTTTAATGCTTAATTTTATATAATATATTATAGAAAAATTATTATACATTAACATTAAATTTAAGAGACATTACAATTTCTTATATATTTAGTTGTATTTAATTTTCTTTGTATAAGACTTCTTGTCCTCAAAAATAAGAAAAGCATTGAAGATTGTGTTGATTTTAATAACCAGCCTAGATTCATCTTAATTCTAGATATTCCAAAGGTTGAGATGGGTCAAACACTACTACTACAGGAAGGGTGAAGATAGTTTTTTAAGACAAAAGATTTTTTTTGTCTTAAAGGTAACTTTTTATTTTAGTTATTTTACATTAAAATTTAATATTAGTTGATTTGTCTTAAATATAAAATTTAAGACAAACAGTTTGAAACAAAAATATTTCAAGACAAAACTTTATATTTAAGACAAAAACAGTTTGAGACAAAAATATTTTTTGAAAAAAATTTATATTTAAGACAAAAACGGTTTAAGACAAAAATATTTTAAGAAAAAACTTTATATTTAAGACAAAAATAATTTCATACTTAAATATTTTAAGACAAAGCTTTATATTTAAGACAAAAACAATTTGAGACAAAAAAGTTTTTAGACAAAATTTTATATTTAAGACAAAAATAGTTTAAGACAAATATTTTAAGAAAAAACATTATATTTAAGAAAAAAATAATTTGATACAAAAACATTTTAAGACAAAACTTTATATTTAAGACAATGGTCATTTAAGATGGTGACAATTAACAGTTAAGGCAAAACCATATCAATTTAAGACAATATTATTTAACACCTACAAAATTGACATTGATAGTGCACCCTAAGTCTCAACCCGAAGTCTACCACTTTGTAAGCTATTATTGTCTTATGCATATACTAAGGCTGTTATTTCACTTACCATTCAGGTTATCTTATATAAAGACAAATCATTGTTGGCCTCTTTGTTTTGTGGGGGTAGCCAACTCTGAAGAACGCGAAAACTTTCGTGGCAAGATTTCTGGGACATCAATTCCTCTGTTGTCCCTTCGATCTCTACTGATGCCATTAAAGACAACTTGTACGTCATTTCGTTCAGATTAAAGACAACTTGTATGTGATTGCACTCGGGAAGTTTTCACAGATATTCCATAAATGGATAGGGGATAATTATATTTTTAATTTTTGAATAGTTGCTCAAACCACATGAAACAAATTTACAACAATTTCTTTCTTTTATATTATATTTTTCTTTTTTCATTAATTATTTTTAATTAAATATAAAATTATACTATGATCTACCTGGATTTTCCCGTGGATGTAGTGGCCACTCAATTTCCCGAACTAAAATAAATAAATCAATTGACTATGCTAATTATATTAATTTTTTAATTAATTATAAAATTAAAATATAACATTTGGAAAAGTTAGAATATTTTTGACTAATTTTTAAGTATTTAATTTAATGTATATTTATTTGAAAATTGTATTAAAATTATGTAAAAGTAATAAATTAAAGATAATTTGATTTCAAAACAATTACAATATACATACCATATTCTAAAAATATAATAAATAAATAGATAAAAAAAATAAATTATTTTTTGGTTGGCCTAACTCGTGGGAATTTGAACTTTGAATCTCATGCTTTTACATAATACTTCATAACAAAGTGATTGTCAATTGAGTTACACTCCATGAGCTATTTTTTTTTTTTTAAATATGTGAATTTTTTTAAATTACTTTAACTAAAACTTTGATATTAATTTGTTGTTATGTATAAAGATTTTCATCTAATAATTAGAAAACCATGAATGCATTATTAAGAAACCAAGTAATATTAGTCATTGATATCATTTCAAACTAGGGAATAACGACTATGTGATTTATCTTCCTCACTTAATAGAGATATATATAAATAAATTATGAAGGAGGTTGAAAGAGTACCTCTAGCATAAAATTTAATTTAACCTAAAAAACCATTGTCATGCCCCTATAGTCACCCACATTGAAGGTGACTTAGCACACCCAGATGACATATTAACCTAAAAAACCATTGTCATGCCCCTATAGTCACCCACATTGAAGGCTGAATTAGCACACCTGGATGACCTATCACTATAGGTTTGTGGTGCATCGTGACTCACTTCATCTCATCAATTTTGTCAATCTTAAACTTTGGGATTCCATACTACACCTCACTTTTTATATTTCACAATTATTAAAATTCATAAGTTTAACACTTATTGAAGTGTGTAGATAATCATTACATACAATTATGCCTTAATATAACCAATATGAAAATGATACGAATGAAAGTAATTTTATAGAATAAACAACCCAACTAGCCTAACTGTTGTCAAATATTCAAATGTGTTACAACCAAGTGAACTCTAGTCTTGTATGACAATTTAAAAATAATAAGAGCAATAATTCATACAAACCTATCCCCAAATTTCCTATTTGATTTACTACCATCGATCGCAACTTTGTCATAGATAAAAAAATATTTCACTTGATAGAAATAGTAAGTACTCTCTTATGCATGCAATGTATGAAGAGTTAAGTTAAGTGAATGAAAGCAAGTTGAGTCTAATATTAGAATTTAAGTGAGTCAGGGTTAAAAAGTTAATGCCTTGTCAAGAAAAGTTAAGTTAAGGAAAAGAAAAATGTCGATTTATGTTAAAGTGAAGTTAGAAAAGTTTAGTTAAAGCGTCACGTCATAGTTTGCATGAGGAAAAGAAAGTTAGAGTTTGCATGATTCCATATTTAGAAAGTTTAGTGCTTATATACTCATGGTTGGGTCATTGTAATGTGAAGTAAGAAGAGACAATAGTAGCAACTCGATGGATGTATATGAGAGAATAATTAATTAATATATATTCAAGCAGAAGCTTGTGTACTTATTTGTCTTGTGTTTGCATGTTTATCTCTGCCTCTAAATAACAAGTGGTATCAGAGCAAGGTTTAGCAAGGTTTCAAAGAACCAAATGAGTTAAGAAGGCCATGAGCTACTTCCACTAAGAGCCTTGGCTATTGTGAGTAGCCCGCAAATTGAAGTTTGCATCCATTTGTCCATAAGTAGAAACTAGAGCTCATTGAGAGTTTGTAAACCCAACTACTAAAAGATTAGGGTGAGTAGCCTACAGAACCACCACCATATCAAGAGGAAAGATCCACTGCCATTGACCAAAGAAGGAGTCTCCATCGTACACTGTAGCCATGAGCCTCCATAAGAATTTGTGTAGAAGAGCTTAGCAAAGTTGCTAGTAGTTATTGGGATCCACCATTAAAGTGAAGGTTAAAATGCTTAGTTTTAAAGATAATCAAGTGTATGTGACATTAATTTATGTAAGGATGACACAATAAAGAATGAAAGAAAAATACAAAAAAAAAGACGACAGTCATGGTTCATCAAGCAAGACTGAAGCAAACTTAGAAAATAAATCGAAAGTAAGAGCCATAGTATTTCGAAGAGCTCATAGAGGTTCTCACCACGGTCGGGGAATATAAAAGATAAGTAGATGAAGTAGAAAAATTTGAGGATGAATGGATTAGGATAGATCTCATAAAAGTTGAGGATGAATGGATTTACTCATAAAATTTTTAACTTTTGGGAACTGTCAGATGAAAACTTTTCTTCAATGTAAAGAGTTGATTTAGTATTGGTCTAATAACCCATATGATGAACTATGTGATTCCTTAGTATTGGATCTTATAAAACATGCATTGGATAAGAAACCCTTGTGCAAGGTAGTAAAAGCTACATCTTCGTAAGAAGCATGGAAGACTTTAGAAGTAGAATTTGGTATAAATGAAATTGACATAAAGCAGAAAATTATGTTATAGTCTATTGACGAATCAATAGAAAGTCAACTATAGGTATGAGAGTAAATAAGCAATAATCTAGGAGGAAAACAAATCTTGGATAATCCCACTCAAATGTGGATGAGGGTCATAAAAAATATAAAAGTGAAACCCATGATGCATACATGAATATGGATGAAGAAGACACAGAAAACATTGTAGAGTGAGAAGTTGAAGCCTCTAAGTGTGAAGTAGAAATGCTCGAGAATCCCACTCTAACATGGATGGTGAAGATGATGGTGAATCTCAATGTGATGAGACACACATCGATGGTGAATGCAAAGTGATTTGTGAATGATGTTGGTATTAGTGCTATATTGTTCACTAAAATATCCTTTATTGGTACTATATTGTTCCAACTTTTTTATTATTGGCTAATCCCATTTCTTTATTTCCTCTTTCTCAAGTTAGATACATATGTGTCAAGTTTTCTTGTGAGATTTAAATTATGAGATGAATTAATAAGCATAAATATTTGTGAAAATTGGGCAATTTACTACATTTTGAAACTTTTTTAGGTTGCAATTGCGATCAAACAATGTTGTGAGAAAAATTTATATCATTTTCCCAAGATATCGTATGCATTATTTAAAACTAAAAACGTATAGAGAAGCTAACTATTGTATTCTAAAAACTCTATATTCGTATATTGTGTTGAAAAATGTAACTAGGTTCGGTCTTCATAAAATCTGTTTGTCAAAAGAATTTTTATCATTGTTACAATGACTTATTAAAGCATGGGTTTCGTGCTTGGGTGTTGGGCAGCGGATCCCCCCATTGCGGGTTTTTGGGGCTTGTAGCTCGAATTTTGGTCAATGTAATGGAAAGACCCCGCAAAATCCGAGCATGGAGCGTGAGAGTCTAGGGTTGTCTGCCATAAAATAATATAATTTAATGTATGGTGTGTCGGCCTACCCATGGTCTGTGGACCATGGGAATGTATAAATAGAGTGAGACTCTAAGTGTAAAAGGCAGTTTTTGGAGTTCTAAGCTTTGAAAAGTAATATGGGTTTTGGATGCTGAATTAGATCTGAATCTGTAAGGCCGAATCTTGGGTTGTAGTAGTAGGAAGAGGCTTTGTAGCTAAGTGCACAGAGGCCTAGTAGAGTCCGCAGCTGTGTGCACGGACCCCTACAGCTGAGTGTGCAGGGCGGTGTTGGGATTGTATCTGAACAGAGGATTAATACAAGATAAGTTGATTCTGAAATACTATGGGTTTATTCTCCAGTTATGTTTATGCATCTCTTTATGGTTTTATGATTATGCGCACTCGTTATAAATGTTGAATGATTAATAAGGATATTGGGCCCACATAATTAAGATCTATAATAAAACCACAGTAGGGATAAAGGATATAGTCAACTCCACTTTGCGCTTGTTATAGAGCTACGTGGAAGCAGTCGCATGAGTTACGAAGGATAGACGGCTGCACGGAACAGTGCTAACGCGTAGGATCGGGTCACGAACTTCCCAAACCTCATCAAGACATCCCTAGGGTGTGGAAACCTGGTTCCAGCACCCTCCCATACTACCTCGGGTGAGACCTCAGTCCGCGCTCCATGGATTGTTGCTGAAAGTGCCGGTAGTTTTGTGATTTGTTTGGCTAAATCACTTCTGAACCTGGGTCAGGCCACAATAAGCCAATAAATGGTTCCATTGTCGTGACCATTATCTGCCTAAGGGATGTCTGATGTCGAAACACTGAAATCCCATGAAGAAGGAAATTAAAGAGCGGTTGGATCAAAAGATTCACGAGTTCGTGATACAGGAAAATAGAACTCTGCAACTATCTGAGAAAAGGTGGCTGGATTGCTACGTGTATATGGAAATCCACGAGATCTTCTTTGCATCCTTTCCATCAGAGTGGTATGATTGGATCACAAGGTTAGCTAATAGCCAGGGAAGGTACAAACTCGATCAACCGATAATGTGGACTCCAAAGTTAGTGTGCAGACTAGAAGCATCAAAAGATAATATCGTGTGAGTTGTGGACCATTCGCTCGACCGGATCATAGGAGGTTTATCACTTAGTTCGCGGTAGACATGACCATGAGCTACAACGAAGCAGAACAACATTTTCTCAAGGGACCGCGAGGTAGGTACATTAAATCCATGAATACCTGGATTAAGATGTTGTTATGTGAGAAGCGGGTAATGCAAATACATTAATGTTTGGAACGACGCGGAGTAGAAAGATCTACAAAGGTACCAAGAGATTAGGAAACAATCCCTTAATTTCACCTTCGCGCGAGAGCGAGGAAGAGCTCACTCGATTTTCTCCGAGAAGTGTGGTCAGTTTGATAAGGCAACACATTCCATAGCTATCACCTCCACTTACGCCATCACCCGCTTCACCTCTATCTTCAACCACCCCACCTCCACCAAACCTGCAATTTAGCATGGTGAACGCAGTCAAGCTACCCATATTCAGAGGAGTAGGGAATGAGGATCCAGACCAGTTATGGTTCATGGTAAGAGCAGTGTGGGAAGCACAAGGGGTCACAGACAACAACATTAAGAAGGCTACATTGGTGAGCATGATTGTTATAGCTCCAAACCTCACTCTTGATGTTTTTGATGCTGCACTCATGGCCTAGGGCAACCCCTCCTTCCAGACCTAGTCCAAATATTCAAAAAAACAGAGTTTTACTCCCTATACGTGACATTTCCCTGAGCTAAACGCGTGTGTACGCGGGTCTGTGTATACCCAACCCATGTATATGTCTTAAAACACTTAAAAAAATTAAAACTCCTTAATTTCGGGTGGAGATCACGGGCTTTACCTTCTGATTACCTATTAGTGCCCGTGGCCCAACTGTTCCCAATGAATTCCCAACTAAAAAACTACTTTGGGAGAAGTATAGAAAGGCTTCAATGTGAAGGCCTAAAGGAGGAGAGAATAGAGAGAAAGATCACTCTGCTGAGATTTTCCCTGACCAAGTCTGCAGATCCTTGTGCTTCCAGCACTTCCCCCATTTACAGGAAACCCTTGTTTCCTTGTGTGATGATGCCTTTCTACTTGAGAGATCATGGAGTAAATCATGGAAGGAGTTTGTTGAAGGCTTGAGACTAGAAGAATCCGGAGGACGGTTCCACTTGGAGCCTGCGAAAGGACAAATCAGGTGAAATCATTCCTTTCTGTACTTTAGTTATTTATAATAAAAGAAACACTTGTCTTGTTCCTGATATAAATCTTCTTCATGTTCATGATGTCAATGTTATAATTCATATGTGAATGGTTGTTTTTAATTGTATAACTAACTACCTTTCCTTATGTTATGAAGATGATTTCTTTATGATGCTTGGTCAATATGCTGCTGTACTTTCTGGAATTGTTTGTTTTGCAGGCTGAAGGACTAAACGGAACTCGAAGAGGGTTTGGACCCTAACTGGGTCTTCTCAAATGAACGACCCTCAGGTACACCCCTTTTTCGTATAGTTTGTTTATATTAGCATCATGGTTGTATTTAATGTTTGTTTCTCTTTGTAAATAACCTCTGATCTGCTAGGGTATCAACCCAAACCCTAGGGGAATTTATCCCTTAACAGAATTGGCGACTCCACTGGGGACAATAGTATTGTTGTTCCTAGTTTGGGTTTACTCAAGCCAATCAGGGCTCAGCTGTCTATTTGCTTGTTGTTACTGTGTAGTCTGTTCCTGTAGGAACTTGAATTGTAAGTTTGATCAATTTCTTCAGACTGTTTTTTGTTTTTTGTTGAATCTTTTATATACATTGTTTTTCCAGTTTACAAAAGCGTATATACGCATGTTTCCTTAAGTAAACCTGCGTATACGCATGTTTCCTTAGGCTGAGTAGCATAGACACGTAGTTGTGCACTAACACAGTCACGTATATCTTGTAATTTTCAAGATTTTTCAAATCTTTTTATTTCTGAAGGTCTGTCTGTTGGTTTGATTCAGTCCTGAACAGTTACTTTTCTGTGTCAGTATTTAGTTTTACAACAAGTATCTGATTTCAAATTCTCTCTGATTATGAGAAGTGTTGGTCTTGTTTTTGTCCTTTCGCAAGCGTCATCGTTTTTGTTTAAGCACGCAAGATTTCTTGCCAGGAATCTTGGCTACTCTGATCCTTCAAGGCAGAAAGATTGATCTCAATCTTTGTGTCAAATATTGTTTTGGTGACCTTTTTTGTTTGCTTGTCAAAACTACATTTTTGTGACCATCTACTTTTCTTACTTTCCGAAAGTTTTTGATTGACACTTTCTTGAAAATTGACTTTTTGATTTTTTGGTCTTTGTTGCTAAAGCTCTTATTGCTGCTTTTGATTGTTAAGAGCATCTCGAAACACATTTTGTTTGTTGAGTTTTCATCCATTTTGTGTTGTCAGCTTGCAAAGTGTTTTGTTGCCGATTTTTCAATCATAAAGTTTCAGTCTTGTTGAGAGCACTTTTGAAAAGACATTTTAGTTTTTGCTTTTGAAGAAAACTTCTTGAAAAACTTGGTTTTTCTTTCTTGAACTTTGTTTTGATTTAGTTTCTTTTAGTGAATGAAAGTGCATTTTTGTTTGTCTTGAAACTTGCTTTTAGTGTAGAGATGAAAATGAGCATTAGCAACTCATATTCCATCTAAACATTTTAAGTGGCAAATCATATTGATAAACAAGTTACTTTCATTTCTTGATTTAGAGTAGTCTTAAGTCTTGCATCAGCATGTACTCATTGCATTAGGATAAATTTGCACATCTTTTTAGGACATCCATAGTTTTGTTAACTTTTGTGAGTGTGAAGCTTGAGTAAAAGAAAAGAAAAGAAAAATGTGTTGCTTTCTTTGAAGTTCCTCTGAACCTAGTAGAAATTTCTTTCATCGAACAACAAAATGAGTGCATTTGCATATAGTTTGGTTTTTATTAATTTCTTTTGCGTCAAAACACCACAAGTTTCATTTTCGCCTATCCCTTGACTTAAGAACAACCCATTTAAAAACAAGCACTAATTAAAATATACTAGAACTTTTTATAATTGTCAAGTTAGAGACACCAACAAGCTTTAGGGTATTTTAGGTCCTTGGATTAGGCGAGTGGAGAGAAAACTCTCCAAGGTCATTTAAACTGTCAAAAATAGGAGTCTGAATAGTGAGTGAAAATCCAATAGCGTTAGGGAGACCAGGAAAGCTCCGGATCTGGGAGTTAAGCACGAGGGTTTTTAAAGATAAGGAAGAGAGATACCCCCTCTCCTACTTGTCGGATCTAACCTCAAGACTATTCCGCCTGGCTTCTGATACTAGTTGGTAACCTTAGTGGCTACTCCTAGGGATCTACATAGGTGGCTGCGGAGGGGAATCCCATGGCACCTGAGGTCGACGTTGTATCACTCTCAACGATATTACTAGAGGGCGCCCTTGCGAAGCTTGGGGGCTTGCACCGGCATAGGTTGTTGTTAGGAGGTCAGTGTAACTTCCTTTGTTACCTTCGCTGGTAGGACTGGGCCGTCATTATCCCAGACTATCTTCGAAAGGCCCCTTACTTCAATTTCTTGTATTTTGGTGTCCGGTCCTCATCACCCAGAGCAGAAATACTTGAATGTTGTTTGATTGGTTGACATCTTTTAGGGACTTTATATTTGAGTGCTCTTTTCTCCTTGTATCTAGTTGGCTTTAAGTATTTTTGTCTAGTCACTTTCTGGACTTGGTATTCTGAGTGACTAACTTACTACTCCGCCGATCTTGAAAGGCTCTTAGTTGTTCTTTCGGAAGTTGTGGAGCTGCCTCCTCAAGGGAAAAGGACTTGATTGTGTGTTTATCTTCCTTGAAAAGTCATTTCTACATTCCCATAAGGGAAGGCTCTGTGAATCAGTTACATAAGGCCAATATTCTTGTGGAAGCCAACCAAGGTACCCTTCCAAAAGGAGATCCTTGTGCTTTTCCTTTCTTTGGAAACATTGTTACTCCCTTGATGGCCACCTTGAATATTCCTGGATTGAATGTTGGACTACCCATTTGGCTGTGGTCCACTCCGAATATTCCAAATGCTCTTGAGGCTTCTCAGTTGAATGCTTTATTTCAGGTGCATCACATGGGTGCTAATTGTTCATCTTCTTTTAAAGAGAAATCTGGGATTCCTTTTTCTCCTCCTTGTAATAAGAATTCCAAAAAGAGGAGAAAGAGGAAGTCAAAGAAGAAGAATAATTCTATCCATTCATATTAAACCTCTGCTAGTCATGTTGGAGATGGTCCTTTAGCCGCTGTAAATCATGCTGGGGGCATAAATCTAGTCACTGCAAGTCATACTAGTAAAGAGTCTCTGACCTCTGCAAGTCATGTTTGGGACTCTCTGCAAACCACTGCTAGTCATGTTGGCGGATTGGAGGTTGATAAGAAACCTCGACGTAGAAGTTTTAAACCTAAGTTCCCTTGTAAGATATGCAAGGGAGACCATCTTACTCATTTATGCCCTGTTATTCCCAAGGTTCAAAGGATATGGTCCGAGTCTGAAAGTACTTCTACTCCTAGATCTGATATGGTTTCTCATCAATCCGACCAACCATTAGTTGATAATGTGGTTGAGCCATTGTAATCGCTTGCTGATTACACTCCTCTATTGGGGGTTGAAGTGCCCAACAAAAGAGTCTATTTGATTTCTAGTACAGAGTCTTCTGGTATAGGGGGTATTCCAGTTTCTTCGAATGTCCCCTCCAAGTTCCACGAGTGTTTCCTTTGATTTGGATAATCTTGTTGAGCCTCGTCTTCCTTCTGTTGCACCTTTTCAAATAAAGGTCAAAGTTAATTCCACAAACATTTATCGATGTATGGTGGATGAAGGATCCTCTACAAGTATTATATCTCTGTGACTTGGAAAGTTTTGGGTTCCCAAAGTTGCTGACAGCTCAGAGTTAGTCGTTAGCCTATGATAGAAGACCGGGTGAATCTATGGGTGTTCTTCCTCAATTGCCTATCGCTTTAGGTGGGAAGACTGTCTTAATTGATATGATGGCGGTTGATAGCCCTTTAGACTTTAATATGCTACTTGGGTGTGATTATGTCTATGCTATGAACGTTGTGGTGTCTTCACTCTTTTGATTGATGTGCTTTCCTCATAACGAGAATATTGTCACTATTGATCAGCTTGCATCTAATAATTACCACCCTAATTCGACTTTACTGCAGAGTACCCCTTGGTTTGTTCCAAGTGTTCAAGTAGACGCTACCCCGCCACGGGTCAATTATGTGGCGTTGAATCCTCAATGTTCAAATGCTTCTGGGAAGGATCCTTTTACTTATTATTCTCCTTCTTGGGACTTGGTCTCGGCAGTTGACCTAGAGATTCTTCCTATAGGGACATGGGACCCTTTAATTCCCTTTTTTGATACTTGTAGCTCTCATGGTTTTCTAGAACTTGATTTTCCTTCACAGGAGGAACTCTTTGAAGCCATGAGTTTTGACTACCAAAGGAGTTCTTGGCCTGAGCCCTGCAAAGGATTCGTTCAAAAGAACCATTATGCGTAAGCCGCAAGGTTGCATGGTTCCCTGTACCATATTGTATATATAAGGTACACATTTTCAAGTTTCTTATTCTATAACACAAGATTTTATATGAATTTTATATGTGGGATGTATTAACTTATTTTCTAGTGTTACTATTTATGTTTACAGAACTTGGAAAATTTCTCCTTTGGAAGTTTATGGTTGGTCCGTTCTGACAGGTATTGGTTCTCGAAACTGGCATATAGGTTAGGTTTTTCCGCCTGCATTGTGCACTTATCAGTTTCCTTTCCCATTTGGACTTAGGATCGACCCCACCAAGTTATGGTGCAGAACCTTCTCATTGCAAAGAAGTATCATGACTTGTGTGATAGAGCCTACCTTATCATGGGTGCCCTAGTTAGTACCTTATTGTCACTTGGCACTCATGCTGATTTTTTGTCCCTAGGCTCGGGAGTCCTCTCTAGTCCCGCCATGACTTATGCGATGAAGACTCATTCCTCTTTGCTTCTCTGCTTCGTTCTGGCCTTATACCCTATAGGCTCCTTTGTGTTGAGTTGTACTAGTGCATTTCATTTTGACCACTTGCACCTTTTGGCCTGGAGCCGGCTTCACTTGGACTCGTGTTTAAGCCAACTCATGTTATAGCTCCAAACCTCACTCTTGATTTTTGTGATGTTGTACTCATGGCCTAGGGCAACCCCTCCTTCCAGACCTGGTCCAAATATTCAAAAAAATAGTGCTTTACTCCCTATACGTGACATTGGCCTGAGCTAAACGCATGTGCACGCGGGTGTGTGTATACCCAAGCCGCGTATATGTCTTAAAACACTTAAAAAAAAATAAAACTCCTTAATTTCGAGGGAGAACATGGGTTTTACCTTCTGATTACCTATTAGTGCCAGTGGCCCAACTGTTCCCAATGAATTCCCATCTAAAAAACTACTTTGGGAGAAGTATAAAAAGGCTTCAATAGGAAGGCCTAAAGGAGGAGAGAATAGAGAGAAAGATCACTCTGCTGAGATTTTCCCTGACCAGGTCTGAAGGTCCTTGTGCTTCCAGCACTTCCCCCATTTAAAAGAAACCCTTGTTTCCTTATGTGATGATGTCTTTCTACTTGAGAGATCATGGAGTAAGTCATGGAAGGAGTTTGTTGAAGGATTGAGACTGGACGAATCCGGAGGACGGTTCCACATGGAGCCTGCGAAAGGACGAATCAGGTGAAATCATTCCTTTCTGTACTTTAGTTATTTATAATAAAAGAAACACTTGTATTGTTCCTGATATAAATCTTCTTCATGTTCATGATGTCAATGTTATAATTCATATGTGAATGGTTGTTTTTAATTTTATAACTAACTACCTTTCCTTATGTTTTGAAGATGATTTCTTTATGATGCTTGGTCAATATACTACTGTACTTTCTGGAAATGTTTGTTTTGCATGCTGAAGGACTAAAAGGAACTCGAAGAGAGTTTGGACCCTAACTGGATCTTGTCAAACGAAGGACCCTCAGGTGCATCCCTTTTTCATATAGTTTGTTTATATTAGCATCATGGATGTATGGACCTTTGATTTGCTAGGGTATCAACCCAAGAGCATAGGGGAATTTATCCCTTAACAATGATATAGGATCACGTGTTGACATGGTATATCAAGCACTCTAGTGGTCACCCAAATGTAGTAATAGTGGAGATCCAGAACGCATTGAACAGAGAATTTATCCAGCCGAAATTAGAGACGTAGTCAATCATCGGTTTCAAAGATATTGTGATGCTTCCAGGTGAAACCCCTTGGCATCTAGATCGGAGGCTAAAGAGTATGATCCACGAGGCTAATATGATGCTAACGGATGCGCAACACCGTGCATGGCTTGTGGCGCCTTTGACACCACACCTGAGGACGATGCTATCATAGCAAAAGCGTTCAACCCAGGCAGAAGTGTTGGAAATGGCGATGAGGTTTCACGAAACATCAATACAGGATCTGGGGTTGGGAGTCCAACAAATACATGCACAACTACAGAATCTATGCTTCGAGTTGCAGAGTTTGAAACAGGATAAGGTGCCATGAACAGAGGCACATGAAGAAGTGTGGTTCATAGAATGCAAGGGCTAAGGCCATGACAAAGACCACTGTCTAGTATTCACGAACTACGTGGTAGGAGGAGGGCCAATGCCATTGAGACCAGAGGCACAGGCAAGGCCAAGTGTGGCACCTGCACTCTGGTGCATGATTTGTTAGATAGGAGGAAAGCACATGACAGATAACTATCATTTGTTACAGAAGTATACAGAGACTCCGGAGTGGACCCCAGCCTATAGAATGCAGATGGAAACGTGAGGCCTCGACCCAGCCGTAGGGATGGTGCGCACTGGATTTCAGGGCCGAGGTCAGGTACGAGGAGGAATGGGGCTAGGAAGGGGCTGCAAACAATTAATATGTTACAATTGTGGAGGACCAGGGCATTACACTCGCGATTGTACCAACCCAACGAGAATATCTTGTTCATACTATGATCAGTTTGATCATGAAATGATAGATTGTCCTATGCTGATCGCACAGATGCGTGAGAAAGGGGTACTCCAACCTACTCTGACTCAAAATATTCAAATGATGAGGTTTGAACCATGAGAAGAAGACCCAAATGTGAATGTGGTGCTCAGAAGCAGTGTGACCACAGGGGAAGATAAGGGGAAGCAGCCTGAGGAAGATACATGGGTTCGCAAGGCTCCTACAAAGGAACCTAAGTTTGACTTGGAATGCACAAAGGAGACGTTTATGGAACTAAGAAGAGCTTCACGAGGCCTCTACTTCAAATAGTAAGGATCAAACAGAGCCAGGAATGGATCCTTATATGCTTACTACCTTTCTAGAGACATGCATGAAGCTACTGCGTGACAATATGCCAGTTAAAGGACTACAAGAGCTGATCACTAGGTGTGCAAGATCAGGGGAACCGTGCGTAGTCCGGAAACTAGGAAAGCATACATTGCACATTGGAAAAGAAATGGGATTGATGGCACAGATTGGCGAGTATGAAATGGATTAGGTAATCCTAGAGTTGGGTTCGGATGTGAATGTGTTGCCAAAGCAGACATGGGAATGCATGGGCAGGCCCATGTTACAGTGGTCCCCTATTCAATTACGAGTGGCAAACCAACAGAATATTTTGCCCATGGGAAGGTTGCAAGGGGTAACAGTTGATATCAAGGGCATGAGCATGCAGAAAGACTTTGAAGTGATAAAGATTGTGGATGACAGCAATCCTTCTCCTACATTGTTAGGAAAAGACTGGGCCACTGACATGAATGGAGTCATCAACCTGAAAAAGCGGAAGATGATATTCGAGAAAAAGTCCCTTTGTGTAGTCGTTCCACTAGACCCAGCAGAAGGAGCGCGCTACACTGAACCTGTGCATGACGATGACAACAACAATGAGTTAGATTGCATTTACCAGATAACGACACAAGACCAGGATCGGGTGAACTCAACTGCAAATGGGAGAATCTCATGGGAATGCGATAGTTTCAGTACTTCTGATTCAGATGAAGAAGTGGAACGCTTGCAGAACTAGTTGCACGAAGTAACAATGCTAAATTGCAACATGATTATTAGATCATTGTGGTGCATGACGATAGAAATAAGGGAATTGCCAACATATGATAGGGTAACAACGGCGGATGAATTCTTAAACAAATTTGAAAGTGCAGTACCGGAGCAGTAGTGGTATGGTGTGCTGGAATGGGCATTGCACGTGACACCTGGATGATGGTGGAGTACACATCAAAAAAGTATTGGAAACTGACGTGAATGTAGAGGACGGATGGGCTTACAGTTTAGAAGTCACCAGCATTGAATGAGAGCCGAGAAGCCAGGATGAAATAGCTTGTGCACCCACCTGTGTCGATGGGTGCAGACGTGTGTTATACAAGCACATCCCAGACTAAGGATCGAAAATTAGAACCAGATGTGACATCAAGAAAAGTGACCACAATTCCATGTCAGGGCATTCAAAAAGCTCTACGGAATCATGAACAAAGTTCACCAGGGGAGATGAACGGACTGGGACCTACATGTACTAGTGGTTTGATGGGCCTATAGGGCCATAAGCAGAAACCAGAGCACGGAAGCAATCCCAACACTAATGAGAGGAGATGAAACCATAAGAGCAAAGGAGAATCCTCATACCATAGCTCTCGCAGTTAGGATAGTATGCGAGGATCTAGGTAAAGGAGTTATACATTTACAGGAAGACATTTGGTGAGGGAACTTGAAACTTCGCGAAGTCGAAGATGCTCAGGTACGACTAAAGAGGAGAAGCATGGTAATAGATGCGGAAACCAGAAAACTAGAAACTGGAATCGCGCAACCATGTCACGTCGACGGAAGGACAGGACAAGATATATGTAGCCATACGACCACATTAAAAGATTGTCGCCGAGAAATTCTAGCTCTGCTACCATCGATGCAACCGCATCTTATCACACAAAGTAACCAGCGAAGCGCACCTTATAAGGAAGAACACGAAGTGTTGACTGGTGCAAGGGTAACTGAGGAAGGTCCGCGAACTGGGTTGAAAGGTGACTTGAAGCCTTGCACCACGGGTGCGACTACTTGACTATCTATAGGAAACACAGTCTCAGCACTCCCAGCAGTTGAAATAGAGCACGGGACTATAAACAAGTCTATAGGAGAGCTGCATGGGACGAAGGTTACACGCAGAGTCAATATGTCACAAGGGTCGCGGTCGAACATAAGGGGCTATGATGCTGCGCAGGTAGGCTGGAAGATGACCATTGATGTCACTGTTCATGACATGAGGTCCAATTTAAGGTAGAAAGGAGTGGGCGGTCGGCAATTAAGACAGGAATTAAGAGCTAGATTCGAGATGATCTGCCACCAAGAAGGTATTAATGACTCTGAAGTGGAGGGAATGATCGAATTCAAATTCAAGCACTACTATAAAATACCTTGGGGTAGTCTTAAAACAACACTTGGTTGTTTAATATTTGAGCCAATACAGAGCATTAAGCACCAAGCATTTTGGCCACTCTTGAGTACGCGACTCAACGGATCTAGTATAGAAAAAATGACGGCTACAAGAACCAGAGTGTGATTCGTGGAAGTTACCCTAGAGCCCTGTATAATCCGAGAAGAGCCTGGAGAGGCAAAAATAACACCAGAGGTTCTAAAGTCACCCTGCACACCATGACCATAGAAAGACAAGCAGACAATGGGGTTAGTCCGGGTATTACCATGGAACCAACGGTTTAGTAAATTGTCAATGGCCAAAAAGGACAAAGTCATCGCCTTTGAAACAAAGGATGAGGAGGAGGATTTGCAAGCCCTGATCACCCAAATCGAAGCATAGGATGATGAGGCGGAGAATTTCTCCCAAGTTCCTTCGGCGATAAAGTTACCCCCCCACATCCCCTGGTGGAAGGGAAAAGCCAAGATACCAAAGGACCTGAAGGCCATGAAGAGTGCACTCCAGACCCTGCTCCTTCCTAATGAAATAAGGTTTGAAGGTTCGCCATTGGGGCAGGTACCTAATATGACGTTCAAAGACTGGGACCTCGTGGACAGTGAGAAGTTCCAACAGTTGGATGTGGAGAAATTACTAAAGCAGAAATGGCTATGGGGTGTAGAGAAGGTTTGGCTACTCCATCTATGATGGATACCCCGCTACCACCATGTGCTCGTCACTATTTTTGTCATCTTGTAGCTACTGTGTCTAGTACATGATGGGTATCTCTGGCTAGAGGAGCCGATTCCCATCACAATCGATCTAATTCACCGGATTTCTTGGCTACCCATCAAAGGAAACGACCCCGCAGCCATAGCAGGGAAGAGCAGCGACTTGACCCTCGCAAAAGCTATGAAGGCAAAACATAAGTCGGAGAAGAGGAAGCGAGGGTATGCAATTGCAATCATCAAGGACCAAGAGGTGCGTATAGCCACCCAGCTGCTCGCTGGTAAGCTAATGCGACAATGCCACACAAACGAAGTGCCAGCATCCGTAATTGCATTGGCAGAACAATGCGCAAAGGGGGTCCAGTTCAACTAGGCGTAGTTCCTATGTAATGAGTTTTTGAAAAGTTGTAGAGAATCCCAGGAGTAGTGTAAGACTTTCCACTATGTGTGGCTGCGCTTATCCATCCTGTTGGTTGCAAGAGAGCCACCCGAAGACAGCCAGTTTCCTACGATTGAAGGTGACCTACCCGAAGCCACATGGTACACCTCGCTCTAGGAAACAAAAGACGCGACGAGGATTCGTGAAATAAAGGTGTTTTGGGTGTTCGTAGAGGCGAGCATACGAACATGGATCAACCGCAGGCTATGCTTATCCCCTACAATCCACAACAGCTTACGGAGCACAGCAGAGTTCAAGGCCGATATACACAACCTGTATATCCAGGCGTAAAAGGATCCAACCCGAACATGGGTGAAGCTTCCATTCATTGCAATAGATGATGCAATCTTCGACATGATGGCATCATGGTCTCCGAAGTGGCACGCATCGGACTTGGCGGAACTAGGAAAGATCACAGTGCAGCAGCAAAAGAAGGAAACCAAGCTGTGCCTCGCACAGCTGGCAGAGAGAAAGTGATAGGAACAAGAAGCGGCCATGCAGCGGAAGGCAGCCGAGGCAGCAATGGCAGCATGGATGGCAAAAATCAAAATCGCGCCCACCGAAGAGACCGAGGAAGGCCAAGTGTTATAGACATATTTGGGCACTGTAACCCCAAACTCAGATGTCCATAAAATAAGGGCTCCTTAAGTCCCTAAAAGTGTTACTTCATACCCTAAATGATCATGGTCAACTGATTACATCATTTCCCAGAAGTTCCACCTGAAAAACTACTTAGAATTGGCCAAAATTGGACCATATAGACTGCTCCATGGGCAAGGTGCAATGCATACTGACTGCCAAACTGGCCAGGTGCAATGCATACTGAAATGGCCTTTTGTGGGGTGCAATGAGCAAGAATAGACAAATGGCAGAGACAGTTTGCTAAGTGGATGATCATGGAAACTTCCAGAAACTTCTCCTGTGACACTTGCCTCTCTAAATTCACCCAAGGATGAGTAAGAGATCAATGAAATCTCTAAGTGGAGCCAAGAACTATCAATGGAATGACACTAATCAAAAACCCAGAGCTGACTCACACCCTTGCAAGACATCTATAAATGGATCCCTCATCTGAGAGATCTAAAGGCTGGAATTTTGTAATTTGTAAGGAAGTGATGTCGGTTTGTTGGTGAGAAAAGACATTGCATTGTTGGGTGATTTTCTTGTTCATGAGGTGAAGAGGGCTTCTACACTAGGAGGATGATGCTGGATCGGACAGCTGGGTTGTAATCCTCTCTTTCACTACTATTAATAAATTTATTTGATTTTTCCTCCATATAATCGTGTATTTGTGAATCTTATTGTTTATGAATGCAATTGTATGGTCAATGTTTTTCTAATTCCGCATTGTTTATGATGTTTTAGATGGAGATGCTTTGATAGTTTGTTATTACTTTGACTGTACAGGTACTCTTTGAAGTGGTACAAGTAGGAGAGGAGTGACAAATTCTATCAAGGAAAGGAGAAATCAAACTAGGATCAAAGCGGAAGATCTAGGTTGGTCCTCTTTTCTTCTCTCTCATCTATCACACTTAAAGGAACTCTTGAGAATCTTTCATTGTTTGTTTCTAAGATAGCTACCCATCTTAGTGGGACTAGCAGTTTGAATCGACACTAGTTTTCCCTGAAACAAAATGGTGACTCCACTGGGAATGAATAGTTTGTTTTGTTTGTTTATTGTTTGCTTTATAAACTGCAAACAGAGCCTGAAGTTAGCCAACCAGCCTTCGAAACACCTTTGCTATGCAATTGCGAAATAGATGAATGCTGCTTCAGTCAATCTCTGGGTTGGTTTATGAACTAAACATCTGACTTACAAAGCATTCTATGTGCCCTTGTGGTAGCTCAAAACCTCATCAGATCCTACCCCTATGCTTTGTTTTTATTGTCCATCATTACTCAGCCTAAATCACTGAACTTAGCTGCAAATAAAACTAAGCTCAGTTTCACTCCCTGGTCCATCACACTATCTGTAACTGTGCAACCTGGATACATCGCACCTCCCATGTGCTGCAGGTGAGATGCATCCCTGTTTCCCTGTGTTGCAGGTGTGATGATTGAGTGATACTGTTTTCTTCTCTGAAAGTTTGGTTTTGTCTCCTTGTTTTCAGATTTATTCAGTAGTTTTGCTATACATGATCAGTATCTTCTTGCTGGAACCTTCTTCCTTCACATTTTTTAGCCTCCATCAGTTAGGAATTGCAAATGTTTTTGTGTATTTGTCAATCATTTATAGTTTTCCTTTGTCGAAAGTAGCTTAATCGAAATGTCATTTTTTTATTCAAGTGTTGTAACTATCATTTTGAATCAAAATAAGAGTGTCGTAAAGTCTTCCTCTTATAGATAGTCGATTATACTTTTGTCATTGTACTTGATTTGACTTATTAGTATTTGAAGTGTCGAAAAATAGTTTTCAATTCGAAATCGAAAAGTGTCGTCTTAGTCTTCCTTTCGTTTTGAAAACAAATTGTTAGAAATGTCGTTTTGAAAGAAAATAGTTTAGATCTATACTTAGCTTTCCTTTCTGGCATTCACACATTAAGGGAACAAAAAACAAATACATGCATGTGCATCTGCATTTTGACTACATGTGAAATTTGATTTAGGAAAGTGCATTTAGTGTGCACTCTATGCCCTCTGCTAAAAGAAAATCATTATCCTCTTTCCTTTGTAGCTAGGATTTTCATTACTAAAAGAACATAAATGACTGTTTATCATTTTAGATTGCATATTAAGGAATTTCACATCTACATCACGCGGTGAACCTTGAAAGAAAAACTTCTAAGCAAGATCAACTCTAAAATAAATCTCAATGAACATAAAAACGCTTTGGAACCTAACGCAACACATCTAGAAGTCTAGGCTAGAGACGTGTTCTAGCATCGTAAAACCTGGTAACTATCGTTTTCATCAAAGGTTGCGTGATTCCTCCTCTTTGATACAACAAGTGCCAGTATGGATTTGTGCTCCCTGTACTGTCGAGTATATATTGGGAGACCACAATATGCTGATATCCTTTATCCTTAGGAAGTCGTGTTTGTCGCCCTATCGATCGCAATGCACTGAACACAACATTTGGGAATGTTAACTGACGTACATAAGTCCTTGGTAATTTCTCCATCATTTATCACCAAGGTGTATTTTACAGTTTTGGGATCGGTTTGGTAATCCCTCTGTCTAGATTTCCAGAGTAGTCACTTTCATTCCTTTTCGACTCCTTAAAAGAAAAGGTCCATCTGAGCACTCGTCACTTTAGGCTCATTAAAAATCGAAGGTGACTAGAGTCACATTTAGTTTTTTCTCAACTCTTAAAAATTGAAAAATCAAGTTGCATCAAAGTGTCTTAAAATTTATTTTAATCAGAATAACATCCATGTTCCTTCATTGATCTGAGGTTGAGATAATGGAATCTACCAATCAAGGGATCCCTCTTGGAGGGAATCCTAGTCCTTTCTCCTCTTGGGGAGATACTGGTTCTCCATATATGGCTACATTGTCCCTTCCAGGAATCACAATCGGCCTGTCGGTATGGCTTTTCTCGACCTCTGTCATTCAAAGCATCGTAATTCCTCAACAATATAATCAGCAATCAAATGATACTGAAGTTACCCCTTCGCCTTCTACTTCGTTTTTTTCTCCTTCCCCTTCTTCCTCTTCACTTGGTGAAACTAGTGACACTAAAAACAAAGTAGCTGAGAAGAAAAAGAAAGGGAAGGAGAAGAAGAAGAAGCCAGCTAAACAAGGGAACAACAAAGTGTCATCTGGAAAAAATCCACACACTAAATCCTCCAAACCAAAAGCTCCATGCACAATTTGCAAGGGGAGCCATTACCATCGAGATTGCCCTTGCATCCAATGAATCTTGAGAGAATGGTCTCCCTGTTTGCACCATTCAGTGTCATCCACCCCTGACAATCAGGTTGACAGCACACCATCAACTAGTGAAAATGAAGTCAATATAAAAAAAGGAAAAGTCAGAGATCCATGTAGATTATGTGAAGTTGATCATACTCTTCACCATTGTCATTTTATGGATGAAGCCAAAAGCATTTTGGATAACCGTCCTGCTTCACCGCAGCGACTTCCACCTAGATAGAAGAAACTCTTGCCAAGTCCCTCGCCAGTTGAAAACCTGATTGACATAGCTCAATTGTCGATCGAATCGCCTATCATTGAATGTGAACCTTTGTGAGTCCATACCAGACCAAAGTCAACTGGTCAAGATGGTAGTCGAGCCAATCATGCCTTCAGAAGCCCCACCTTCAGATGATACAGTTCCCAAAGAGAATGAGAACGACACTGTTCAAATTCTTCTTTTCGATACAAAGTCTAATGAACTTGGGGGCAATCCACCCATTCCTTTACAACAGGAAGAGACCCCCCCAGTTCATGAAACTTATCCAGACATCTATCTGGTACCTCCTCCGAGCAGTCTAATCATTTTCTTTGATTGGAATCAACTAGCAAAACCCCACCTTCCATCTAATGTACCATTCCAAATCATAGTACAAGTTTACAAAATGATCGTGTCTGGCACTATCATAGATGAAGGGGCTTTAGTGAGTATCCTTTCCTCAACTACTTGGAAAGCGCTTGGTTCACCATCACTTTTGCCTGCAAAATAAAATTTGTCAAGCTTCAACAAAGGAACCAGTCGACCATAAGGGATCCTTCCAAAGTTTTCGATAACTTTGAGAAAGAAAACCATTCATTTGAATGTGATGGTAGTCCAAGGTCCACTAGATTACAATCTACTCCTTGGACTTGACTATATATATAGCATGGAAGTTATTGTTTCCACATTCTTTCGAGTGATGTGTTTTCCACATGAAGGCAGACTGGTGCAACTTGTTGACCAGCTTTCATTTTCTGGTTCAAACACAGCTCTGAATCAACCATCATCCCTAAATGGTCTCTTCGAGCCAACAATGTCTCTTCAACCTTCATTTTATCCACCTAATTACAGCGAGTAGTTCGGTGAATGTTCTGAATTTTATGGGGCATGCACCCTAGTATGCTTCGACAGGTGAACCCAGAGGAAAAGAGAGATTTTCTTGAAAGGTCATAATACTTGGACCGAAAAAACATTCCCGTATAGGTTATGTGATCAGTCTGACACACTTATTTCCTTTGTACAATTGTGATTGGAAGCTCACACCATTCACCTTCATACGTTATGTGATTGGAAGCTCACAGGAATCACCTTCGTCCATTTCGATGGACAAAGCAAAGGAAGAGTTCTTGTCTGCCAATAGAAATAATCCTGCCTAACCACAGGGACTTCCATTTGGTAACCTAGAAACTCTCCTTTTACTGAAACACCTAGGGGCATGCAAGTGAAAAACGACCTTTGATTTTCTTAGTTTGTAGGTTCTCAACCCTTTAACCTCGTAGCTCGGTCGTTTCTAGCCTGCATAAAAAGGCAATGAGAACATGTTATAGTAGTGTTCAAGCTCATTAAAAAATAAATCTACCAAAAGACAGTATTAGAAGACTGGTAAGAGAAATGTTCCCACAAGGTTCAAGCTCATTAAAAAATCAACCTGCACTGAGCATAGTTTCTCCATAACCAATTGTAACCTAAAAAATCACATGTTAGAATGTATACACTTAATTCAATGAAGCCAACCTGCATGTATATGCTACTTCCTTTATCCCAACCTGTGTATACCTCTAAATATATTGAATCATAGAACCTATGAACCACAAACTGTACCAATCAGTGACATTCTAAAGATCTACTATCAATTTATAGAGTTCTAAACATATAGCAGAAAGGATCGTCCTTCTTACTCAATCAATCAATCAACCAGACTCAATCTCCTTATACAATCAATTTTACTTTCAGATCTAATGAAGACATCATTGACAAACAGTAGTAAAACAACAACACTGAACAGATAGATCAGTCATCTCTGAACAATATACTTTTCTTTTGCATACACTGCTTGGAAATGTTGAACCAACGATTATACACCCTTCACCAAGGTGAACCAGTGTATAGATCTATAAATACAAACTTATAACTTCGCAGTTATTCCAGACTTCAGATATACCCATATCATAGCATTTAAAGTACAAAACATGTGTTATCGCTCAAATCTAGCCTATCCATTATCAGATCACATAATGATAAGTCATTATGATCATGATCCATCATTAGATCTTATCCATCATCAAAACACTAAGGTGCATACTTAGTCCAGATCAAGAAAAGAATCAGAAGCCCATAACATGCATATTTGGTTTTGATCTTACACTTCATAAGATATTAATTACTTATTCCCATATCCCTTTGATCTTCTCCTCCTTATATAGTTTTAGCCTTTCTCAATACCTAGGACCAAAACAACACTTAGAACCTGTGGTATTCTTAAACGAGATCAAATAACCATTACTCCACTCAATATTGTGGGTTAATACCATGTTGTTGACCCTTGGTATTCTTTAATCTTAAATTTAATTTATTTTCCAACCCATACTCACTTTTCCTCTTGTGAAAGTGCGTGCATAAGTATACACCCCTTTTGTATGTGAACCATTGTGTATACGTTGCTTGGATAAGGTGAATGTGCGTATACAACTTAGACTATCTGAAAACATCCTTTTCCTTCAACTTCTTGATTCTGATCAATAGACCTTTGTTCCAACTTCCTATTCTTCTGTACCAAATCCCTTTTACCTCTGAATTGACCTGTTACACTGTGAGTTTCCTTTTATTAAATCTGAACTAACCTGTGAGTGAGTTGCCATCAAGGACAACACTTGTATCATAATTCCAACAGTCTCCCCCTTTGTACTTGATGGAAACCATATTGTTGTTGATTACTAAAATCTGTAGAAAATGTTAGAGATGTCAAGCAACACCAAAATACTCTCCCCTTTTGACATCAATTACAAAGGATGGACCAAGATATTCTCTCCTTTTGAGATCAAGGGCAAAGGGCTGACCAAAATGAAGACTTCCATATCTGAGCAGATAAATATGAACATTGATCATGCTCCCCCTAGGCACATGCTAAATTCTCTAATTGGACTCCCCATTTGCACATGATGATATGCACTAAATCATGCATCCTCCCCCTGAGCACATGCAAAATCTGTAAAAATATTTTCCAAAAGAATAACATGACTCTATAACTCAGCTATCTCAGTATGACCTTCCTGTCACCAATGACTTATACATACATAAATCTCCCAACCAAGTGGGGATATACCAAATTTGATTCCAACCAAGTGGGGATATACCAATTGTTTATACATGACTGAAATATAGCAATTATTACATCATCATTCCCATGAATAGTGGGGTACAAATTACATCATATGACCAAAAAGGACTCATTAAAAGACTGATAGATAGAGACATATTATTACATCATGGGCATTTATATGACCTTTACATCGAATGATATACATGACATTTATAACAAAGACTAAAGATCTAAACAAGACCATGATAGTCATCAGCAATTATCATACACCATATATGATCTGCACCATAAGCATCTATCAACAACATCCAGACCAACATCCTCTATATGTCCATCATCAGTTCCCAAGATAGGAAAATGTAAATATCATCAACATGTGACAAAGTATGCTACATATACATATCAACTCATCCTCTTGATCTCATCAAGATCAACTTGCTCCATTTTTTTAGTAGAAAGAACCTTACCATAACCTTCCATGAATCAACTAAGAATATGTCATATCTCCAATCAGTAACATAAAATCATTCACATCATATCATATGTATGTGAAAACACCATAGTCATCATCTATGATCATAACATCATCATCAATAACTGCATGACCTTTCCACAAGAACCCTCAATATATCAACCATATATCATCACTAGGAAACATACCAAATCTAATAAGCATCAACCATGATAATCCACATATGTGAGTATCAAAATTATCATGATAAAGTAAGAAGTCATCATCATTATGTGACTAAGTAAACCATGTTTTCGAATATCCATGTCTTCAAATAGCTATGTCTTCATGAGACCTACTATAACACCATTCTCTTGGCCAGCCAACGATATTTATCAATATGCAACTTTAAGTAATCATCCATGTATCCAGCATAATGTGTATCCATCAAGGGGATAACAATATGTATCTAGCAAACCATGAGCAAATAGACATTTGTAAAGCTTTCTTGATAACATTAACAACAACAATCCTCAACCATGTGAGAGCCAAGAACTATAGGAATCCTCATCCATAACTGCACCATATGAAGTTTATGCATCTTTGAAGGCATGATGACAACAACATAAAAGAAATGCAACTTACCAAATCATGAAGTTGTGTACTCAAGATTTTTTCTTCTCCTTGTCCTTATGAAGATCACCATCTAAGAAACATACCATATAGGCATCATAGAAAAAAGTCATCCACAATCACCCATAAATCTGATCTGAATAATAACTATGTGGCTCAAGCAATATAAGCATCATCTGAGATTTCATCATAGGCAACTTATGACTATAGCATAGCATGATGTATCATTTAAACACTTCAACAATGTAAGCATCCTCACCATTGATAAGAATCATTATGTACCAAAGACTTCTATAAATAATGACAACAATGTGTTATTAGGAGCATAACATATTCTTCCCCTGAACCTATGCCAATTGTTCATTGTCAGATCTGATCATTGAAAATATCAGTAAGAATCATCAAGGCATCACCATCAATCAGATATACATCAAGTCATCAACAACTTATGAGGTTCAAAATCACTTCTAAGTAACATTCATATGTTGTAGTCATCAATCATCTAGACAAAAAATATAATTGATAATTGTTTGAACCCTATCAAACCCCTTTTCTGAGTTTGTCCCACTACTTCTTCATCAAACTAACATATACGTGACTTGTCTTCATGATAACTACATATGAGAATTAGAACACTGAAATTTCATGCTTTCAGGTCCTCCTAAGTCTCTATATGTATACTGAGCTATGCCACATATTTCTAACTGTACTTTCTTCTTCTTCCAGACCTTGGAGTGTGATGATGTTTTCTCCTTTTGGTATGTTGGCAGAAATTTGCTCCTGCTATCTTTTTGTATATGCGCAAACTTGTTACTAGCATAACATCTTGTATGTTTCATATTCCTTCTAAAGCAATCAATGGCTTTGAGACCAAACATATTGCAAGAAAAACAATATCCCTTAAAATACCCAGAAGTTGATGATCTTTCTGTGTGAAATTTATTAGCTTGAACCATTCTACTTCTGCATCTTGTTGTAACATGTCCAAAATTATGACATACAAAACATTCAACATTATTCATCAAAGGAAATAATTGATTATCACTTCCATAGTTAGGAGTAAGTTATTTTCTTTGAATTCTTTCTTTCCTTGGTTGTTGATGGGGTTGATCTCTTATCTCCTTGTTGAGCATTTCAAATTTTTCATTAGAGTTCCTTGCCTCACATTGTGAGCTAGATTCACCTTCAATAGTTTCATGATTACAAGACCAAATTTGATGGTAGGAGACCTTTGACTACTAAGAATATCATCCAAAATCTAGGTACTATATTTAAATCTTTAAAGTTTATCCTTTTGTTCAAATTTACTTTTTAGGATATTTACCTCTACCTGATATTGTTATTCCTTTTCAAGAAACTTCTTCTTCATAATTTATTTAGATTTTCTTCCTACTTCCACTTGTTGTTTTAATTTGAGAATCTCATTTTCTTATTCTTCATCATCTGATTTCAATTTTCAAGATCTTCTTTTAGAGAGACTATCTTAGCTTCAAGACTTTTATAGTAACTGGATTTTTTTATAAGTTTCATGATTGTTGTATCCTTTTCATTTACTTCATTTCTCAATGATGTCACTTCATCCTGCAACCTTTGACATTGATCTTCCTTTTACTTGCACCCTTCCTTACTTTGTTTCCTTCCTTCAATTGAGCTTTTAATCTGGTAACTTCTTCTTTGTAGGTGCATTCCCTTTTATCAATTAGATATTTTTTATTTCTAATTGTCTCTGTGAGATTTTTAAATTTTGTCTCTATTTGATTTCTTTCTCTTTCACCCATTAGAGAAAATTTAGTTGTTTCGTTGTCACATTCATTATCTTCAAATGAACAAAGAAATGTATCACCAAAGGACAATAAATTTGTACCTGATAATTATTTTTCTTGTTCATCTTCATTCTGAGGTGATTCTGAATCTGAAGAGTTTCTTCCACATAGTGGCCAAACATCTCTCCCAGTATCATAGTTCCTTTGAGATGTCTTCTTATTTTGAGTTTCTTTCTTCTTTTGCTTCTTTCCCATTGTTACTACGAATCTCCTTCAAGAGATCAAGATTTTGCCAAAGGACCTGCTCTTATTCCAATTTTTAGGAATAATACTGGGGAGGGTGAATCAATATTTACAAATCAATAACTTTTTCATTTCATAATCAGATTTATATATGCTACTTCAGTGAAGGGAACGCATTTGTGCATGCAACTATTCTTAAGGAAACCAACGTATATCCAGTGAACTTTTGATTCAGCTAATTCATCATATGTTGATCTTTAATCATTACATCAGTATTTTATTAGAAATTAAACAGTAACCATGTGCAGTAATAACAGAATAAACCATCACACATGAACACCAATATTTAAGGTAGAAGTACTTGAAATTTATCGGTGTCATAGTATCGATGGCGAACCCTAGCTCCCCCGTCTCCTTGCCCTCGGCCGCCGTCGGCTCCTGGACTGCACTGCATGAGAAAGGGTTTGAGAGATCTGAGCATAGACTCTGGGGTTGTCTCTCTGCTGCAGATCAGCAACAAGGCCACGCCATTTTCATTGGCTCGAACCCCAGCTTTGATGCTTCCAGGCCCCAGGCCGCCGTTGGGTCACAAATCGCTCCGGCCATGAAGGGATTGAAGGGATCTGGGCAAAGATCATGGGGTCTTCTCTCAGGGGCAGATACTCAAGATCTCCATGCCATGATCACTGGGGTTGTAGATCTAGAAGAGCCTGCTATCCTCTTATCGGAGAGCTCCGGGAAAACATGGCCCCGTCCCCCTGCTTCCACGGCGCGACGGAGCAACCCCCTTTCGACTGCTGAAGCAGTGGACAAGGAAAATCGTGCGGCTCCCTTAGCCTATCCTTGGACCAGCGCTTCCAGAAAAGAAAGGATGACACTAATCAGATGCATGCCGCCCCTGCACACTAGACCAAGGCCGGATTCGAAACTCTATCAAGGCATTTGCCTTCCCGCTCCCCAGATCGGTTGGGGAAAAAGGCCTTCAGAATCATCCGCAGCTTTCCATATTCAAATCAGTCTTCTTTCAGGAAAAACTATGCTTCAATGGGTTTGCCAGGCGGATCCAGTGCGGAATCTCAAGCATGCATTGGACATCAAATTGGGGATCCCTTCGGTAGACCAACGGCTTCTCTACCAAGGTAAACATCTTGAGGATCTCTTTCCTATTTCTTTTTATGGCATTGAGAAAGATGCATCTATTATCCTTTCCCTTCGTCTTAGAGGAGGAGCTGGGGGAGAGCCTTCCTCAGCTAAGGTTTTTTCGTACAAAGATGCAGTCCATGGCAAGCAGACTGAAAAGACAGAGCCACCAATACAGACTTCAACCAAGCCCTTTTTGGTTGACAAAGTGGAGGAGATCCCATCAGTTGAAATCTCCTACCCTGATCTTGAAGACGAAACCCAGAAATTTGCTGAAAGAGCCATCATCTGCAGATTCAATGGGCTCTGGCCACGCTCTCAGGATCTTTATGACTGGATCAAAGACAACTGGACTGATCATTGTAAGGTTTATTTCTGTGCAAAAGGATATTTCATAGTTCTTTTCGATGACCTAGAGCATTGCTACAATGCCCTAGATGAAGGCCCTTGGTTCATGGGTTCAGCTGGTCTCTTCCTAACTCCATGGTTTTCCGACTTTGACCCAGCTTCAGCAGTCATCACCAAGGCTCCGGTATGGATCAGGCTTCCTAATCTCCCAGTTCACCTGTGGCGTACATAAGTATACATGCAAATAGGCAATGCCCTGGGTAGCTTTGAAGGGAGACTACAAGAGAGAGAGGCAGGGTCTCTATACATATGCCAAAGTTTGTGTGGAGCTTGATTTAAGTAAGGGATTGCCAGAGTACATCAATCTCAAGATCAAGGACGCTATCTGGACCCAGTTTCTAGAGTACGAGAACAATGCCTTCAGATGCCGCCATTGTCACCAAACAGGGCACCTACATATCTCTTGCCCATCGCTGTCAGCAAGAGCAAAAAAGGGCCTCTTTGCTCATACTAAGCCCAAGCGTTGGGCTCCCTGCCCACCGCCGCCAACCGGAAGCTCCAACTCCCCTACTATGGAAAAGGTTCCAAGGAAAAGGAGGAAAAAGAGTCAGAACCAGATCAGATGCCGCAGATGATGGATCCGCCCACGAACATTATGGAGCACACCCATGTCTCAGCAAACTCCCAGAAACGTCCCCATGAGACTTCCTCCTCTGATTCAGAGAAGGAGTCCCCAATGATAGAGAACTCCAGTCTCCAAGTTGTTCTTGCCCATCCTCCTCATGAGGGCTGGACAAAAGTTAACAAAAAGAAAGGGAAAAAACATTGTGGTGTAATCACTGTCCCGCTGGGGTAACAGCCTGACAGTTAGTATTTGCTATCGAATCTTCTGGTGTAGCAGAGTTTGTATCTTCCTTCCGAGACCGAGGTTGATGAATTTATCATTTCCGGTCTGTCGGTCTTTTGTCTTTCCTGTAGCTCTGTGATTGTATCTCTCTTCCGGGACCGAGGTTGATGTATCTATCATTTCCGGTCTGACGGTCTTTTGCCTTTCCTGTTTGTACCATATTGATTTCTCTTAATAGATTTAGTCTTTACCGAGAAAAAAAAAATATTTAAGGTAGAAGCACAATGCAGGAGAAAAACCACCTGTTGTTGTTGTCTCTATCTTCTTTTAACATACAAAATAATTTTTTTACAATCTTGTACTGGTACAGACTCATACCAGTACGTAGGCACCCAACTGTAGAAGGATATGATCTTCTCTCTTTCTCCACCTTCCACTGGAAGGGTGCTACAACCCCCTAGCTCTTGTACTAGTCGATATGTTTACTAGTACGTGGGCGCTGACCTACAGAATTCTACAACCTTAACTCATTCTCCAGATGCTACTGGAAGGGAGCTCCAACCCCCTGATCAAATCACCAACCACTACTAGTAGGAAGCTTCGACTTCCTCACTAAAGGCTCCAACCCTCAGTATCCTCTAAGGACCACGTTTCATAAATTTTCATACTGGATACTCCTGGTACACACCAACACACTATGAAGGCCACGTTTCATCAAATTTTTATATTGGGCCCATCTGTAACATTGAAGCTCAAAATCCATCACCACTGCAATACAACCATCAAATATATCTGCATCAAACATCACTGAAACCTAATCATCAATATCTGATATAACTAAAGCCCAATCACCAATGCCTAAATCAACCACAACTGAATCAATCAATCACTGAACCTCTAACACACTGAATCAAACAATCACTAAAACCTCTGACATGATGAATAAAGAAATCACTGAAACCTCTGACATACTGAATCAAACAATCAATGAACCTCTGACACAACTGAATCTACCATTCATTCAAACTTACTCAAATTCAACCAATCAAATCGAACAGAGAGATAATTGTAACCAGGTTATAGATCTGAAGCTAGAACACTGCATCAACAACAAGAACCAACTGTAACCTCAAAACTCATGTGTCAGATGTATATGCTTATTCAATGAAGCCAACCTGCGTGTATACACTACTTCCTTTATCCCAACCTGCATATACCTCAAAAGATATTGAATCATAAGACCTTTGAACCACAAACTGTACCAATCAGTGACATTCTAAAGATCTATTGTCAATTTACAGAGTTCTAAACAAATAGCAACAAGGATCACCCTTCTTACTCAATCAATCAACCAACCAGACTCAATCTCCTTATACAATCAATTTTACTTTCAAATCTAATGAAGACGTCATTGACAAATAGCAACAGTGATCAGATAGATCAGTCATCTCTGAACAATAGACTTTTCTTTTGCATACGCTACTTGGAAATTCCAAACCAACGTGTATACGTGCCTTCACCAAGGTGGACCAACGTATAGATCTACAAATACAAACTTATAACTTTGCAACTATTCCAAACTTCATATATACCCATATCATAGCATTTAATGTACAAAACTTTTGTTAGCACTTATATCTAGCCTATCCATTATCAGATCGCATAATGATAAGTCATTATGATCCTAATCCATCACTAGATCATATCCATCATCAAAACACCCAAGTCCATACTTAGTCCAGATCAAGTAAAGCATCAGAAACCCATAACATGCATATTTTATTTTGATCTAACACTTCATAAGATATTAATTACTTATTCCCATATCTCTTTGATCTTCTCCTCCTTATATAGTTTTAGCCTTTCTCAATACCTCTTACCAAAACAACAATTAGAACCTGTGGTATTCTTAGATGGGATCAAATAACCATTACTCCACTCAATATTGTGGGCTAATACCATGGTATTGACCCTTGGTATCATTTAATGCTAAATTTCCTTGAATTTCCCACCCATACACATTTTTACTCTTGTGAAAGTGCGTGCATACTTATACGCCCCTTTTGTTATGTGAACCAGGGTGTATACGCTGCTTGGATAAGGTGAAACTGTGTATACAACTTAAACAATCTAAAAACAACCTTTTCCTTCAAATTCTTGATTATGATCAATAGACTTTTGTTCTAACTTCCTATATTTCTGTACCAATGCATTGTTACCTATGAATTGACCTATTACACTATGAGTTTCCTTTTATCAAATCTGAACTGACTTCTGAGTGAGTTGCCATCATGGACAACACTTGTATCATAGTGCCAACAATGACCCCCTTTGAACTTGATGGAAACCATAGTGGTGTTGATTACTACAAGCTGTAGAAACTGTTAGAGATATCAAGCAACACCAAAATACTCTCCCCCTTTGACATCAAGGGCAAAGGGCAGACCAATATATTATCTCCTTTTGAGATAAAGGGAAAAGGGTTGACCAAAATGAATACTTCCATATCTTAGCAGCTGAATATGAACATTAATCATGCTCCCCCTAGCCACATGCTAGAATTCTTGGATTGAAACCCCCCTTTGTACATGCTGAGATGCACTAAACCATCCATGCTCCCCCTAAGTACATGCAGAGTCTGCAAAAATATTTTTGGCCAAAATAATAACATGACTCTATAACTCAGCTATATGAGTATGGCATTCCTACCACCAATGACTTATACATACATCAATCTCCCAAACAAGTGGGGATATACCAAATTTGATTCCAACCAAGTGGGGATATACCAATTGCTTATACATGACTGAAATATAGCAATTATTACATCATCCTTCTCATGCATAGTGGGGTACAAATTACATCATATGACCAAACATGACTCATTAAAAGACTATGACAGATAGAGACATATTATTACATCACGGGCCTTTATATAACCTTTAAATCAAATGATATACATGACATTTATAACAAATACCAAAGATATAAACAAGACCATGATAGTCATCAGCAACTATCATACACCATATATGATTTGCACCATAAGCACCTGTCAGCAACATCTAGACCAACAACCTATATATGTCCATCATCAGTTCCCGAGATATGAAAATGTAAATGTCATCAACCTGTGACAAAGTATGCCACATATAGATATCAACTCATCCTCTTGATCTCATCAAGATCAACTTGCTACATTTCCTTAGTAGAAAGAGCCGTCTCATAACCTTCCATGAATCAACTAAGTATATGTCATATCTCCAAGCAGTAACACAAAAACATTAACGTCATATCATATGTATGTGAAAACACCATAGTCATCATTTATGATCATAACATCATCATCAAGAACTTCATAACCTTTCCATAAGAACCCTCAATATATCAACCATGTATCATCACTAGGAAACATCCCACATCTGATAAGCATCAACCATGATAATCCACATATGTGAGTATCAAAATTATCATGATAAAGTGAGTAGTCATCATCATTATGTCTCTAAGTAAACCATGTTTCTGAATATCCATGTCTTCAAATAGCTATGTCTTCATGAGACCTGCAATAACACCATTCTCTTGGCCAACCAACAATATTTATCAATATGCAACTTTAAGTAATCATCCATGTATCCAACTGTATCCAGCATAATGTGTGTCCATCAAGGGGATAGCAATATGTATCTAAAAAACCATGAGCTCATAGACATTTTTCAAGATTTCTTGATACCATCAACAACAACAATCCTCAACCATGTGAGAGCCAAGAACTATAGGAATCGTTATCCATAACTGCACCACATGAATTTTATGCATCTTTGAAGGCATGATGACAACATCATAAACTTATCCAATCATGAAGTTTTGTACTCAAGATTTTTTCTTCTCCTTGACCTTATGAATATCACCATGTAAGAAACATACCATATAGGTATCATCAAAAAGAGTCATCCAAAATGATCCATAAATCTGATCTGAATAATAACTATGTGGCTCAAGCAATATAAGTATCATATGAGATTTCATCATAGGCAACTTATGACTGCAGCATAGTGTGATGTATCATTTAAACACTTCAACAACATAAGCATCCTCACCATTGATAAGAATCGTTATGTACCAAAGACTTATAAACATACTGCCAACAATGCATTATTATAATCATAACATATTCTCCCCTTGAACCTGTGCCAACTATTCATTGTCAGATCTGATCATTGTGAATACCAGTAAGAATCATCAAGGCATCATCATCAATCATATATACATCAAGTCATCAACAACTTATGAGGGTAAAAATCACTTCTAATTAACATTCATAGGTTGTAGTCATCAATCATATAGATAGAAAAGATAATTGATAATTGTCTGAACCCTATAAGACCCATTTTCTGAGTCTGCCCCATAGCTTATTCATCAAACCAACATATATGTGACTGAGCATCTTCAAACTCACGTATATGCGCGCCTTATCTTCATGATAACTGCCTATGAGAATTAGAACACTGAAATTTCATACTTGCAGTTCCTCTTGAGTCTCTTCTATTTATATATTGAGCTATGCCACATATTTCTGACTGTACTTCCTTCTTCTTCCATACCTTGGATTGTGATGATGTTTTCTCCTTTTGGTATGTTGGCCGTAATTTGCTCCTACATTCTTTTGCTATATGCCCAAACTTGTTGCAAGCATAACATCTTGTATGTTTCATATTCCTTCTAAAGAAATCAATGGCTTTGTGACCAAACATATTGCAAGAAAAACAATATCCCTTAAAGTATCTGGAAGCTGATGATCTTTCTGTGTGACAGTTATTAGCTTAAACCATTCTACTTATGCATCTTGCTGCAACATGTCCAAAATTATGACATACAAAACATTCAACATTTTTCATCAGAGGAAAGAATTTATTATCACTTCCTTAGTTAGGAGTAAATGATTTTCTTTGAAGTCTTTCCTTCCTTGGTTGTTGATGGGGTTGACCTCTTATCTCCTTGTTGAGCATTTCATATTTTGCATTAGAGTTCCTTGCCTCATTTTGTGAGCTAGATTCACCTTCAATAGTTTCATGAATACCAAGACCATATTTGATGGCAGGAGACCTTTGGCTACTAAAAATATCATCCAAAATCTTAGTACTATCTTGAAATCATAAAAGTTTATCCTTTTTCCCTAATTTATTGTTTATGATATTTACCTCTACCTGATATTTCTCTTCCTTTTCAAGATATTGCTTCTTCATGATTTCTTCAGCTTTTCTTCCTTCTTCCACTTGTTGTTTTAATATGAGAATCTCATTTTCTTGTTCTTAAGCTTCTTGAGGTAGTTCCTCATTCTGCTTATTTGAATTTTCAAGATCTTCTTTTAGAGAGACTATCTCAGCTTCAAGACATTTATAGGAACTGTATATTTTGGTGGGCTGGTTGCAGGTGTTAAGGATAATCGTTCAAAACTAGAAACTATTCCTTCAACATCAGGTGGAACTTCTTCTCGGGTTTCCTTTGGAGTATCAGTCATCAACCTCCAATTTTAGTTATTCTGCTTAAATAGAAGAACTATTTAATTTACCCGGTATATGGAAAAACTACCATTTTTCCACGAAACCAAAAGGAATTAAAACCCCAGTTCATAACCTTATCACATCCTAAATTTAAATTAATTCGCGTGCATCTTCCGACGTGATCACCATCAGATCTAGCTCATCTAATAGAATGGATATCACGTCACCTGCTTGCCAACTAGCTTGGCTGATCTCCACCGTCGATCAATCCCGCTTGATCCAACGGCTATTGCGTAATCTCACATGAAATCTTGCACGATCCATAATAAGTTGAGAGCACATGAGAAAAGTGGTTTTCCCATGCTACGTGTGAACCCCTCAGGTTAGTCTCATAAATTTGCAAAATACCATTTACCACTTTGAGACCGCACAAGATACTGCTTACACCTATGAAGAAAGCTCTTCTATTCTGATTAACACCTGCGCTTGTTGGCACGCGATGAGCATTAGATCTATTGGATCTATCAATCAGACGATTCGGATCTTCTCCTGGGTTTCTCACGAATTTGTTAGGGTTTCCTCATTCCACCAAGACTTAGCACTTTCGCCAAGTTTAGTCTGTCTCTAAATTATATTATGTGATCTCGAATACATCCAAGTTATTTCAATGCACAGTGAGTGAAGATTTAGATGTGAAAACACAAGATTATATAAAATCTAATTCTAAAGGGGCCAAACTAGAAATAAAAAAAACTCAGAAATATTTCAAAGGAAATTAAAACCTCCGGGATTTGACCATTCATGCACAGTATTCACTGAGATACAGAGAGATTCCAAATTTTACATTACAATCCTCCTCAGCCAAAATCTGTCAAAATCCCATTCTACTAATTCAAAACTTACATAAATGCCTCTATATACAACAATTAGATCCTAAAGCAATGGATCAAATTTTCCTAATCCTAGATAATATCTAATCTGCATGATATTCTCCTCAATAATTTCAACTAAGCCTAAATACTTTAATTAATTACAAGATAATTCAAATCCCTGATTCTAGCTCAAATCCTATCTAGAAAGCTTTGTAAAGTGACAGTTAAAGGATCCCACTCCTTTGCTTGTAAACTTTTATTTTATTTTTGGAATAAAATTTGAAGTCTTTTCTCTTCAATCCTCATGCCCCTACATGAGACTCCTGAGGACAAAATTCTTCATGGGCTCCTGTCCATGATCTCTTTTACAGAACTGCCCAACTTTAATAGCATGGCATCTGTCATCCAAGTAGCATCAACAATTGGTTGATCCTTCCACTTGATCAAATACTGAAAATACTCCTGTTCTCTTATCTTTTTAAACAATCTCTTATATAAAATCTTTTCTTGCTACAATGCCTTTGCTGTAGGTAACTGTTTTACCCAATCAACCACTTGTTCTTCTTTATCTTCTGTTGTATCATCTACATTTCTGTTTTCATACCTATACAGAACAGTAACATTGAAAATTGGAGATATTCCAATGTCAGGGGGTAATTCAATTTCATATGCATTTGTAGAAAATTTCCTCAAGACTCTGCATGGTCCAATTTTCTTAAATTTGAACTTGTTATACTCCCTTTTTGGAAATCTTTCCTTCCTCAAGTGTGCTAAAACCAATTCTCCAACCTCAAAATTAACTTCTCCCTTCTGCAAGTATGCTCTGCTCTTGTACTTTATGTTTCTATCCTGTAACTGTTGTTTTACCTGTTCATGTATTGCTTGAATCCCTGAAGCAAAATCTTCTCATTTAGCACTTCTCATTTCAGCTTTTCCCAAGTATCTTAATTCAGACACTCCTCTTGGGTGCATTCCATAAACTATATGGAATGGAATATGCCATGTACTCCTATTAGGGGAATCATTATAAGCATATTCAGCCTATGCCAAAATTTGATCCCATTGTTTTGGATGTTCACCTGTAAGACTCCTAAGAAGATTACCCAAGATTTTGTTTACAACTTCAGTTTGTCCATCAATCTGAGGAGGATAAGCTGAACTGAAACTCAGTTTAGTACCAAGTTTCTTCCACAAGGTCCTCCAGAAATGACCAACAAATCTGGTGTCTCTGTCTAAAACAATACTCTTAGGTAAGCCATGCAACCTTACAATCTCCTTAGAAAATAGGTTAGTAATGTGAGTAGCATCACTGGTTTTATAACATGGAATAAAATGTGCCATTTTAGAAAATATGTCAACCACAACATAAATTGAATCATTTCCTCTTTGAGTTTTTGGTAAACCCAAAACAAAGTCCATACTTACCATATCCCAAGGTCTATCTGGAATAGGTAATGGAACATACAAACTTATGTTTTGGCTCCTTCCCTTTGCATACTGAGAGACTTTACAATTTTTTACATACTTCTACACTTCAAATCTCATCTTCGGCCAAAAATAAAATGAATTTAACTGCTCATAAGTCTTGTTTGCACCAAAATGTCCTCCAAGTCCACCACTATGTTTCTCCTTGATTAAATTTTCTCTCATAGAGCAATTTGGTATGCGCAACTAATTTCTTTTAAACAACAGTCCTTCTGCAAGAAAAAATCTAGCCACTTATTTTTGTCTAACAAAACGGGATTTTTACAAGCTTCAAATGCCCCTTTAAAATCTAAATCTTTCTCATATAATTCTTTAATAAAATCAAAGCCCAACACTTGAATTTGACTTTCTTTAACTAAAATGATTTTTGTACTTAGTCCTTACTCGATTATGGAGGAGGAGGAATAATGAAAGCTGGTCGAGGTGCATTGGGAATCTTATCGTAGAGTGTGCGAGATTGTGTATAGATAAAATCCAAATATTGGGCACGAGCAATTACTTTCTCTTCTGTGACTACTCCACCTTTTTCCACATCCTCTATGATTAATGGCAACAAGGATTTTATGAGCCACTCAGCCAAAAGCTAATCAGGAACACATGTCTTAACCATTCGACAATGATGCCGCCACTCATGAATATGTTCTGATATATGAGTAGCAGTAGTCTGTTTAAAGTTGGTTAGAAGTTCCGTTCCAGTCTCATATCTGATAGGTAACTGGAAGTGGGTCAAGAATGTGGTGGTAAAGTCGTAAAGTTGTCGAAGGAAGCTCATGGTAACTCAATGTACCACCTCGCAGCTGGACCAGTAAGCATTCTTTGGAAAAGATGGGGCCTACCTGAGTCATCATTTAAGGATTTTGATGAACACCACAAATGAAAGGTCATGACATGATTTGATGGGTCTTCTCTGAGATTTCCATTGAATTTCGAAATGTCAGAAGGTAACTTATGAAGAATCACCAACCACTAAGGTGCATATAATATTGGATCATTAGTGAACTGATTTAAATCTGGTAATTCTAGAGTTTCTACAAATGGAAACTATCAATTCATGTAAATTTGAGCATAGCCAAGATATGATGGAATTACCTAAGCAATAGGTCTTTGCATACCAACATAGGGCATCTGCATTTGGTAACCTTGATAAGGTGGTTGTTGAAAAAATCCGACATAAGGTCATTGTTGGTAACCAGGTTGAATTTGTGGTTGTCCATAACCAGCAAAGCCATGTTGACCAGGATCTTCGTAAGCTTGATATTGTCCAAACCTAGGTTGAGCCTGTTGGGCAGGTCCAAATTGGGGTTGCAATTGCTAGAATTGAGGTTGTTGAAATTGGGGCTGCCACGATTGTTGGATCAACTGTTGTTGTTGTTGGTACAACTGTTGTTGATTTAATGGTTGTTGTTTCCCAACAATGAAAGGTTGGCCAGGTTGTGAATAAACTATACCATTGTAAGCCTGAGTCACTCCGGATAAAGGTATACTAACCTGAGGTTTTTGGACCCCAAACACAAGTGGTTGTTGTATAACGGCTTTAGAAACTTGAACTTCTTGACCGAAAACTTCTGGTTGCGAGGTAGAAGGACCAGTTTGTACAGGTTGAGATACAACTATTTGAACTTGCGAATGCAGTACAGTGGTAACAACAGGTGTAGTAGGAATAGCTTACACAATTTGCATTGGTTGTGTTGGATACACAAGCCTCGGTTGAACTGGCATTGTTGGTTTCCATTGACAGACTCGAATTCCAAGTTGACCTAAATACTGCGGGATACTACCATATGTTGGTCCTCCAGGATATGGAGGATAAGAAGAATAAGCATATTTCTCTCCATATGGTAGCAATCTAGTATGTAATGGATACATAGGTCGGTGTTGACTAGATTTCCCAGTTTGATATTGATATGCAGGATCAAACTATTGAGTTCCCATTAAAGAGGAACCAGGTAAAATTCTGGTTGAGGACATGGGTGATGATCATGGTGTAGAAGCAACCCCTGAGAGGGTTCCAGATAATGATTCGTAACCAACCGAGACATATGATTCATCATATAGGTGCAACTCAGGTGTAGTAGAAAACATCGAAGAGGTTACAATAGAATATTCTGCCGCAACTGCACTAGATGATATAGTCTACGCTGTTGACAGTTGTTCAGCCATAGTTAACTGACCCAAAAGTTGTCCTAAATAATTGACGTGTACTTGTAAAGAAGCAGGATCAAAAGGAGCAGTAAAATGAGGAGTATGAGGTTAAAGATAAAACCCAGTTCCAAAATGGAATGGGGTTCCAGGTGTGGAATCTTCTTCTAATTCTTCCTCAACAGTAATAAAACCAGGTGGAAGAACTTCACTGTCTAGTTCGTAATAGATTTTTGGTGTTGATAAAGTGGAATCTTCAGTAGTTACTGATGTCTAAGGGGTAACCGGTTTATCATCCTCTAGTAAAGTAACAACTTCTGAATGTTCAGATTCAAAGTCCAAATGTTATGGTAAAAGAACAACAGTTTGAGGGAGAGGTTCCTGAACAACTTCAGGTTCAGATGTAACTTCTGTTTGAACTGTGATAGGTTCTGGATTAACTTCTGGTTGAAATGATTCAAGTTCAGAAGTAATTTCTTGTTGAGAAACTTCAAGTTGAGGATCAACTTGTTGCTGAACAACTTCGGTTACTTTTTCACTAAGATCAGTGATAATGTCCTCGGGTAATTGTGAAACTTCTTCTTCAGAAATGGATGTACCAGAAATAGTTGGAGTAACTGGAGTCTCAGTACTTACCAAAATGGATGATTCAGGTAATTCAAATGAAGAACTAGGAGTTCTTGATGTACTTGAATCAGTTAAGCGAGACCACTTTGACCGAATAGGTGTAGCTTCGGGTGGCAAAGGCAGTTTATTCACTGTTCTCTGTGAAAGATGGGGTAAGGGTTGATGTTCCTCCACGATTGATGATTAATTTTATTATCAAAAAAGAAAAAAATAAAAAGAGGTAAGCTAGGCAAAATATTTACCAAGCAACTATGAAGTGCAAAATACCTCTTGGCGAACCAAGAAGTATGGGCAGGCAATCTCCCGGAATGTTGTGTTCGATGTATTACAGTGTGCAAGGGGGTCGAATCGGTTACCTAAGGATGGATAGAAACCTAGTATTTTCCTCCCTTATATACCCGAAGGTATGTGGAGGCCAATCCGTATAAGCATTATCTAATGCAAAACTGCACAGTGAGAGCATTCCCATATACTTTATGTACTGTAACACCACCCTATATGCCGGAAGGTACGTGGACGAGCTACAATATACTCACGTATGTGGAATGAGGTATCACACTTGGGATGTATTGCAGACAAGTTAGTGATAGCTTCTTTGTTTTACGATGCTGGAACACGTCTCTAACCTAGAACCACTAAAATTTTTTCGTTAATGACAATGCTCAATTAGGTAAATTGATGTTAATTTTAAGTTGATCTTGCTTAGGAATTTACATTTCAAGTTCACCACATGATGTATTATGAAATTCCTAGGAATGCAACTATCATGATAAGCATTCTTTCCATTCAATTTAACGATGAAAATCCTAGCTACTAGGGATAGAGCAATCAGATTTCTTTTGATCAAAGAGCAAAGAGCACAATCTAATGCAAATTCCCTAAACTATTCTTATGAGCACACACAAAATTTCTCAATGCAACATGCATGTATTTCTTTTCAATTTCCTTAATGTAAATGCGAACAAAAAGGAAACTAATTCACATACAATCAATCAATCTTTAACAAGAACGAAGACTTTACGACAGTTTTGTTTCGAAGGAAAAGAAGACTTTTACGACACTTTCTTTCGAACAAAGATTAATCAACTATATTCTAACTTTGACTATAAATCAATAATGACAAATAAAACACTTAAGAAACATTAATCAATTAAGTCAAAGTAGGATTACCAAAGGATATAGAAACTTGTTCTCTGAGACATGACATTCATTGATCAATCAGCAAACAAACAAACAGAGAAACATTGGAAAAAACTCATTCAAAAGGTGGGAAACTTACCTTAGGAGGATCGGTGCAGCCCTAAATGGGAGAAAGTGCACTTCAAAGAACTATCCCTAAGCCAGGGGTGCTCTGTAGCACACTGTGTCCCTCACAAGCCTACGATGGTGACAGAGAGCCATTTCAAAAGGAAATTTGACACAATTTTGACCAAAAATTCAATGCAAAAGAGCTGAAATATAATCAATGAACACAGGTAGGGTGTGCAAGAATGTCCTAGGGGGTGGATAAGCTACTAGGAAGGATGATGGATCCCCAACGGAGTCGCTAATTTGTTTTAGAGAATCTGGTATCTACGGATAAATACTAATTCCCTAGATAAGTAGCCATATCTAGAACAACAATTTAAAGTGTTTTAGCCTTTTCCTATAAGCAATAGACAAGACGAGAAGATGAGAATACCTACTTGTAGTTCCTCTTTCCTCTTGTCTCCTTTGTATCGATCCTGTCACTCCTTCTCGTACTTAAGATGCTTGAGAAGTACCTATAAACAAACAAAAGACAAAGAATCGATCAAATCAAAAGATCTATTGAAAATAAGTGAATGGAATCAGATAGATTTCACACATATAAGAATTATAAGACAATACAAACATATGGGAGAAAGTTTCAAATACTTTATTGAATAGAAGAAGGAATCACAACCATTGTGTCTGATTCAAAGTCCTTCCTCCAACTTGGATCCCATCCACATCACATCAAAAGCATGACAAACTTGTAGAATTACAATACTTGCTTCAAAGCCAATTCTCATAGCAACATTATCTCCTTACAATTCAACATAATTCAGCCCCTGGTCACTTAGATGAGTGGTCAATTTATAGGGATATGAAGGAGGTTTTGTCATAAATGGTGGTATTGAATGGCCTTCCATACTTAGAATTAGTTCCATGGAGGAAGGTATCAGAGGATATGATGCATCTTAACTCATTCCTCATCCATTTTCGAGCTCATAAGAGTTGATAAGTGAGGGAACCTTCTAGATGACTCCAAAAGATAAGAATATTCCCCAAACCCTATGTGAATTTTGCTCAAACTCGCCCAACACAGGTGAAAGGAGGCCTAATTGCTCTGCAGAGCACCCTAGCATGGACTCAGCTACTTTGTAGTGCACCCTTACATGGGCCTACCTGTGCTGGTCCTTCTAGAGGTCATTTCAGGATGTCTTCATGTCATGAAACTATCTAGGAAGGAGGCATTCAAAAGGGTGACTTGTTTAGGGCATGTAGCAATTGAAATTAGGGTTTGATGAGCTCTGAAACATTAATATGGATGATGGGAGTGACATGCCCAAATGGATTTGTAACAGAGGGCCTTCTCACCACCTTTTCCGCCAAAAATCATGGCCGAATTTTCCCATGTGTAGGGCAACTGCATGATCCTGTGGATCAATCTGTGTATTGACTCCTCCAACCACAGACCTTCATCATGCACCAAACATAGTAGCTACTTGATGACCAATATTGTAAACGGGGTGCAGTTGTAGTGTGGCACCCATAGCAGGTTGAGAAAACCTACCTTGTCTACTCCTCTGATCCACCTCCGTAGCTCCAATGCGGTCATTCCGATGGTTGTATCGATAATGTGGTGCATCCTTTGCTCGTTCACCAAGTGTGAGGACTTCTCATGGTCAACCAAGTCCCAATATTCGAGTTTTAATAGAGGAACCCGCCCCAAATGTGGTCCTTCGAAAACATTCTCATCCGGCAGCAGAGGGGTTTGTAAGGGAACCTTGCTCTAATCTATATCTTTTGGCACCTTGGTCTTGCCCTTGCATGGAGGGACATACTCAAGAAAACGAGTGATAGGGTAAGCACCCTGGGCTTCAACTTCCTCTACATATATCCCCACGTCTTCATCATCCATCGGGAAGTCTTCGATTTCTTCCTCCTCCAGCTCCAGATTGATGGCTTTGCCCTTTTCCAATGCAGTGGGCTTGTCCTTTGATGGGTTCCTTCTTAGAGATGTGTGCACTAGTATTGCAGGCTATTTGCCCTTCTTATCCCTTGTGCTCTCCTTGGTTGGGATGGGCTTTAGTCTCAGTGTCCTTGGTGATTTAGCGACTTCCGCTAATACTTCGGCAACCTCTAAAGCAGCTTCTTTGGCCTCCATAACAATTTCTAGCATATCCTCCTCGGTTGTTACTACTTCAGTGTCCGTAGTTGTGGTAGATGTCATTATAACGCTACTCAGCAATGCTCGTGATGTCTCTAGTAAGTTCTCATTCGCTGAACTTGCTATTAGAGCCTCGAAGAATTCTCGGTTCATGTGCGCCTGAGAGCTCAACAACTCAATACTCAAAATGCCAAGAGTTTTTTGCTGGACAACCACGTGTAATTTATAGGGAATTTTGAATTCAAATCCGACCGTTCCCCCCACATTAGGTTCATTAATGCCTGATTGGCAGTAGATTTTCAAGGATATAACCCATAAATTTCATCTTAAATGCCGGCCACCTGCTCCATTTGGTCGCATTTCTAGCGTCAAATCATGAACAATGACTTTAACGGTCACTTTCTGGCCGACCTGTGCAATTTCTCCCTGGGTAGTGCAGTCCCCTCTGCACTATCACAAACCCTGTGACACTTCCTTGCTTCACACAATCCTCCAATCACACATCTCCCCAACCTGGGAAGTGTAGTTTATAGTCCTGCGCCTCCTTTCAGCTACCTGGAACGCTAAGACTGTGCTACCTTCATATAGTCACATGGCCAGACCATTGATGTATGGCTTCAATCGACTGCTATTCACCTTTCCTGGGAAGGGATATCCATTCAATTTGACCAGTTGAACTTCTCCTCCGTTGGTTATCTCCTTAATGACATAGGGCCCTAGCCAGTGCATTCTGAATTTCCCTAGAAATTTATCAAACTTATTTTCATATAAAAAAAACAGGTCATTTACCTTAAAGGTGCACAGCTTAATGTGTCGATCATGCAATGCTTTCTGCTGCTTTTGGACCTGTTGGTGAAATCCAGCTAGAAATATTTCTTCCTCAAGCTCAACCAGCTACATGAGCCTCTCTTACAGCGCTCCACGATCCGTAATACCGGTGAGTGTCTCTATGCCAGACTAAGAACAATGTATTCCATGGGCATCACTGCTTCAACACCATATACAAGCCTAAAGGGTGTTTGTCCAGTCAACTTCTTGCATGTCGTCCGATAGGCCCATAATACTATGGGTATGCGCACGTCCCAATCACGTCGTTGAGCATTGCAAATCTTGGTCAGTGCATTCTCCAGCACTTTATTGAATGCTTCCACCATCCCATTAGCCTATGGGTGATAAGACCTAAAATTCCTCTGTCATCGTGCTAATCATCTCATTTAGAAAGTGCGTACTGTGATCACTCATCAAAATGTTTGGACACCCGAAACGCATCACTATATACTCAAAGAAGAACTCTGTAGCAGCCGTACCCATACAATCCTTTACAGGTTGTGCCACCACCCATCGAGTCAAATACTTTGTCACGGTGATAATGTACCTCGCCCTTGTCCTCTTCCATTGGGGCTAAATGGGTCCCCCAAAATCTATCGCCCATTTTTCAAAGGGTTGTAACATCATCTGTGGATTCACAGGTAGCTCATCCCTCCGCAATGGTCTTCCAGTCCTTTAACACATATCACGTGCTTTGTAGTAAGTTTTTGAATCCTGATGGAGGGTTGGCCACCACAACCCTGCACATAGAATCTTCTGCGCGGTCACTCTTCCTGCATAATGTCCTCCCGCAGCGCCCCCATGAGTGTCCACAAGGATACTGCTCCTTTCAAACTCTGTTACATATCGTCACAATATTTCATCAGACCCCATTTTGTATTGATGTCCAGCAATGACAGAAAAATCTGCCATGCGCACCACTAACTCCTTCTTCTACTGGACGTGTATCATTCTGGGACAGTTCCTCTCGTTAGAAAGTGTATGATATCTTTAAAATGACCATCCATGACACGAACTGCAAATAGCTACACGTGAGGCAATCCTGCCTCCAAATTAGTGGGCTCTTCCGGTATTTCAATGCGTGACAGATGGTCTGGTCCCGCGTTCAATCATCCAGGTTTCACAATAACTTCAAAATCATACTCCTCAAACAATAACAACCATCTGCAGATTCTCCCCCCCAACACAAGCTTATTGACCAGGTATTTCAACCTGGAATGATCCGTATACATCTTAAAATGGCCACCCAATAAATAGTGTCTAAACTTTAGGAGCATGTATACCATGGCTAACCCTTCACACTCGATGGTGGAATAGTTCTTCTCTGCCTTGGATAACCTTCGGGTTGCGAATGATATAGGATGGTCCAAGTCTCCTACGCCAGCCTGTGTCAGTACTACTCCTAGCACTATACATGACGCATCGACATGTATGTGAAATTCCTTCATCCTATCCAGGAATACTAAAATCGGCGCGGTGACCATTTTTTCTTTCAATACAGCCAAGCTTTTCTTACAATCCTCGTTCTAGCAGAATGTAACATCTTTTTTCAACAACTTCTCCATAGGCACGATGATCCGAACATAGCCTTTGATAAACTTTTTGTAATATCCTATATGTCCTAGGGTGGCATGCAGCTATTTCACACTCTTTGGCGCTTCTAAGTTAAGTATCAACGCGATCTTCACAGGATCTAACATCAGTCCCTGTCTATAGACCACATGACCTAGCAGGGTCCCAAAAGGAACACAAAATAGAATTTCTTCAGATTGAGCGCGATCTGGTATCTTCGACAAGTATCTAGCATCAGGCGTAAACTTGCCACATGGTGTTTTACCAACCCAAATATAGTCCAGTCATCAAAGTACACTTCTAGGAACTTATGAATAAATTCCTTGAACGATGCAATGACTACGCGTGAGAAAATCGCAAGTGCATTCTTCAATCCAAAAGGCATTACATTGTACTGAAAACACCCCCACTCAGTCGCGAAAGTCGTCTTTCTCCTATCCTCCGGTGCAATTTTGATCTAATGGTACCTAGAGAAACCACCAGTGAAGGAATATGCTTCCTGGCCACCTATGTTTTCCAGCACTTCACGAGTGAACGGAGTCGGGAAAGGATCATGTACACAAGTGTCATTTAGCTTCTTGAGCTCTACGCATATCCTTATTTCATCCTTTTGCTTCTTTTCCTATACCACCATTGGGCTTACCCAATCAGATTCTTTGACGGACTCAATGATGCCTGCTACGAGAATCTTATCTAGATCTAAGCAGATCTTCTCCTTATACTTCGGATTGAGACGGTAAGGTCTTTTCTTAACCAGATTCGCGTCAGGCTTCAACATGATCTTCATAACACCTAGGTCCCTGATTATCCCTTTTAGATCTTCAGAAACCTTATCCACCATTGCGTCATCCCAGTAATCTCCAATCTTCATGAATTTGGGCTTTGCTTCCATACCAATATTCACCTGTTTCATTTTCAGTGGCGGAATTATATCAGGATTCTAAATCTACAGTCCTTTAACCTTGCAGTGACCTTCTATTTCAAGTATTTTAATCTTTTGTGGATCCTCATCTTCCTCTTCAGCTGTTACGTTATAGCATTCCAGCGTGTGGCTCAGTACACTGGTCCAATCAGGTTGAATCAGGTCCAAAGGATCTTGTGGTATCCTAAAGATAAATTCTTTCACTTCTTGTAGCACTTCATCAATACAGTCAAACCCATCTTCAAAGTTGAACGTCATTTTGAATCCTTCGCGCAGAATATCCCATTCACATGTACCATGGTGGAGCTCTGTTTCTAAGTGCCAGTTCATTGGGATGAAATCCAAGGTGTGACAGAACAAGTGCACCCATTCAGGTTGGGGCTTCGCTCCATAAGCCTCAGCCCATTTGGCCAAGTGCACATGCGGATCATCCTTCCCATCATATTTGTCTGTCATTCGTACCTTCGGCTTCCCAAAGTGTGTTTTCATCATCCTCCTACATTCGGGCCAATCAGCAAAGCTACCCTTGTGCGTATCCCACCATCTTGCGTGTGTAGCGCATAGTCCCCATTCCAAAGCCTGGAAGCACTGCTTCTTTGGTACCTCCCTTTCAAATGCATCCAAAAATATATCTACATCATTCAGGCCATGATAAGTGGGTAGATTTCTTACCTCAGACGACACATAGTGTAGCGACCGGGTCATCATGTTACAGCTTAGCATGGTTACTTCATGTGACGGATTCTGCCAGCGCTTTAATACTTCATCAAAGTCTGATGTGTAGGAACTCTCACGATCCCATGTAATTCGTCCATACGCTATTGTATTCACCCAATCTTGGTCTCACATTTTTATCTTATAGGTACAGTCCAAATCATCATCACTCTCATAATCGTGAACTGGTTCAGTATAGTGCAATCCTTCAGCGAGATCTAAGGGTACTATTATGCAAAGTGATTTCTTCTCAAATATCATCTTTCGCTTCTTTAGGTTGAGTACCCCATTCATATCAGTAGTCCAATCAACGCCAAGGATCGCATGGTATGGGTTGCTATCATCCACAATTTCTATCACTTGAAAGTCAGCCAATGTACTTACACCTTTAATATCTACAGTCACCCCTTGTAGCTACCCCATCAGGATGATCTTCTGCTGATTTTCCATCCTTAACTGAATCAGAGACCACTGCAGTGTGAGTCTTCTCATCCATTCCCAAGTCTGCTTTGGTAGGATGTTAGATCCAAAATCACCTAATCCATTTCGTATTCTCCTACCTGCACAGTGTTGAGCATGGAATCCCCCCACGGCATGTTTTGGGGCTCAAAGCCCAAGATTTGACTTGATATTGTTGTAAAGACTCTGCAAATTACGGGCGCGGAGCGCGAAATGTATGTTAGAGTCATATGGTTGTCCGTTCTATGTTTTGAATGTAATTTCGGCCTACCCATGGTCCACAAACCATGGGATTGTATAAATAGAGTGAGGCTCTAAGTTGTAAACACATGAATGCATAAGATGAGATAGCAAAGTAGAAGCACAGAGCTAGAGTTTAAGTGTGTCTTGGGTCGTAGAGTAGGAAGAGGCTTTGCAGCTGAGTGCGCAGAGACCTAGTAGAGTCTGCAGCTGAGTGCACAAACCCCTACAACTGAGTGCGCTGAGGCCTAGTGGATTCCACAACTGAGTGCGTGGACCCCTGCAGTTGAGTGCCCAGGGTGGAGTCGAGTCTGTAATCAGAGAAGAGATTAATAAAGAAAGGTTTTGTTACCAATTTTGTGTATTTGTTTTGAATTATTATATGTTTGATATCATTTGCGAATATATTGTTTCTTTACTGCACGCACTTGTATGAATTTTGAATATTGTTAAGTATAACTGAAAGCATACAAATAAGATAAGTTAATCAACTAATATTGGAATACTAGTAAGGAGTTGGGTAATAATAGTGTTCGGCCCCCAAGTAGGGTTGCACGAAGGCAGCATCTCAGGCTGCGAGGAATGAGTAAGTGCACGTAGTGATGTGCACACAGAGTCGAATCGCGGACCACTTGAACTCATCAGACATCTCCAAGGTGCAAAAACCTGGTTCTAGCATCCTCCCATACTACTTTGGGTGAGACCTTAGTCCGCACTCCGTGGAATATTGCCGAAAAGGCTAGTAGTACTGGGATTTGTTTGGCTAAATCACCTCCGAACCTAGGTCAGACCCCAACAAGCCAATAAATGGTTCCGTTGCTGGGACCAGGATTTGCATAAGGGATGTCTGATGTCGTGTCACTGGAATCTGACAAAGAAAGAAATTGAGAAGTGGCTGGACAGAAAGATTCATGAGTTCGTGGTGCAGGAAAAAAGGAATCCGCGAGTATCAAAGGAACAGTGGTTAGAGTGCTACGTGTATAGGGAAATCCACGAAATTTTCTTTGCATCCTTCCCCTCTGAGTTGTGTGAGTCGATCGCGAAGCTAGCAAGCAGTCAAGGAAGGTGTAGGCTTGACAAACCAAGCGTGTGGACCCCAGAGTTGGTGCGTAGACTAGAAGCATCGAAATATAAGATCGCGTGCATTGTGGACCATTGGCTTGATCGAATTATAGGAGGGTTTATCACCGAGTTCACAGTAGATACATCAGTCAGCTACAACGAGGCGGAAAGATGCTTCCTCAAAGGACCGTGAGGTAAGTACATTAAATCTTTGAACACTTGGATTGAAATGCTACTGTGTGAAAAGTTGGTTATGCAAATAAATTTATGTTTGGGGCCACGCGAAGTGGGAAGATCTACAAAAACGGAAGTAGCGAAGAATTAGAGACTAGTCCCTTGATTTCACCTCCGCGAGAAAGTGAGCAATAGCTGGCGAAAGTTTCTCTGAGAAGCGTGATTGTCACATGGAATGAGTCATTCTTACAGACAAGACCGACCTCCCTAGTATCTAATGATATCTAGCGACAAACAAACCAATCAACTTCTATCTTTCTCTAAATATGCAGTTTATAAATAAAGGCAAACAAGTGTTTTAGGACTACCTTGGGTCCAATGCAAGTTTGTGGAAGCCTCACTCCGTTGATCCAAATGAGCTCCCTTGTAGAGAAACTGCAAACACAAACAAGCACACAAATTAAATAGCACCTGAAAAGCCAATATAATAAAGCATACTTATCATGATGATCAAGGAATTCATGAAACAAATCACATAAGACAAATTGTTGAGAAAAATGAATCTGATTGTATTAATTTAAATCAAAGAAGAACTTTACAACCTGTCCCTTGAAGCTGTACAAGCTCCTCCCAGGGTCCATCAAGAAGTCTCCTCTACTTTGACAAGTTTCACTCTCTTCCCAATGAAGCCAAAAGGTATGTGATCTCTCCTCTCAAGCTTAACTAGGAAGTCTCAATTCCAACAGCATTTACCCTCAAAAATGTTCAGCTTCTAACCTCCCTAGCAACCAGCCCAATGCCTTAATTTATAGTGCAATGGAGGGAAGTTACTAGGTCCTCCTTCAAAGGGATAAGCTCCTCTCATAAAGGGATTAGCTCCTTTACTTTTGGGATGCATGAACCACCTAGGAGCGAACCATCCACGTCAAGATTCCTTCTAGAATCATCTAGAATTAACCCAAAGTGAGTTTTTAAGAATAAAATTGCGCCTTTTTGACTTTCACAGGGGTCTGCACCCACTCCTTTAGAGACAGAGCGGGCAGGTCTGCAGGTAACATGAACAGGGGGTGCGGGACCGTAGGCAACAGTGAGAGAAAGTGCGAAACTAGAGCTTTATTGATTTTTAAGGTCTTTCTCTCATTTTCAAAGCTTGACATGAAGAGCTGAGGTTTGAGACTTGCTTAGGAGGACAGTATGAATGATGATAGACCCATACTGACTGCAAATAGTCATGGTGACAATATTTTGTGTAACAGATTGCCCCCTAAAGTGCGAAGTCTGTAGTAGATGAGGATTTCATTTATCATCTAAGAAGAGTGAAGTACTTTATCATTTTGAGGATCATCTTGTGGAGAGCCCGGTTGGAACCTGTAAAAACATTCAATGCAAAATATATATATGAGATCATATCATCGTTGAGGTAGGCATTCCCATACTGAGATCAAAACTAACTAGAAAGCTAACTACTACTCTGATATAGGAATGATCTTGTAATACATCACAAGTATAGACACATGTAGACATAGTATGGATGCAATCATTTGTTTATGAATAGTCCACTGTATAATGAATACAAAATTCCTCGCATCTTGGATGGTGGAAACTAGATCCAAGGTCTTGATTTCTACTTCCTGAAATAGTACGATTCTAACCATGTGAATGAATGTGTCGAAGTCGAACATGGGAGAAACCACTTGATTACCAGTCAATAATGTAAATTGTTAACAAGTGTGAGAGAAACCACCAGTAATGTCAATGGCTCTCAAAGTACTCAGTACAATCCATGGAATGTGAATAGATGTGTTGATGTCGAACACGTCACGGTATCCTTTGATCGAAGGTCAATGATGCAACCTATCGTCGAAGGCGAGAAACCTGCCATCGAGGCATGCAGATCCCAAGGTACTGACGATTTCTAGATCATCTTTCTAGATAATGAGCTGAAGTCGATAGAAAGCGATCTGTCGTAGGCAAGCCCACAACACGAAATCATAGATCAAGTTTGAAGAAATTTAGTTGCGAGCACTGACTCAGGGATGGTCAAAATGGATGACAGATATTTCATAGATGAATGGCTTATTTGCACTGACCTCTTGAACACATAATGACACAGCAAATGGTTTGGTGACAATTGACCCAAAGTTAATACCCAAAAACCGACTGAAGACTTTCAATATGGTTTGATCAACTGTTAGGCAAAGGATTTCCCAACCCAGGTGAATAAAAGTGTCATGTTCAAGAGTGGTTACAAAGTATGACAAACAGGCTCATTTTTCTCTCTTTTCCCCCACCATTTCTGGCAAGTACCTCTTTATTTTTGACAAGCTTGAGGAGGATAACATTTTCTTGATTATAAGCTTATCCTTTGGATGAGTCCAACTTAATTTAAATTCGAACCCTAAGAAGGAGTGGTCCGTTCCTATTTGTAAATGAACAGTTCCTTTACTGTTAAATTTTAACGAGTCCAGTATAGGAAAAACTCGGCGTTTTTCAATTTTAGAGAGTCTGAAAAAACTTAAGAAGACTCCATGGTTGTCCTTTTTCGTAAATTTGTGTATCCCAAGTCCGAAAAGGTATAAAATAATACTTGAGAGAAGGTATAAAGGAATACTTTTCATAGTTAGTGCCTCTGATCCGAAAAAGTAAAAAAGTGATCAATGACACGTCATTTTATAACCAATATCGAATTTGAAATGACAAAAATCAGGCAATCTTTTCATCTTTTTATGGTCAGAAAAGGGTTGTAAGTGGACTGTCTTTTTAGTTTTGTTTTAACGAGATTAAAAAGAAAAACTCGGCGATCTTTTCATGCTTTAGGAGTCAGAAAAGAGGTTAAAGGTGACTCTAATGTTTTTCATCGAAAATGACCAATTTTGCCTGAAAAATCTGTTATACTGCACAAAAACTCAAACATTACTCATACCTGTTTAAACTAAATAAAAATGCTTCAAAAGCTACCTCTTTAAAGTGAAACATAAACAAATTAAAAACTCATTTATTCAAAAAACTTATAAAAAGGGATTTTTAAAATTCATTTTTAGCGTTTGACTTCAGAGTGAGAAAAGAGAGCTTTTGGTCAGAAACTTTCCGTGAAGATTGCAGAAAATCCGTTCGTTGGAATCGAATGCCATCTCCTCCAGGTAATCTACATCATCCTACTCTTTCATTTCATCGATTTCAAATTTTTTTTTAGGCTTTGATTTCATTTTTTAAGGGATTTTTAGGTTAGAAACCCGCGCGCGGGGGTCCGCGGGCATAGCACAGGTAACCTGCGGACCCCGACTTTTTCGTAAAGGGAAACAAGTCAGGGATTTGCACCTGCCGTGAAGGAAAAGTGCGGACCCACGCAATGTATCTAACAGAGAGGGTGCGGTGCCCGCAACAAGGGTTTTTAAACCTAAATTTCTCAAATTTCACCCAAAAATTTTGCTTTTAGATATTCTAATTCGCCTTTTTATTGAATGTAGGGTTTACATCATGCTTGATTGGCGAGAACGGGAGCACGAGGATGTAGATCTCGCCACGATAAATCATCAACCTTCGATTGATGCATTGAAGGCGTGCAGCTTATACAAATTTTGGGCCATACCTGGCATGAGGGCCCAGGTGGACTTTTTGCCGTGGCTGGTAGACGGGTCGAGCATACAGGACCAGTGCTTCTTTATTGGTGGTCACCAGCTCGAAATGGAGCCGGCAGACATTTACTTTTTGACTGGTTTGCCTAAGAGAGGTGAACACTTGACTCTATTCGGGACTAGGCTAGGTGGCCAGTCTGTCAATAGCCTCCGGCTAGAGTTTTGCAACGACCAGACTAGAGAAAAAGGGATAGATATCAAAACCATATCCCTTCCTGAACTGAAAGTGATTGCATTTACTGTTACCAGGCTCTGCGGAAGTGCAGCACTACATATAGCCACTAGATCCCAGATGCGTATGGCAGTAGACTTCTTTCGAGGCACCATCTTCAATTGGTGCAATGCTGTGTTGGCTAATATAAAAGGCCAACTGACTAGAGCAAAGAACGGACAATTGAAGACCTTTGGATATGGTGCTTTAGTCAAGAGCATTGGTCTAGAGAGGGTCCCAATGTTGGTCCCACAGCATCTCACTATCGTAGCTGGACTTCCTCGAGAGCCCAAACTGATGCGTTGGGTTGCAGTTATGGCCCGTCGTCCTAAGGAGGGGACAGAGGTCATTTGGTTCACTCTTGAGTATTTTCATTGGTTGGAGAACCAAATTTTTTCTATTCAGGACTTTCCTTACGCTGGGGTAGATTATCGTGGTGACCCAGACATGGCTCTTCCGCTAGGAGAGCAATGGGATGACTCAGGTAAAATCATTTTCAACATTTTATAATTTAATTTTTTTTTTTGTTTTTATCTCACCCCAAAATTGATAGCAAAAGTTTCAAATGCAGATGTAGGTCCACGGTGACCAGCCACTCTCCGGCCTTATGAGAGGAAACAAACAGCTGCAACAGCACCAGCCCCACAGGACGAATCCATAGAGACCTTGTCCGAATTGGAGAACCATCTAGAGCGCTTGACAGTAGACATTTCTGAGACCAACATAGATGAAATTCCTCTTAGGTTACAGCGCTATGTGATTGGGGTCCCAGGACCTTTCAGGAGGTTCCTTTGTAAGGTGGCCCGTATAATGGCTTCTTATCGTGATAATCACCAGTGATAGGATGATCTCCTATTGTAGACACATATTACATTTTTTGCTTTTTGTACTATCATTTTTACTGATCATAAGGTGTTTTTCAACCTATGATCGAAGACGATGTATATTTGACACACTCCTATGCTATACTATATCACTATTACAGGCTTATCTTGTACAACATGTTATGGAATGTTTTTAAATCTACTTGTATGATTATTGCAAATGTCTACTTAACATTAGAGAAGCAACTGCGTCTGCTAATGTATTTAAATATCTTGGAATATGCTGATATTCAATATAGTCAAATTCACGTTGCAAGAGACAAACTCTCATAAATAGTCTCAATAACATTGGATTTCTAATGGCATATACTCTATTAAGCTATAATACAATGAGTTCAGAATCTAACCTCACTATCAAAATCTGAATCCCAAATGAAATAGATTCAGATAATAAATCACTGCACTATACTCTGCAATTTTGTTTGTTGTTTGACCGAGGCTTACCCCATGCATAGATACCAACTCGTCAGAGGGCGAATAGATAACCCAAGCTGCGGAAGAAATGTTCCGTGTATTACGACAAGCACCATCAGCAAAACCAATGTATGTTTGGAGAGGCGTCGACATCTGCAATATCAAGAGTAAAACCAAGATAAGCAGGAATAATGATGAAAAACACTCTCTAAGCTAAGCATACTTTTTAAACTAAAACACACCCGCTAGAAAGAAAACTATCCTAACTAAAAAATCTCCACACCCAGATTTAAGCATAATACCTCTTTAGGTAAAGACCATTTCTGGGTTTACCTAAAGAGAACCCGTCAAAGTCTACCAATTCATAGGCCCCTTTTGCTAGCTTTTGCTTAACAACATAAGGAGCATGCCACATGGGTACGAATTTCCCAGTGCCTAATTTATCATTTGCTTGATCATACAATAAGACTAGGTCTCCTTCCGAAAAATTTCGAGGGGTAACATTTCGATCATACTGAGCTTTAATACGTTTGGCATGAGTTTCAATCGCTAATGCAGCATCACATCGATTCTCATCTAGCTGAGCCAAGTATAACAAACGTTTTTCCTCTTCGGAAGTGGCTGGAAGTAATTCGATGGCCATTTGCAATGACGAGATTTCGCATTCAATGGGTAACACAGCTTCCAAACCATAAACTAGTTGGAAAGGAGTGAACCCGGTTGACGTTTTTACTGAGGTTCGATACGCCCAAAGCGCTGAAAATAGCATGTTATGCCAATTCGACCTATGAATCCCAATGATTCGTCGGATCATGATGACTAGAACTTTGTTGATGGCTTCAACCAGACCATTAGCCTATGGATAATATGGAGTTGAACTATCATGACGCAAGCCAAGTTGGTCTGTAAGTTCAGTCATCATAATGTTTCGAAAATGACGCCCATGATCAGTGATAATCGCTTATGGAACACCAAACCTAGCAATTATATGATTGAACATGAAAATCACAGCAGTTTTGTCGTCTGCCTCAAATGTAGGCATCGCCTCGACCCACTTGGTAAAATAATCTACCGCAAGGATGATATATGCATGCCCCCTGGCCAAGTGAGGGTTAAATGTAATAAAATTGATACCCCATTTCCCAAAAGGACTGATGACAATTAAAGGGTGGAGAGGAGCAGGTGGAGCCCACATCTTTCGATCAAAAATGTGGCAGTTGTGGCATTTTCGGACCGCGTCAATACAATCTTTAAACAAAGACGGCCGGAAATAGCCAGCGCGCAATATCGTTTGGGCTGTGGCAAACCCAGACATATGTCCGCCACATGCTCCAGAGTGACAGTCATTTAGAACCCTTTCAGCTTCCTCATGAGTTAAACAACGTCGAAAAACAGAGTCTGCCTCACGACGATAAAGTGTATCTCCAATAATTTTGAATTGTTGGGACTAGAATCGTATTTTTTGACGTTCTGACCTTGAAATTTCTAGCCGAAAGGATTGGGTCTGGAGATAAACTATGATATCCCCATACCATGGATCTAAGTGATGATTAGAAACAAGGATTCATCTGCAATGGGCTCCTCCGCCACAGTTTCTGTGTCAGCACATGGGAAGTCACACATTAACTCTGCAAAAACTAAAGATTTCTTCGACTTAGATTTTTCAAGTTCCAAGTCGAACTCTTGCAGGATCACAATCCATTTGGAGTACTTGCCCCCTAGAAATTTGTTTGGTCAAAATATAGATCATAGGGTTGCAATCAGAAATTACTGTAGTTTTACGTAGTAAAATGTAATGACAAAAATGTTGGACAGCTTGAACAGCTGCCAATGTCAATTTCTCCACATGTGAGTATTTTAGCTCAGTTGGATTTAAAGTTCGACTAAGGTAATATATCACATGTTCAGTACCGAATTCATCTTCCTGAACTAACACTATTCCGATGGTGGAATGGGAGGCAGTGAGATACAAGAAGTAGACCTGGTTGTAGTTGGGAGGATGCAGTAACGGTGCATGGGTCAACGCGTGTTTTAGTGCATCAAAAGATTTATCAGCTATCTCATCCCAAAAGAATGGAGTATTTTGTTTCAACAACCGAGTAAAACCCTTTGTGATCTCGGCGTAGTTAGAAATGAATCAACGTAAAAAGTTTTCTTTCCCTTGCAAACTTTGGAGTCGGCGAAGACTCGAAGGAGGAGGCAATTTGACAATAGCTTCAACCTTCGAGGGATTGACGCAGATGCCGGCTTTCGAAACAACAAACCCTAGTAACCGACCCGTTTCTATACATAAAACACACTTGTGTGGATTCAACCTAATTCGATAATGCCTACACCTCATAAAGATTGCTCATAAATGGATGAGATGATCAGCTCGATGTAATGAATGAGTAGGTAAATCATCGAGATAGGGTTGCACAATGTGCTTGATGTCATGAAACGCGTAAGACATGGCTCTTTGAAAAGTTGTCCCGACATTCTTGAGCCCAAAAGGTAATTTGCAATAAGAAAATGTCCCCCATGGACAAATGAAAGATGTTTTTGGTTGATTAGCAGGTAGAATATTTATTTGATTGTATCTGGAAAAACCATCCATGAAGGAGAATATTTCACTATCGGCACAATCATCAATGATTTGATCAATATAGGGAGTTGGGTAATTGTCTTTTGGACAGGCTCGATTAATATCCCGATAATCGATACATATTCTTATTGTCCCTTGCTTTTTGTTAACAAGAACAATATTCGATACCCAATCCGTTAACGAAATCGGATAAATGAAACCTGCTTTGATTAATTTTTCAACTTCTTCTTTAATAGCAGCAGCTTTTCGCGGGTGGATTTGATGCAAATGTTGCCGGACGGGTTTAGCATCCAGGTAAGTTTTGATTTCATGAACAACAATTGCTGGGTCAATTCCTGGCATTTCCTCATATGACCAGGCAAATACGTCGCGAAATTCTTGAAATAGGGCCTTATATGTTTGAATTTCATCTTCCATACAAGAGGCACCTATATGAATGTTTTCAACAATTCCAGGCTTAACCGAAATATCAATAGGAATAGTTCGAGAAATGTTTCCAAAATTTAACTCTGAATCAGGATTTTTCATTGGATTCTGAGGTTCCTTGACATATTCAGTTGTAAAAATAGATGAAAAATCATTTTCAAAATGATCAATCTCAGGTAAAAACGAAGATCTATGATGAAGATCTTCCCATGGTAAATCATTGACACATAGGATTTCACGAATTTTCTCATCAGTGTGAACAAGTTCAGAAAACGTTGTTGAGTCTGAGTTTGATGTTGAAAGTGATTCTTCATGGACCACATTCATTAAGCAATTTTGGTTGAAGAAGGGTCGGAAAATGACTGCACGGCTTGATACGCAATTTCATATGGACTCAAAGGCATTACATCACCAAATGAGTCTATCTCAGATTCGGAAGGTACGATCCAAGGATCATCATAAACAATAGTGTCTGACGAAATCATATGAATGGTTGCAGTAGAAGACGATGCGTTGATAGGAGGAAAAGGAAAAGTTCCTAGTAAACCAGAATCTTTAACTAGTCCTACTCCAACATCCTTATACGGGATAGTTGTTTTGCTGACATGCTGAATACTTTCAGAAGAGTCTGGGTCGGATGAAAAGTAATTTAGCTGGTCTATAGTTAAAATCTTTCCATTATGAGGGAACTTTATAAGCCGAAAGACCGATGAAACAACAGCTGTCATAGCGTAAGACCAACTACGACCCAAGAGAAGGTTGTAATCTAGAGGGGCATCAACCACCTCCACATCTAGATTAACAGTTTTGCCTTCAAGCCCTATAGGTAAATCCTGTAGAATGCCAAAAGGATGAAACCCATGGCCATCAAAGGCCTTTAGAATCGTCAGGGATTGATTTAGCATAGGAGAACCAAGCGATCTCCAACACTGTATCGACATAATACACGTTGAGGCTCCCTCATCAATCACAATCCTATAACAAGGTCTGTTTTTTACTAACACTGGGATCTGGAAACCCATTTGATGTGGTAAGCGTGGCGTACTATTTTCTAGATCGAAAATTATAAGGTTTGAGTCCTGAATGTCAACAGCTCCTATAGCCAACAATAGCAATTTACGTTGTGCTGGACATGATTGCAACACTTCCAAAGCCGACATTGCTGAAGGTGAAATAGCCAAATCTTCAACAATGTTATAGTTCTGAGCCGCTCTCACATGTGGATTGAAAGCTGACTTTCGAAGTATACCCTTGGCGGGCAATTTGATTACTAAGTCTGGTTTAGGTTTCTCGATCTGTAGTGGATCAGAACTGGGAGTTGAAGTTGATGGGTTTGAATGAGAAGATTCTGCTTCCTTACCATCAATAGGACTTTTACTTCCATAATCATGCGATCGAGTCGCAATCCTAACATGGGACATCATCATTATGGGTTCTTCAGAGGCATTTGAGGAAGAACCTATCATCTTACTGTCTTGACTAGGAAAAGGATCCTTCAAAACAGCAGGCGTTTGGGAACCTTTGACAATTTTCGCAACCTCTGCACGATGAGGACAGTCTCTTGTAAAATGCTCTTCGTCACAAATGAGACAAGGATAACGAGGTTTGCGTTTCTCATCAGTTGATTCCGTTTTTTTTGGTTTCTCTTTCGAATTTTTATCTATTTTATTTTTCTTCTTCCCTTTCTTCTTACCGCCGGATTTTGATTTGGCTATAGATGACTCTACAACATGAATATCGGCGGAGATTTCCGCGGAAGAATCTCCTGTCAGGGAATCTGGTAAAGTTATGATAGGAGAAGAATTCTTAGAAGATTTCTTCTTACTTTTGGTATTAACCGTACCAATCATACCATCAGCGGCATGAGACCCTGAAGGAGCTGCAGTTATTTGATTTTGTTTAGGAAGATCGGGGATTTTCTCGTGTAACGTACCTAACTGCGTATAAACTAAGTCAAGGTACTGAGCTTGAGCAATTACTTGCTCTTCAATAACGACTCCGGCCTTAGCTACATCCTCAGTGATCTTCAGTAATAAATATTTTACAAACCATTCAGCTAAGATCTGATCCGGAATAAAAACCTTCACTAAACGCCGTCGACGACTCCATTCATGAATGTGATCTGAAATGTAAGTGGGCGTTGACTACTTTAATGACATTAATAGTTCCGTGCCATTGTCATATCTGATTAGCAACTGAAAATGAGTAAAAACGAAGTAGCTAACTGACTAAAGTTATAAAAAGTGGCTCGCGGTAACTCAATGTACCACTTGGCCGCAAGACCAATTAGAGTGCGCTGGAAAAGCCTTAAACGGATTGAATCATCTGAAATGGAGTTAGACGCACACCAGAGGTCCTCTCTTGATTTTCCTTCAAACTTAGGAATATCACTAGGCAACTTATTCGGCATTGGCGGCCAAAATGGAAGATAGTTAATTGGATCGTTTGTAAGGCGCGACAAGTCAGGCAAGTCCAAAGTTGCAATGAATGGTAACTGATGATTAGGGTCCCTAAAACCCTGGGTCATGAGACCAGCCCCAGGAGGAGGACATCCAGGATAACTAGGAATTGGAATTGCATTTGGGATATTATATCCTCCCGGAAAACCAGGATTAACCGGACCATACTGAGGATGTTGAGGTTGCTAATATGTATATCTAGGGTACAGTTGATACTGATAGACTGGCTGCTACACAGTAAGACCAAATTGGTACTGTCCCTGGTATGGTTGATAAGTAAATTGAAGTTGACTTGTGACAACCGTACTTGGACCAGGTTGTCCTACAGGCATTTGAACCGAAGTCTGAATTGTGGATCCAGACTGAGGTAATGATGTCTGAGGAGTTGATACAGGAACAGTAGAAACCAGAGTTGTTGATACTCCAGAAGTAGGTGGGGTAGATTGAACAGATGTTGCAGTAGTCGTTTAAGGCGGAGTACGAGGTGTACTAGGACTAGACTGAGAAACTACAGAGGGTGCAGAAGTTTGAATAGTAGACTGGACAGGTTGCTGGGGTGAACCAGAAACCAAGGGTTATCCAGATTGAGATGACAACTGCACATTCGGTTGCAAGATCTGTTGAGAGTGAGATGGATCCCACACTAAATTCATTCCGGTGTACGGACCCATAACAGGTTGAGAATATTGAGGACCATAATCAGGTTGAGGGTAGGGTTGATAATTCAAAGGTACATTTCCAACTCCTTGGACAAATGATTGACTAGAAGGTGGTTGGAAACCTTGGGTTGGGTACTGACCTTGAGGTTGATAACCTTGAGGCACGTACTGATACTCGGGTTGACCTTGAGGTACATATTGATACTGGGGTTGACCTTGAGGTACATACTGAGTCTGGGGTTGACCTTGAGGAACGTACTGTCCCGTAGGTATGTACTGTCCTTGAGGTCGTCCCCCGGGCGGAAATTGGGTACCTTGAGGTTGCCCCCTAGGAAATACTTGAGGACTTTGAGGCTGCCCCCTAGGCGGTAACTGGCCACCTTGAGGTTGAGGATTAGGAATAGTACCTGACATCATAAGAATATATTCTACGCTCAACGGCTTAGTTCCATTATTACTAGTTAATAACCCTTGTTCAATAGGTTGAGGAGATGCTCCCGAAAAAGTACCAACAAGTGACTGATACCCAAAGGGAACAGAAGGACCGCTGTATAAAAAGGTTTCTGGAGATTGAGACAACATGGACAACTGTCTTGACATATTTAACGAAGGATAATAACCCCTAGGTGTTGGGTGAAAAGGAATGCGAGGTGATGAAAAACTTAGTCCCGGGTTTTCCAAAAAATTGGTCAATGAAAGATACCAAGCGTTGCTCCTAGGTGGACTATAAAAGATTGATTCATGCTCCCTAAGTTCTATAGTTGGTTGATTTTCAGGGACAGGGATACCTTCTTCCGGAGTAGCAAGTTCTTCAATAGCTATAAGTCCAGAAGGAAGATTTTGGGTAATTACTCTTTCTACCCTGGGTGAACCAGGACCACTAGAAGTTGGAGAGGCAAATCCTGAAGTTGGAGTAGCAGCAAATTCAGTTTCAGGTTCAGATATTTCAGGTTCCTCACCTAAATCACTAGTAGATGAAAAACTACCAGTAATTTCGCAAAATGAAATAGATTGCGGATTATAATCTGTTACTAAAGCTTGAAAATTAGGATGTACAACCAATGAAGACTCTCTTTCTTTAGGTGACCCAACTCTATTGTCTCTAGGAGTTACAAGGGCTCGTAGCCCTTCAGGCTGGCTCGATGAAAACTCAGGAGGCTACCCCCAAAGTCTACGGGACTTCCTCGGTAATTTAGCCACGATTAAATATTTTAACTACTTCACACGCAAACAAAGAAAAATCTCAATGAAACCACCTAAAGCCTCTAAAGAACCAAACAATTTTGAATCATATGCCTAAAGAATCTAGGAGATCAAACCACACACACAGAGTAACTTTTCGTACCAAAAACACTAGTTGGTGATGAAATCCAACATCGCAGAGTTCAATACAGAAATGGCGGTTGGAACAATTACCTCGGCAACCTGCTTAATGAATAGACTGACACAAGTTTCTCCACTAAACCGTCTCGAGTGAAGAGAACCCCCCAGAAAATCCAAGTGAGTCTAGCGACGTCTTCTCCAGGTACAGTGGGATCTTCCCTCCACCGTCACCTTAGGAAAGAATCCTATAGAATATGGTCACTATGGTTACCAACGGAAACAAATATACCTGGGGGAACACTCTATGATCCGATACGCACGCAAGGGCAGAGTAACAAGCTCAATCCCCTTGAAGGCTCCTTGACATAATCCAAGGTTTACCAACAAGTGACCCCAGGCTCCTCAACAATGGTTAATCCGAGGTTTACCATTTTTAATACGTGAATATCTTCTATCGTTCCCAATGAGGAAGGATTGATTCCCACACTAGTTCAGATATGATCTCGTGCTTCACCTTTAAGACGAGCTTTCCCAGAGCATAGATGTAACAATTGGATTTTATCTCCTACCGCAAGATACAACTACTTGTATGTTTTACTATCTTGGAGAGTTAATTACTCCCTACTCCAAGATACTAGCCTAAGCTATGTTGGTGATATAGAGCCCTAGAAATAAAAAGATTACTAGATAGATTTTACTTTAAGCGTTATTTTTATTGGTTTTTTCTTAAGTCAAAAGGTGCGGAGATGAAACTTATGGTATGAAGACTCGACTCCAAATCACTAAAAAATGCACTTAAGATGATAAGCAATCTTTTCCCTTCAATGAATTTCTAGCTAGGAAAGAGTTGAGAATGCAAATGCTTGTAAAAACAAATCTTTATTTAACAAACAAATCAAAAGAAGAGCTTTTTGTCTTTTCCAATGCACTCAAAAACGAGACAACTAGTTATGCTCACAAAAATTTCTCTTTTCTTTCAAACACTCAAATACTACAAAAACAAACTTTTTCCAAAAGAGATTTTTTATTTTTATAAAACACTCAAAACTATGGAAAAATCTAATCTTGAGATCTATAAATCCTAAAACTATTTGAAGTAAAAGCTTACAAGATTTCTTTTCAAGGATGTTTTACTTAGCTATAAGCAAACTAAGAATTAATTTGTCCAAAATCACAAATCAGTCAAAAAACAACCAATTTTTGTTTTCTTTTCTAAAAATGAAATCCAAAACTTTTAATCACAAGTCCTTTCGAAGTTTCGCAAAGAGAAAAAACAAGATGGATTCCTCAACAAAGGCAAATTTTGCAAATGGTCAGACTCATAAGAAGGCCAATAAAAACCAAGGTGATCTGAGGCTTCTAAGGCTTCTAAGCTCTGAGCTACTACAAGACCAAAATGAAAATCAAGCCCGGTAACCAAAACTTCTAGGAATTTCACCTAAAACCCTAATGCCAATGGAATTAACCTAAGAAAAGTTCCTGACAAGTCACATGCAGGTCTAGGTAGAGGCAAAAACACCTAAACAAATCCTAAGCTGACTGAAAGAGAAAATCTTAAGTTTTTTCAAAATTTTGACAGGGTCTGCAGGCCCGCAATTCACACAGGTGTGGGACCGCTCTGTGTGTAAAACAAAAGTGTGGATAGGTCCGCACTGTGTTACAAGCAGAGGGTGCGGTCCTCTCCCAAAAGTATGAAAAACAAAAAATAACTCAAGATCTACTAAACCTACCCAATTCCACACACAACAAGCCAAAAACAGAAACAAAAACACTGTTTCTCAAGTCAAAGTAAAAGAAAATCAAAAAATCAAGTCCCCAGTGGAGTCGCCATTTTGTCACATGGAATGAGTCGTTCTTGCGGACAAGACTGACCTCCCTAGTATCTAATGATATCTAGCGACAAACAAACCAATAAACTTCTATCTTTCTCTAAATATGCAGTTTATAAATAAAGGAAAAAAAGTGTTTTAGGCCTACCTTGGGTCCATTGCAAGTTTGTGGAAGCCTCGCTCCGTTGATCCAAATGAGCTCCCTTGTAGAGAATCTGCAAACACAAACAAGCAGACAAATTAAATATCACCTGAAAAACCAATATAATAAAGCATACTTATCATGATGATCAAGGAATTCATGAAACAAATCACATAAGACAATTTGTTGAGAAAAATGAATCTGATTGTATTAATTTAAATCAAAGAAGAACTTTACAACCTATGCCTTGAAGCTGTACAAGCTCCTCCCAGGGTCCATCAAGAAGTCTCCTCTACTTTGACAAGTTTCACTCTCTTCCCAATGAAGCCAAAAGGTATGTGAGCTCTCCTCTCAAGCTTAACTAGGAAGTCTCAATTCCAACAGCATTTACCCTCAAAAATGTTCAGCTTCTAACCTCCCTAGCAACCAGCCCAATGCCTTAATTTATAGTGCAATGGAGGGAAGTTACTAGGTCCTCCTTCAAAGGGATAAAGCCCTCCTTCAAAGGGATAAGCTCCTCTCATCAAGGTATTAGCTCCACTTTTGGGATGCATGAACCACCTAGGAGCGAACCATCCACGTCAAGGTTCCTTCTAGAATCACCTAGAATTAACCCAAAGTGAGTTTTTAAGAATAAACTTGCGCCTTTTTTACTTTCGCAGGGGTCCGCACCCACTCCTTTAGAGACAGAGCGGGCAGGTCTGCAGGTAACATGAACAGGGGGTGCGGGACCGCAGGAAACAGTGAGAGAAAGTGCGGAACTAGAGCTTTATTGATTTTTAAGGTCTTTCTCTCATTTTCAAAGCTTGACATGAAGAGCTGAGGTTTGAGACTTGCTTAGGAGGACAGTATGAATGATGATAAGCCCATACTGACTACGAATAGTCATGGTGACAATATTTTGTGTAACAGTGATCAGTCTCATAAGGCAGTGAATTTTGCGCATACCACCGCCACCTACACCATCACCAGTTTCACCATCGTTGCTTCCATCTCTACCCACACCACCTCCGCCACCACCACATTTCAGTATGGCGAGCGCAATAAAGTTTTCGGTATTCAAAGGAGTAGGGAACGAAGATCCGTACCAATTTTGGTTTGTGGTAAAGGTTGTATGGGAAGCACAAGGAGTCATAGATGACAACATAAAGAAGGCAACATTTGTAAGCACGTTGAAGGATCATGCACTAACATGATACATTAAGCACTCTAATGACAATCCAAAAGTAGGGATCACAGAGGGAATTTAGCAGGCCAAAATCGGAGACACAGTCAATTATCAAGTTTAAGGAAATCGTGATGCTTCCAGGCGAGACCCCCTGGGAACTAGATCAGAGACTGAAGGGAATGATTCATGAAGCCAACATGACCTTGATAGATGCATAGCACCGCGCATGGTTTGTAGTGTCACTAATGCCGCATCTAAGGACAGCATTGCCACAGTAGAAGTTATCCACCTAGGCTGAAGCTTTGGAGATTGGAATGAGACTACACGAGACCACAATACAATATCTGGGCCTGGGAGTCCAACAAATCCACACGCAACTGAAAAATTTGTGTCTGGAAAAGCATAGTTTGAAACAGGACGGGACAACTAGCCTAGAGGCGCGTGAGGAGGTATGGTGCATAAAGTGCAAAGGACAAGGACACGACAAGGACCATTGTCCAGTGTTTATGAATGACTTGGTGGGAGGAGGGCCAATTCCATTGAGACTAGAGGCACAAGCAGGATTGAGGACAACGCCTGCATTATGGTGCGCGATTTGTCAGATAGGAGGAAAACATGCTACAGATAATTGTCATCTATTATAGAAGTATAGCAGACGTCCGAACAATTGTTCTGTAATTTCTACAGGTCGGTAGGCCAGATGAGCGCACCTGCAGAAGTTATGAATTGATGATGGATTGGACCCCTACCTACAGGTTGCAGACCGAAACGCGATCCCTTGATCAAAATGCAGGGATGGCGCACACTGGATTTCAGCGGTGTGGACAAGGTCGAGGTGGAATGGGGCTAGGAAGGGGTCACGGACAGCTGATTTGTTACAATTGCAGAGGGCCAGGGTATTATGCATGCGATTGTACAAATCTGATGCATGCATCATGTTTATATTATACCTAGTTTGATCATGACATGGACGACTACCCTACACTCATAGCAAGGTTGCATGATAAAGGAATACTCCAGCCTCCCTCGACTCAGAACCTACAAATGATGAGGTCTGAGCCATGCGAAGAAGACCTGAGTGTAAACATCGTGCTTCGAAGCGGTATCACGATAGGAGATGATAAGGGCAAGCAACTTGAAGAAAGTGTGTGGGTTCGCAAGGCTCCTACAAAGGAACCTGAATTTGATTTGGAGCACGCAAAGGAAACATTCAAGGAAGCTAAGAAGAGCTTCACAGAGGCCTCCACTTCAGGTAGTAAGGATCAACTAGAACCAGAGATGGATCCTTCAATGCTCACTACCTTTCTGGAGACGTGCATGAAGTTGTTGCGTGATAGCAAAGAAGTGAAGGGACTACAGGAACTTATCACTAGGTGCACTGGGTCATGGGAACCGCGCGTATTCCGGAAGCTCGAGAATCACACATCGCAAACAGGAAGGGAGATGAGATTGACTACGCAAATAGGGGAATATAAAATGGATCAAGTAATTCTGGATCAAGGATCAGGCGTCAATGTACTGCCAAAGCAGACCTGGGAATGCATGGGCAGGCCCACATTGCAGTGGTCTCCTATTCAATTGCAAATGACGAACCGGCAAAAGATCCTACCCATGGGAAGATTACAAGGAGTCACGGTGGACATTAAAGGTGTGAGCGTGCTTGCAAACTTCGAAGTGATAGAGATTATCGATGACAGTAATCCCTATCCCACACTACTGGGAATAGATTGGGCCACTGATATGAATGGAGTAATAAATCTTAAGAAGTGCAAGATGAATTTTGAGAAAAAGTCACTATGCGTAGTGGTACCGCTAGACCCTGCGAAAGGATCACACTATACAGAACCGGCGCACGACAATGATAATGATGACGCTATCGACTGTATCACCACTACAGTGTGGGTCTTCCCATCTGTTCCCAAGTATACTTTGGTAGGACGTTCGTGTCTGACCCTAGATCCAAAATCACTTGATCCATTTCATATTCTCCTATCTGCGCAGTCAATCTCATCTCTCGTCCTATCCTAGTTTTATGCTTACCAATCTTTCGTACCATGTGTGGTTCACCCAGAGTGTTTCTGACGCATCTAATTATAATCTCCTGTAATCCCTTCACAGCCTTGCTATCGTGTAGCAGCTTCATGGAGGTCTCTAGGAAGGTCGTAAGCATAGAAGGGTCCATCTCCTTATCAGGCTTATCCTTTCTCCCTGAGGTGGAGGCCTCAGTGAAGCTCTTATTTACCTGCATGAATGTTTCTCATGCATGCTCCAAATCAAATTCACCCTCCTTCGCCGAAGCTTTGCGAACCCATGTGATGTCATCGATTTGTTTCCCCTTATCATCCCCTATTGCAATTCCACTTCGAAGCACCATATTGAAATTTAGATCCTTTTCATGAGGCTCGGACCTCATCATCTGCAGGTTCTGAGTCAACTGAGGTGGTAGCGCCCCTTCATCGCGTATCCTCTCTATCAGCGTAGGACAGTCCTCTGTTTCATGATAAAACAGAGTGCAATATTTTCATGATGGACATGTTGGGTTAGTGCAATCGTGGGCGTAGTGTCCTATTCATCCACCATTGTTGTAGATTAACTGTCCCCGACCTTTGCCAGGTCCTCCTCCACCTCGGCCTCATCTGTGCCCCTAAAAGCCTGTTCGTGCCATCCCCGCACTCTGGTCAGGGGGGTGCGTTTCTTCCTGAACCCTATAGGCAGGTGTTCTATCCATCATCCATTCATAGCTTCTACAGTTGCACTCATCATGCCCTACTGACCTGCAAAAGTTGCAGAATAGTTGTTGTGGTGTTTGTACAAACTTTTGCAGCAAATGACAGTTATCCGTCATATATTTTCCTACTACCTGACATATAGCGCACCACAATGCAGGCCCTGCACTTGGTCCTACTTGAGCTTCAAACCTCAAAGGCATATGTCCCCCTCCTGCAATGTAGTTCGCAAACACCGGGCAATGGTATTTGTCATGCCCCTCACCTTTACATTTCAAGCACCATACCTTTTCGCGCACCACTGGCCGAACTGTTCTGTCCTGCTTCAAACTTTGCATTTCAAGGAAAATATTTTTCAACTATGCATGGATATGCTAAATCCCCAGATTTTGATCCTACATTGATGATTCATGCATTCTCATTGCAATATCCAAGGCCGCTTCCTGAGTCGTTATCTTCTATTGTGACAGCACAACGCTTAGGTGTGGCATGAGCGAAACCACGAACCATTCACAGTGCTGTCCATTTGTTAAGTTCATATTAGCTTCACGGATTTTACACTTCAACCTCTGATCTAATTCCCAATATGTCTCACCTGGTTTCATCGCAATTTCCTTAAACCCTACAATCGACTATGCTTCGAATTTAGACCTACTGAACTCGTTATTCAGTGCGGTCTGGATGTCTGTCACTCCAGCGTTTTGGTTATCATTAGAGCACTTGATGTACCAAGTTAGCGTGTGATCCTGCAAAGCACTAACCAATGTTGCCTTCTTCATGTGATCATCCGTGACGCCCTGAGCTTCCCATACATCTTTCACAACGAACTGAACTGGTCCAGATCCTCATTTCCCAAGCCTTTAAACAAAGGTAGCTTCACTGAATTTTCCATGCTGAACGGCGGTGGAGGTGGAGGTGGTATGGGCGAAGTTGCAAGTGATGGTGGTGAAGTTGGAGGTGGTGTGGGTGGAGGTGGCAGTCGTGGGAATCCTTGTCTTATTAATTGAATAGCACTTCGTGGAGAGGCTTGCGCTACTCCCTCTTGATCACCCAAAGGAGGTGAAATCAATGGACTATATTCGGGACCCTTTTTCCATTTGTTCTTGTAAGTCTACAAGCTTCGCATGGCTCCGAACATCAAGGTAGCTGCATAACCCATTTTTCCCACAATAACATCTTAATCCATGTATTCAAAGACTTCAATTACTTACCTTGCGGACCTTTGAAAAAGCATTTCTCCGCCTCGCTGTAACTAACTGATGTATCGACCACGAATTTAGTCACAAACCTTTCTATGATGGGATCAAGCCAATGATCGACAACGCAAGTGATCTTATCCTCAGGTGCTTACAATATTTGTACTAACTATGGGGTCCAAACAGTAGGACTGTCAAGTCTCCACCTTCCTTGGCTATCCACTAGCTTCGCGATCCACTCGTATAGCTCAACCGAAAAGGAACAGAAAAAGATCTCATGGATTTATTTATATAGGTACCTATCCAGTCACTATTCCTTTCTCAGTCGCAGATTTCTGTTCTCCTATGCCGCGAATTCGTGGATATTCCTGTCCAACGAGTCTTCGATCTCTTTCTTAGTTGGATTCCAGTGATACGACATCACGCATCTCTTATGCATATTCTGGTCCCGGCAATGGAACCATTTGTTGGCTGCGTGGGGCCTAACCCAAGTTCAATGTTATTTAGCCAAACAAATCCCTACACTACTAGCCCTTTCGACATCATCCCACGAAGCACGGACCAAGGTCTTACCCGAAGTAGTATGGGGGGACGTTGGAACCAAGTTTCTGCACCCTGAGATGATCGTGATGTCAGTTTATTCCTTCTATTCCTGTTTTTGCACAGGTCGTTAAGTTCTAGGGCTCTGTCTGTCTAGCCACTTATTCCATCCTTCGGTACCTCCGTGAAGGGGTACGATTGACCTTCGCGCAGCCATAACCTGCGGTTCAAGTACTTTCACGCTGCTAGGGTAGCATATCGTGTAGATTCCCAAACTAGCTTAAGTGTCTTACTTATCTTATTAAACAATCACAGTTAGCATCGCGTAAATAGATATCCTTACTTGTATTCAATTATCCAACGTAATTACATATATTCATGCATCACATAAGCATTATAAATTAAATTCATACACAATAAGACAATATGCATTAATAGGAAACAAAGACACAGAATTTGTAAAATTCTTCTCTTGATCAATATCTTCAGATGATTATAGACTTTATTTTCCCTATGCACACAGTTGCAGGGGTCCACGCATTCAGCTGCGGACTTCCACCATAGGCCTCTGTGCACTCAGCTGCAGAGCCTCTACCTACACTAAGACCCAAAACTTAGACTTCTCTCCTTATCGTTCAAGACTTCTTACTTCTTCTACCACTTATTACTTAGAGCATACTTACTTAGCTCTTTTTATACAATCCCATGGTCCATGGACCATGGGTAGATCTTTACCGCTGACTTTACACTTTACAAAACAAGGGTGGACAACCCTTTATGACTCATGACACCTTTGCGCTCTACAACCACAAAATGTGGAGGCTTTACCACTTTATTTCAAGACTTGACCCAAAACATGGGCTTTTAGCCCCAAAACTGTCCTTCGGGGATCCCGCTCCCAACAAAAATCATGATTCAAATTCATTTTTTTCTCATCCTAAGTTTCGTGGAATGCCTTATCACCATTATGGATCATTTCTTGTAGTAACTTTGTCAACCCTTCCTTCAAACATTTCATTTCTATTTTTAAACCGTCCTTCAAACTTCCATGTATGATTTTAAACTATCGATATCCTCTTTTAATTTTTATTCTACATGATCCATCTTAACATTCATCACTGCCAATTCATTTTTAGTTTCTCTTTGTGGGAGAGAAAATTGTTGCACTTGGTCCCAAAATTATGATATATCATGTTACATTTCTTGTTCTTCATGCGTCATATGAGAGTTTTATGAGAGCTTACTAGGTGTTGTGGGGAAAAATGCCTATGTAGGACGATCCTATCCACCTAAGGTGTGACAGCGCCTTAGCAACAAACGAATACAGCTATTATGATTTCTTCCTTTATGAAATGGGAAAGAGGGGAGATCGGTAGACTTACCGTTGTCTTCCGGTTGTCCCTCGAACTAGATCCTCTTCTCTTTGTGTGTCCACAGCTACTTGCCTCCTCGCTTGATCAAGAGAACAGCTACTTGAATCCCACGAGATCACAAGAGAACAGCTACCTGTGACAAGAGAAGAGCTACTTGCGACAAGAGAAGAACACAACACAAAGGCAAATATACATATTCATGAATGATTCAGGATTAGAAGTAAATCAAATACACTAATGCAATCATACAAAATACACCAGCATATAGGAAAGAATCAAGATAGCTTTATTGATAAGTAACAGGGTTCAGGAAGAGATACAACCCATAGGGCTCCAATCCAGCATCTCCTTCCCAGCAGAATGGAATTCCTTCTTCAGCTCCCTTCAAAGCATTAAGCACCCAATGTTCCCAGCCACAAACCAACAACAATTCTTTGCGATTACAAAATTCCAGCCTCCCTGATCTCATAGAGGAGAGATCTATATATAGGGATATTGGAGAGAGGATGAGTCAGCTTGAGAAGTGACTAGTGTCCTCTCCCTCTATCAGATCTTGAGTCCACTTGGAGGTTCTTGCTTCCACTTGGAGATTTGGAACCTCTTACTCATCACCAGTCGAATTCCTTGACCCAAGTGTCATTTTGGAAGCTTCCTGGGCATTGACACCTTGAGAAATGACTCTGCCACTTGTCCAAACTCGCTCAGCGCAGGTAGCCTTTGTTGGAGTTGACATTCAACGCAGGTAGACAGTGGAGCAGTTGACATTCAGCGCAGATGCTCAGTGGAGCAGTTGACATGATCCAGAATTGGCTTGTTTTTGAGTGTTTTCAGGTGGAGAACTTCAGTGAATTGCTATGGTTAGTTTGCCTTGTTCCTCTAGGGGTAGGAACAACATGTTTAGGGACTTTGGATCCCTTAGATTATGGACATTTCATGCTCAATGCTGTAAGGCACAAAAATGTCTATAACAGTTGCCCCCTAAAGTATGAGGCCGTTTATTGGGTGAAATGCTTTATCCAGGAGGGTCCGAAGTTCATCCATCTGCTGGGAGGAGACCTGTAATAAAATACAATACAATACATTATGATTCATACTGCTTTCATGATCTAGCTGAGTCGGGCATTCCCATGCTCAGCTTTATAAATTCATTTTTGTACATAGAACAGACAATCGTCTGATGGTAGACTGATAATTTTGGCGAAATTATCATCCTTTGAGTAGGATGATCATCTACTGCAATGATGTACGTGTCAAATGTCTTTATCTTTCCTAAATATATATCGCAGCCCGGATGGATGAAACTAGATCCGGGGTCTTCAAACTCGTTCGATCTTCACTCTAAGTACAAGTCAATCCATGTGAGAATTGCTCTGAAGTCGAACATGGAAAGACATCGCTTGATTACGGTCAATGATGTAAACCGTTAACAAGCGCGAGAGGAATCACCGATAATGATAATGACCCTCAAGGTACTGCAGTACAATTCACGTGGTGTGAATAAAGGACTTGGCGTCGAACACCACGCAAAATCTTCTAGTCGAAGGTCATTAATGTATACCTGTTGCCGGAAGTGAGAAACTTGCCATTGAGGCATGCAAGCTTCAAAGTACTGAAGGGGGTGTTCCTAGATCAACTTCTTGGATAATGAGCTGATGTCGACAAGAAGCGATCCGTCACAGGAGGGCCTTAATGAATACCACATCAGTGACACGGAACGGAGCTAATGATTTTAATGGAGGTGAAAACGATCTGTGACATATGATTCAGGGTGGCAGTCATGAACGGATGAAGGATAATGTATGGCAGTGGATGGGACCCGGTTGACTCTTTCTGAACGACTTCTCTTGAACATATGGCGACACTGATGCGATGGATCGGTAGCATTACCCCAAATATGGATGGTATGGCGAGACCATGGTGATGTGACCGGTGAATGAAACAACCCAACCTGATTGTAATACGGAGGAAAAGTGTCATGTTCAAGCGCGACCTGCTACCATCAAAGTTTTCTTGATTTTTTCCCAATTTTTCCCCAGTCATTGCTAACCAGTACCTCTTTATTTTTGTCAAGCTTGAGGAGGATAACATATGCTTGTTCTATAACCTGCCCTTTGGGCAAGCCCATCGCTATGTTTTAACGAGCCTAGTGATAGGGAAACTCGTTCTCGTCTAAAGACAAGTTTGTTGCTATTTAATCATTTTAACGAGTCTAACGACAAGGATAACTCGGCCCTTTTCATTTTTAGAGAGTCTGAAAAGGTACATAAAGTCAACTCCAAAATTCCTTTTTCGTCATCTAATCCCTTAAGTCCGAAAAAGTATAAAACAATACAGAAGGGATGAGTTTTCGATATCTTTAACGAGCCGAACAAAACAAGCGCTCGATCTTTTTGTGCAATAATCCCTCAAGTCCAAAAAGATTAAAATCTAGAGGAGGGATATCTCTTCCTGTCACTTTAACGAGTTGGAAGGCCAAAACTCGGCAATCTTTTCATATTTTACGAGTCAATTGAAAAGAGCTTAAATAAGACTCGTCTTTTGAGGAACGAGTGATAAACAGGGATAGCAACTGATTCCAGGTACAGGTTGGAATTTTCCAATCACGGCATTGTCACAGGGATGGCTAGGTGAAATCACTCTTCGCAGCTGTTGCTCAAAATGGGTAAACAATCATATGGAGGTGAACGATCGGCCAAATGAAAAGTGGAGGTGGCAGGTGCAAACACGACCAAGGCTTTTATGGCTGATAAATTTACGATCACAGTGGTTATTTACCGGGATAGGTTCATTTTTTAATGAGCTTGAACTCTAGAGGAAACTCTTGCTCACAATCGCTTTTCTATTTTTTAACGAGCATAAATTCCGCGTTAAAACTGCTCTAATCTTGCGTTTATTTTTTAACGAGCATGAACTTTATTGTTATAGCTCCAAATCTCACTCTTATGGTTTGTGATGCTGCACTTATGGCCTAGGGCAACCCCTCCTTCCAGACCTGGTCCAAAAATTTAAAAAACAGTGTTTTATTCCCTGTACGCGACTTTGCCCTGTGTTAAACGCGTGTACACGCGGGTCTGTCATACCCAACCCGCGTGTATCTATTAAAACACTTAAAAAAATATAATTTCCTCTTTTTCGGGCGGTGATCGCGGGTTTACCTGCTGGATCACCTGTTAGTGCCCGTGGCCCAACTGTTCCCAACCAACTCCTAACTAAAAAAACTACTTTGGAGAGGGTATAAAAAGACATCAAAGGGAAGACCAAGGGGAGAGAGAAAGGAGAGCAAGATTATTATGCTGAGATTTTTCCCTTAGACCAGGTCTGAAGTCCTTGGTGCATCCTGCACTTCCCCCATTTTGCATAGGAAACCCTTGTTTCCATGTGTATTGGTGATCATTCATCCTTGACATCATCATTGAGTAAGACTTGGAAGGAGCTCTTGTTGAAGGCTGGAGGCTGGAACGAATCCGGGAGGAAGCTTGCTTGGAGCCTGCTGAAGGTGTTCAGGTGATATCTTTCCGATATATGTACTTTATTTGCCTTTATATATAAAGAAACACGTCTTTGTTCCCGAATAATCTTTCTTTATGCTTATGAGATTCTTGTGTTGAATTCTTATGAAAGTAGTTACTTAAAGATTATTTATAACTAACTTTATAGCATAAAGATGATTTATACATAAACTTCTATACATGTACTGTTGTGTTCTTTGATTTGTTTGTCTTGCAGGTCAGAGAAAGAAGAAGGGAACTCCAAGAAGGGTTTGCACCCTAACGGTCTTCTCGGACGTAGGACCTTAGGTATGTACCCTAAACATTAGAATTTGCTTAAAAGTAAAAAATATGGCTGTGTGTGTGTGTTTCTTTGTATAAGCAATTTTCAGTCTGGTAGAGTCTCAGCCCAAAGGACTCTAGGGGTACTTTCCCTTCAACCAGAATTGGCGACTCCGCTGGGGACAACATTCTTGTTGTTCCTAGTTTGGGTAGTCCTCAAGCCAATCAAGGCTCAGTCCCTCTGTTTGTTGGTTCTGACTGTTTGATATTTTCTTGAACTCCAAGCTTTCCAGTTTTTCAGTTTGTGTTTTTTATTTTTCTTGAAACACTTCATATACGCACTTTTTCTGGATTACAGAAGCGTATATACGCAAGTTGCACTAAGTAAACCCGCGTATACGCAGGTTTCCTTAGTTACAGTCGCGTGTACACGCATTCTGCAAATAATTGCAGGCGCGTATATCACATAATTTTCAAGATTTATAATTTTTCTTTTGGCTGAATGTCTGTCTGGTGGTTTGGGTCAGTTTAAAACAGTCAATTCCCAGTGACAGTTCTCTGTTTAACAGGGGGCATCTTGCTTCGAACTCTCTCTAGTTATAAGGAGTGCTAGTCTTGTTTTTCGTTGATTGCAAGCGTCATTGATTTTTGACACACAAGGTTTCTGTTTAAGAATCTTGATTGCTCTGTTTCGGCAGAGTGGGAAGATTGTCTTAAAATCTTTGTGTCCATTTTGTTTTCATGACATTTGTGTTTGCTTAACGAAATCATTTTTATGACCATTTGCTCCTTCGTTTCGGGAAAGTTGTTTGTTACCATTTCTTTGAAACTTGTCTTTTGATTTCTTGGACTTTCATTGCTGCTTTTGATTGTCAAAAGCGTTTTCGAACACATTTTATTTTTGTTGAGTTTTCATCATTTGAAAGGTGTCAATTCACAAAAGTGTTTGGTGGCTTGTTTATCAATCATTAGTGTCAGTATTTTTGAGAGCTTTCCTTTGAAAAAGACTTTTTGGTTTGATTGAAAGAAAATCTTTTGAAAGTTTTTGAGTTTCGCTTTCTTAAACTTGCTTTTCATTTGATTTCCTTTTTGCGAAGTGAAAGTGCTTTGTTTTTTATCTTAAAACTTGTTTTTATTGTTTGGACGAAATGATTGGTAACACATCATCTTCTATCTAAGCATTTTAGTGGCAAGACAAAATTTGGTAAAGCAGCAACTTTCCTTCTTTGTTTGCAGAGTAGTCTTAAAATCTTGCATTCACATATAGTTCTTGCATTAGCATAGCTTTGCATCCTCTTTTAGGCATGCATAGTTTTGTTAGCTTTTGTGAGTGTGGAGTTTGAAAAGAAAGCAAAAAATTTTGTTTAATTTGAAGTACATCTGAACCTCATAGAAATTGCTCTTCATCGAAACGAAAAAGTGCATGTGCATGTAGTTAGGATAGTTTCTTTTTGCGTCCTAAAAACACCACAAGTTTCACTTCGTTACCTTTGACTTAAAGAACAGCCTAATAAAATCAAGCGCTTAATTAAAATCCACTAGAACTTTTTGTTTTAGTTATTACACCAACAAGTTTAGGATTTTAGGGCCTTGGATTAGGCGAGTGGAGAGTTAACTCTCCAAGGCCACACAAAACGTCAAACATAAGAGTCTGATTAAAGAGAGTAAATCCAATAGCGTTAGGAAGACCAGGAAAGCTCCGGATCTGGGAGTTAAGCACGAGGGTCTGTGAAGACAGGGAAGAGAGATACCCCCTCTCCTACTTGTCCGAACTTACCTCACGACTGTTCCGCCTGGCTTCTGCGACGAGTTGGTACCCATAGTTGCCTCTCCTAGGGATCTGCATAGGTGGCTGCGGAGGGGAATCCCGTGGCACCTGAGGTCGACGTTGTATCACTCTCGACAGTACTTCTGGAGGGCACCCTTGCGAAGCTTGGGGGCTTGCACCGGCGCAGGCTGTTGTTAGGAGGTCAGCGTAACTTCCTCTGATACCTTCGCTGATAGGACTGGGCCGTCATTATCCCAGACTATCTTCGGAAGGCCCCTGACTCCGCTTTCTTGTATTTTGGTGTCCGGTCCTCAACACCCGGAGCGGAAATACTTGAAAGTTGTTTGACTGGCTGTTTCTTTAGGGACTTTATAGTGAGTGCTCTTTGCTCCTTGTATATAGTTGGCTTTAGGTATTTTTGTCTAGTCACGTTTGGACTTTGTGTTCTGAGTGACTGGCTTGCCACTCTACCGATCTTGAAAGGCTTTTGGTTGTTCTTTCAGAAGTTGTGGAGTTGCCTCCTCAAGGGCAAAGGTTTTGATTGCTTATCCATATTCTTTGAAGAGTTATTTCTATATTCCCGCAAGGGAAAGGGTCTTTGGATTACTTAGATATGGCTAATATTCCTGTGGAAACCAACCAAGGTACCCTTCCAAAAGGGGATCCTTGTGCTTTTCCTTTCTTTGGAAACGTTGGTACTCCCTTGATGGCCACTTTGAATATTCCTGGGTTGAATGTTGGACTACCCGTTTGGCTGTGGTCCACTCCGAATATTCCGAATGCTCTTGAAGCTTCTCAGTTGAATGCTTTATTTCAGGGGCATCTTATGGGTGCTAATTGTTCATCTTCTCTCAAAGAGAAATCTGGGATTCCTTCTTCCCCTCCTTCTTGTAACAAGAAATCTAAAAAAAGGAGAAAAAGGAAGTCAAAGAAGAAGAATAATTCTATCCTTTCATCTTCAACCTCTGCGAGTCATGTTGGAGATGAGTCTTCAGCCGCTGCTAGTCATGCTGGGGGCACAAGTCTAGTCACTGCAAGTCATACTAGCACTTCATCTTCAACCTCTGCGAGTCATGTTGGAGATGAGTCTTCAGCCGCTGCAAGTCATGCTGGGGGCACGAGTCTAGTCACTGCGAGTCATACTAGCAAAGAGTCACCGACCTCTGCAAGTCATGTTCAGGACTCTCCGCAAACCACTGCTAGTCATGTTGGCGGAATGGAGGTTGATAAGAAACCTGGACGTAGAAGTTTTAAACCTAAGTTCCCTTGTAAGATATGCAAGGGAGACCATCTTACTCATTTATGCCCTGGTATTCCAGAGGTTCAAAGGATATGGTCCGAGTCTGAAAGTACTTCTACTCCTACACTTGATATGGTTTCTCATCAATCCCATCAACCATCGGTTGAAAATGTGGTAAAGCCAGTGCAATCGCTGGCCGATTACACTCCTCTTTTGGGGGGTGAAGTGCCTAACAAAAGAGTCTGTTTGATCTCTAGTACAGAGTCTTCTAGTATAGGGGGCATTCCGGTTTCTTCGAATGTTCCCCCTCCAAGTTCTAAGAGTGTTTCCTTTGATTGGGATAGTCTTGTTGAGCCTCGTCTTCCTTCCGCTGCACCTTTCCAAATAAAGGTCAGGGTTAATTCCACAAATGTCTATCGATGTATGGTGGATGAAGGATCCTCTACAAGTATTATATCCTCTTTGACTTGGAAAGCTTTGGGTTCCCCAAAGTTGTTGACAGCTCAGAGTCAGTTGTTAGCCTATGATAGAAGGCCTGGTGAATCTATGGGTGTTCTTCCTCAATTGCCTATCACTTTAGGTGGGAAGACTGTCTTAATCGATATGATGGTGGTTGATAGCCCTTTAGACTTTAATATGCTACTTGGGCGTGATTATGTCTATGCTATGAATGCTGTGGTGTCTTCACTCTTTCGAGTAATGTGCTTTCCTCATAATGGGAATATTGTCACTATTGATCAGCTTGCATCTGATAATCACCACCCTAATTCGACTTTACTGCAGAATGCCCCTTGGTTTGTTCCAAGTGTTCAAGTAGACTCTACCCCGCCACGGGTCAATTATGTGGCATTGAAGCCTCAATGTTCAATTGCTTCTAAGAAGGATCCTTTGACTTATTATTCTCCTTCTTGGGACTTGGTCCCGAGAGTTGACCGAGAGATTCTTCCTATAGGGACATGGGACCCTTTAATTCCCTCTTTTGATCCTTGTAGTTCTCATGATTTCTTAGAACTTGTTTTGCCTTCACAGGAGGAACTCTTTGAAGCCATGAGTTATGACTACCAAAGGAGCCCTTGGCCTGAGCCCTGCAAGGGGTTTGTTCAGCAGAACTATTATGCGTAAGCCGCAAGGCTGCGTGGTTCCCTGTACCATATTGTATATATGAGGTACGCATTTTCAAGTTTTGTATTCTATAACACAAAGATCTTATATGAAGTTTATATGTGGGATGTATTAACTTCGTGTCTAGTGTTCCTATTTATGTTTACAGAACTTGGAAGATTTCTCCTTTGGAAGTTTATGGTTGGTCCGTTCTGACAGGTATTGGTTCTCGAAACTGGCATATAGGTTAGGTTTTTCCGCCTGCATTGTGCATTTATCAGTTTCCTTTTCCATTTTGGCCTTAGGATCGACCCCACCAAGTTATGGTGCGGAACCTTCTCATTGCTTAGAAGTATCATGACTTGTGTGGTAGAGCCTACCTTATCATGGGTGCCCTAGTTAGTACCTGATTGTCACTTGGCACTCATGCTGATTTTTTGTCACTAGGCTCGGGAGTCCTCTGTAGTCCCGCCATGACTTATGCGTTGAAGACTCATTCCTCCTTGCTTCCTCGCTTCGTTCTGGCCTTATACCCTAGAGGCTCCTATGTGTGTTGAGTTGTACTTCTGCATTGCATGTTGACCATTTGCACCTTTTGGCCTATAGCCGGCTTCACTTGGACTCGTGTTTAAGCCCACTTTTGACCATGACGTCTGCAAAATCAACCTTGCATACCCTTGACCTCTGCAGCTTGACATACCCAGATCCGTGGAAGGGACATACCTCTGAGTGTCACTGACCAGTTTTTCACCTCCCTGCATTGAGCATAGGAACGTTCCTTTCCCAGGAACTAGATCATCTGTTTCACCGACACTCGTTCTTTCCACTGTACCATAGCATTCTTTTATTCTTTTTCCGGCTTATCAGAAAAAGACAAAAAAATTAAATATTCCAAAAAGAGCGGGAACAGGGACATTATTTCCATTTATTGTTGGCAGCTAGAGTCAGTCGTGTCGCCCTTGAACAAAGCACTCAAAACAAAGTCTCCTCCGCATGGGTGGGATTTAGTTTGACTTAGGTAAGCCATAACCTTGTTATCGAGTCAGTTCTCCCCCGATTGGTTATCTCTTCCAATCATATGGAGGGTTCGTTCGTGCCTCCTGCATGACGAACTTATACAGATTCATTATATGCTGCCACATAGTCACATTGAGTCGTGCTTTTGTTCAAGGGAAGTTAGCCTGAGTCGGCCTTTCTGCGGTGTCTCTTGACTCATTTTTCAGTCGGCCATCCCTGGTTGTCAGTGTCATGTCTATCATCACATCAGTTATATTGGTCCTTCACTCGTGCCGGTTTGAGAAGGTCCCCATTGACTTCTTGCTGGCGGGTCTTGTCCTTATCGACGACGACACATTGCTCTGAGGGCAGACCTAGAGACCGCACCCTGGCCCTATTTTCATTATTGATAGGTCACCTTGTGCTCAGCATCGATCAGTATCATGGGTCTTTGACTGAGTGGTTTCCCTTGTGTTCGACATCAGCATACATTATCACACATTGGGATTCGTGCAGTACCTTGGTTTCCATTTGACCCTATTGGTGGATACCTCGCCTCTGTGTCAGCTTTCATTATTGGTTGGTTCAGAGGGTTTCTGCCGTGCGCTAGCCACATCTTGTGTACGCCGGAAACGTACTTCGGTTGGGTTACTACATCTTTTTCGTCCGATTCCTTCCACATTATTGGCCTACGGGTTACACTCGCGCTAGATTGATGGAGGATGCCTTAATGCCTTCCTTCTAGCGGATCTTTCCCTATCGACTCCGACTCATTGCTCTGGGGCAAAGATCTAGAGTCCATTTGGCAGTACCTTGGGGTTTGCAGTCATTAGTGGCAGATTCCTCGCTATCGACAGTGGGAAACCATCATTGTCTCCTGATTGATAGATTCTTACAGGTGTTCGACTTCAGCTCATCTATTCACACTTGTTAGATTGTACTGGGTACCTTGACGCTCATTATCATTATCGGTGAGTAGTCTCGCGTTTGTTAACGGTATACATCAATGACCGGTAATCAAACGATTTCTCACATGGTCGACTTCAGATCATTTATTCCCATGGTGTAGAAATGTACCACGGCGGTCGGTGAAGACCTCAGGTTGTATCAGCATTCATTGGTTCACTTGACAGTTGCTCCTGTTGCTGCTAGTTGATACCATTCCACCTTATATGTTGCAGTCAGTCATGGCGACATTCTATATGCTGGCACCTGAGTTTGCAGTGTAGTACCATCCTATTCCATCATGTTCAGTTGGTACCTTATGGGATCAGTCTTTGATTTCAGTGATCCGTTGCATCTTTCAGCATCATTGACAGTTTTATATGTGATATTCAGACATGTACTTACTCATTATGATCAGATGATCCATTATGTATTTTTACAGTCATTTATACTTGTATACTTAGTGGATCCGCTTGTACTTGATATGCGGACATGCTTTACTTTTCCTGAGCATGGGTATGCCCGCCTCAGACAGTGTTTCTTTCTGATCTCCTTTCGGTGGCTTGGCAGGCTGAATTCTGGTGAAGTCCTCCTCGGTTTTTCGGCAGAGTTCCTTTCCTTGTACTTACTTAATGTATTTCGGCCATCATGTTCCCCTTCTGACCTCATACATTAGGGGGCATCTGTTATAGCTCCAAATCTCACTCTTATGGTTTGTGATGCTGCACTTATGGCCTAGGGCAACCCCTCCTTCCAGACCTGGTCCAAAAATTTAAAAAACAGTGTTTTATTCCCTATACGCGACTTTGCCCTGTGTTAAACGCGTGTACACGCGGGTCTGTCATACCCAACCCGCGTGTATCTATTAAAACACTTAAAAAAATATAATTTCCTCTTTTTCGGGCGGTGATCGCGGGTTTACCTGCTGGATCACCTGTTAGTGCCCGTGGCCCAACTGTTCCCAACCAACTCCTAACTAAAAAAACTACTTTGGAGAGGGTATAAAAAGACATCAAAGGGAAGGCCAAGGGGAGAGAGAAAGGAGAGCAAGATTATTATGCTGAGATTTTTCCCTTAGACCAGGTCTGAAGTCCTTGGTGCATCTGCACTTCCCCCATTTTGCATAGGAAACCCTTGTTTCCATGTGTATTGGTGATCATTCATCCTTGACATCATCATTGAGTAAGACTTGGAAGGAGCTCTTGTTGAAGGCTGGAGGCTGGAACGAATCCGGGAGGAAGCTTGCTTGGAGCCTGCTGAAGGTGTTCAGGTGATATCTTTCCGATATATGTACTTTATTTGCCTTTATATATCAAACACGTCTTTGTTTTCGAACAATTTTATTTTTGTTGAGTTTTGAATCTTTGAAAGGTGTCAATTCACAAACTGTTTGGTGGCTTGTTTATCAATCATTAGTGTCAGTATTTTTGAGAGCTTTCCTTTGAAAAAGACTTTTTGGTTTGATTGAAAGAAATCTTTTGAAAGTTTTTGAGTTTCGCTTTCTTAAACTTGTTTTTCATTTGATTTCCTTTTTGCGAAGTGAAAGTGCTTTGTTTTTTATCTTAAAACTTGTTTTTATTGTTTGGACGAAATGATTGGTAACACATCATCTTCTATCTAAGCATTTTAGTGGCAAGACAAAATTTGGTAAAGCAGCAACTTTCCTTCTTTGTTTGCAGAGTAGTCTTAAAATCTTGCATTCACATATAGTTCTTGCATTAGCATAGCTTTGCATCCTCTTTTAGGCATGCATAGTTTTGTTAGCTTTTGTGAGTGTGGAGTTTGAAAAGAAAGCAAAAAATTTTGTTTAATTTGAAGTTCATCTGAACCTCATAGAAATTGCTCTTCATCGAAACGAAAAAGTGCATGTGCATGTAGTTAGGATAGTTTCTTTTTGCGTCCTAAAAACACCACAAGTTTCACTTCGTTACCTTTGACTTAAAGAACAGCCTAATAAAATCAAGCGCTTAATTAAAATCCACTAGAACTTTTTGTTTTAGTTATTACACCAACAAGTTTAGGATTTTAGGGCCTTGGATTAGGCGAGTGGAGAGTTAACTCTCCAAGGCCACACAAAACGTCAAACATAAGAGTCTGATTAAAGAGAGTAAATCCAATAGCGTTAGGAAGACCAGGAAAGCTCCGGATCTGGGAGTTAAGCACGAGGGTCTGTGAAGACAGGGAAGAGAGATACCCCCTCTCCTACTTGTCCGAACTTACCTCACGACTGTTCCGCCTGGCTTCTGCGACGAGTTGGTACCCATAGTTGCCTCTCCTAGGGATCTGCATAGGTGGCTGCGGAGGGGAATCCCGTGGCACCTGAGGTCGACGTTGTATCACTCTCGACAGTACTTCTGGAGGGCACCCTTGCGAAGCTTGGGGGCTTGCACCGGCGCAGGCTGTTGTTAGGAGGTCAGCGTAACTTCCTCTGATACCTTCGCTGATAGGACTGGGCCGTCATTATCCCAGACTATCTTCGGAAGGCCCCTGACTCCACTTTCTTGTATTTTGGTGTCCGGTCCTCATCACCCGGAGCGGAAATACTTGAAAGTTGTTTGACTGGCTGTTTTTTAGGGACTTTATAGTGAGTGCTCTTTGCTCCTTGTATATAGTTGGCTTTAGGTATTTTTGTCTAGTCACGTTTGGACTTTGTGTTCTGAGTGACTGGCTTGCCACTCTACCGATCTTGAAAGGCTTTTGGTTGTTCTTTCAGAAGTTGTGGAGTTGCCTCCTCAAGGGCAAAGGTTTTGATTGCTTATCCATATTCTTTGAAGAGTTATTTCTATATTCCCGCAAGGGAAAGGGTCTTTGGATTACTTAGATATGGCTAATATTCCTGTGGAAACCAACCAAGGTACCCTTCCAAAAGGGGATCCTTGTGCTTTTCCTTTCTTTGGAAACGTTGGTACTCCCTTGATGGCCACTTTGAATATTCCTGGGTTGAATGTTGGACTACCCGTTTGGCTGTGGTCCACTCCGAATATTCCGAATGCTCTTGAAGCTTCTCAGTTGAATGCTTTATTTCAGGGGCATCATATGGGTGCTAATTGTTCATCTTCTCTCAAAGAGAAATCTGGGATTCCTTCTTCTCCTCCTTCTTGTAACAAGAAATCTAAAAAAAGGAGAAAAAGGAAGTCAAAGAAGAAGAATAATTCTATCCTTTCATCTTCAACCTCTGCGAGTCATGTTGGAGATGAGTCTTCAGCCGCTGCTAGTCATGCTGGGGGCACGAGTCTAGTCACTGCAAGTCATACTAGCACTTCATCTTCAACCTCTGCGAGTCATGTTGAAGATGAGTCTTCAGCCGCTGCAAGTCATGCTGGGGGCACGAGTCTAGTCACTGCGAGTCATACTAGCAAAGAGTCACCGACCTCTGCAAGTCATGTTCAGGACTCTCCGCAAACCACTGCTAGTCATGTTGGCGGAATGGAGGTTGATAAGAAACCTGGACGTAGAAGTTTTAAACCTAAGTTCCCTTGTAAGATATGCAAGGGAGACCATCTTACTCATTTATGCCCTGGTATTCCAGAGGTTCAAAGGATATGGTCCGAGTCTGAAAGTACTTCTACTCCTACACTGATATGGTTTCTCATCAATCCCATCAACCATCGGTTGATAATGTGGTAAAGCCAGTGCAATCGCTGGCCGATTACACTCCTCTTTTGGGGGGTGAAGTGCCTAACAAAAGAGTCTGTTTGATCTCTAGTACAGAGTCTTCTAGTATAGGGGGCATTCCGGTTTCTTCGAATGTTCCCCCTCCAAGTTCTAAGAGTGTTTCCTTTGATTGGGATAGTCTTGTTGAGCCTCGTCTTCCTTCCGCTGCACCTTTCCAAATAAAGGTCAGGGTTAATTCCACAAATGTCTATCGATGTATGGTGGATGAAGGATCCTCTACAAGTATTATATCCTCTTTGACTTGGAAAGCTTTGGGTTCCCCAAAGTTGTTGACAGCTCAGAGTCAGTTGTTAGCCTATGATAGAAGGCCTGGTGAATCTATGGGTGTTCTTCCTCAATTGCCTATCACTTTAGGTGGGAAGACTGTCTTAATCGATATGATGGTGGTTGATAGCCCTTTAGACTTTAATATGCTACTTGGGCGTGATTATGTCTATGCTATGAATGCTGTGGTGTCTTCACTCTTTCGAGTAATGTGCTTTCCTCATAATGGGAATATTGTCACTATTGATCAGCTTGCATCTGATAATCACCACCCTAATTCGACTTTACTGCAGAATGCCCCTTGGTTTGTTCCAAGTGTTCAAGTAGACTCTACCCCGCCACGGGTCAATTATGTGGCATTGAAGCCTCAATGTTCAATTGCTTCTAAGAAGGATCCTTTGACTTATTATTCTCCTTCTTGGGACTTGGTCCCGGCAGTTGACCGAGAGATTCTTCCTATAGGGACATGGGACCCTTTAATTCCCTCTTTTGATCCTTGTAGTTCTCATGATTTCTTAGAACTTGTTTTGCCTTCACAGGAGGAACTCTTTGAAGCCATGAGTTATGACTACCAAAGGAGCCCTTGGCCTGAGCCCTGCAAGGGGTTTGTTCAGCAGAACTATTATGCGTAAGCCGCAAGGCTGCGTGGTTCCCTGTACCATATTGTATATATGAGGTACGCATTTTCAAGTTTTGTATTCTATAACACAAAGATCTTATATGAAGTTTATATGTGGGATGTATTAACTTCGTGTCTAGTGTTCCTATTTATGTTTACAGAACTTGGAAGATTTCTCCTTTGGAAGTTTATGGTTGGTCCGTTCTGACAGGTATTGGTTCTCGAACTGGCATATAGGTTAGGTTTTTCCGCCTGCATTGTGCATTTATCAGTTTCCTTTCCCATTTTGGCCTTAGGATCGACCCCACCAAGTTATGGTGCGGAACCTTCTCATTGCTTAGAAGTATCATGACTTGTGTGGTAGAGCCTACCTTATCATGGGTGCCCTAGTTAGTACCTGATTGTCACTTGGCACTCATGCTGATTTTTTGTCACTAGGCTCGGGAGTCCTCTGTAGTCCCGCCATGACTTATGCGTTGAAGACTCATTCTTCTTTGCTTCTTCGCTTCGTTCTGGCCTTATACCCTAGAGGCTCCTATGTGTGTTGAGTTGTACTTCTGCATTGCATGTTGACCATTTGCACCTTTTGGCCTATAGCCGGCTTCACTTGGACTCGTGTTTAAGCCCACTTTTGACCATGACGTCTGCAAAATCAACCTTGCATACCCTTGACCTCTGCAGCTTGACATACCCAGATCCGTGGAAGGGACATACCTCTGAGTGTCACTGACCAGTTTTTCACCTCCCTGCATTGAGCATAGGAACGTTCCTTTCCCAGGAACTAGATCATCTGTTTCACCGACACTCGTTCTTTCCACTGTACCATAGCATTCTTTTATTCTTTTTCCGGCTTATCAGAAAAAGACAAAAAAATTAAATATTCCAAAAAGAGCGGGAACAGGGACATTATTTCCATTTATTGTTGGCAGCTAGAGTCAGTCGTGTCGCCCTTGAACAAAGCACTCAAAACAAAGTCTCCTCCGCATGGGTGGGATTTAGTTTGACTTAGGTAAGCCATAACCTTGTTATCGAGTCAGTTCTCCCCCGATTGGTTATCTCTTCCAATCATATGGAGGGTTCGTTCGTGCCTCCTGCATGACGAACTTATACAGATTCATTATATGCTGCCACATAGTCACATTGAGTCGTGCTTTTGTTCAAGGGAAGTTAGCCTGAGTCGGCCTTTCTGCGGTGTCTCTTGACTCATTTTTCAGTCGGCCATCCCTGGTTGTCAGTGTCATGTCTATCATCACATCAGTTATATTGGTCCTTCACTCGTGCCGGTTTGAGAAGGTCCCCATTGACTTCTTGCTGGCGGGTCTTGTCCTTATCGACGACGACACATTGCTCTGAGGGCAGACCTAGAGACCGCACCCTGGCCCTATTTTCATTATTGATAGGTCACCTTGTGCTCAGCATCGATCAGTATCATGGGTCTTTGACTGAGTGGTTTCCCTTGTGTTCGACATCAGCATACATTATCACACATTGGGATTCGTGCAGTACCTTGGTTTCCATTTGACCCTATTGGTGGATACCTCGCCTCTGTGTCAGCTTTCATTATTGGTTGGTTCAGAGGGTTTCTGCCGTGCGCTAGCCACATCTTGTGTACGCCGGAAACGTACTTCGGTTGGGTTACTACATCTTTTTCGTCCGATTCCTTCCACATTATTGGCCTACGGGTTACACTCGCGCTAGATTGATGGAGGATGCCTTAATGCCTTCCTTCTAGCGGATCTTTCCCTATCGACTCCGACTCATTGCTCTGGGGCAAAGATCTAGAGTCCATTTGGCAGTACCTTGGGGTTTGCAGTCATTAGTGGCAGATTCCTCGCTATCGACAGTGGGAAACCATCATTGTCTCCTGATTGATAGATTCTTACAGGTGTTCGACTTCAGCTCATCTATTCACACTTGTTAGATTGTACTGGGTACCTTGACGCTCATTATCATTATCGGTGAGTAGTCTCGCGTTTGTTAACGGTATACATCAATGACCGGTAATCAAACGATTTCTCACATGGTCGACTTCAGATCATTTATTCCCATGGTGTAGAAATGTACCACGGCGGTCGGTGAAGACCTCAGGTTGTATCAGCATTCATTGGTTCACTTGACAGTTGCTCCTGTTGCTGCTAGTTGATACCATTCCACCTTATATGTTGCAGTCAGTCATGGCGACATTCTATATGCTGGCACCTGAGTTTGCAGTGTAGTACCATCCTATTCCATCATGTTCAGTTGGTACCTTATGGGATCAGTCTTTGATTTCAGTGATCCGTTGCATCTTTCAGCATCATTGACAGTTTTATATGTGATATTCAGACATGTACTTACTCATTATGATCAGATGATCCATTATGTATTTTACAGTCATTTATACTTGTATACTTAGTGGATCCGCTTGTACTTGATATGCGGACATGCTTTACTTTTCCTGAGCATGGGTATGCCCGCCTCAGACAGTGTTTCTTTCTGATCTCCTTTCGGTGGCTTGGCAGGCTGAATTCTGGTGAAGTCCTCCTCGGTTTTTCGGCAGAGTTCCTTTCCTTGTACTTACTTAATGTATTTCGGCCATCATGTTCCCCTTCTGACCTCATACATTAGGGGGCATCTGTTATAGCTCCAAATCTCACTCTTATGGTTTGTGATGCTGCACTTATGGCCTAGGGCAACCCCTCCTTCCAGACCTGGTCCAAAAATTTAAAAAACAGTGTTTTATTCCCTATACGCGACTTTGCCCTGTGTTAAACGCGTGTACACGCGGGTCTGTCATACCCAACCCGCGTGTATCTATTAAAACACTTAAAAAAATATAATTTCCTCTTTTTCGGGCGGTGATCGCGGGTTTACCTGCTGGATCACCTGTTAGTGCCCGTGGCCCAACTGTTCCCAACCAACTCCTAACTAAAAAACTACTTTGGAGAGGGTATAAAAAGACATCAAAGGGAAGGCCAAGGGGAGAGAGAAAGGAGAGCAAGATTATTATGCTGAGATTTTTCCCTTAGACCAGGTCTGAAGTCCTTGGTGCATCCTGCACTTCCCCCATTTTGCATAGGAAACCCTTGTTTCCATGTGTATTGGTGATCATTCATCCTTGACATCATCATTGAGTAAGACTTGGAAGGAGCTCTTGTTGGAGGCTGGAGGCTGGAACGAATCCGGGAGGAAGCTTGCTTGGAGCCTGCTGAAGGTGTTCAGGTGATATCTTTCCGATATATGTACTTTATTTGCCTTTATATATAAAGAAACACGTCTTTGTTCCCGAATAATCTTTCTTTATGCTTATGAGATTCTTGTGTTGAATTCTTATGAAAGTAGTTACTTAAAGATTATTTATAACTAACTTTATAGCATAAAGATGATTTATACATAAACTTCTATACATGTACTGTTGTGTTCTTTGATTTGTTTGTCTTGCAGGTCAGAGAAAGAAGAAGGGAACTCCAAGAAGGGTTTGCACCCTAACGGTCTTCTCGAACGTAGGACCTTAGGTATGTACCCTAAACATTAGAATTTGCTTAAAAGTAAAAAAGATGGCTGTGTGTGTGTGTTTCTTTGTATAAGCAATTTTCAGTCTGGTAGAGTCTCAGCCCAAAGGACTCTAGGGGTACTTTCCCTTCAACCAGAATTGGCGACTCCGCTGGGGACAACATTCTTGTTGTTCCTAGTTTGGGTAGTCCTCAAGCCAATCAAGGCTCAGTCCCTCTGTTTGTTGGTTCTGACTGTTTGATATTTTCTTGAACTCCAAGCTTTTCCAGTTTTTCAGTTTGTGTTTTTTATTTTTCTTGAAACACTTCATATACGCACTTTTTCTGGATTACAGAAGCGTATATACGCAAGTTGCACTAAGTAAACCCGCGTATACGCAGGTTTCCTTAGTTACAGTCGCGTGTACACGCATTCTGCAAATAATTGCAGGCGCGTATATCACATAATTTTCAAGATTTATAATTTTTCTTTTGGCTGAATGTCTGTCTGGTGGTTTGGGTCAGTTTAAAACAGTCAATTCCCAGTGACAGTTCTCTGTTTAACAGGGGGCATCTTGCTTCGAACTCTCTCTAGTTATAAGGAGTGCTAGTCTTGTTTTTCGTTGATTGCAAGCGTCATTGATTTTTGACACACAAGGTTTCTGTTTAAGAATCTTGATTGCTCTGTTTCGGCAGAGTGGGAAGATTGTCTTAAAATCTTTGTGTCCATTTTGTTTTCATGACATTTGTGTTTGCTTAACGAAATCATTTTTATGACCATTTGCTCCTTCGTTTCGGGAAAGTTGTTTGTTACCATTTCTTTGAAACTTGTCTTTTGATTTCTTGGACTTTCATTGCTGCTTTTGATTGTCAAAAGCGTTTTCGAACACATTTTATTTTTGTTGAGTTTTCATCATTTGAAAGGTGTCAATTCACAAAAGTGTTTGGTGGCTTGTTTATCAATCATTAGTGTCAGTATTTTTGAGAGCTTTCCTTTGAAAAAGACTTTTTGGTTTGATTGAAAGAAAATCTTTTGAAAGTTTTTGAGTTTCGCTTTCTTAAACTTGCTTTTCATTTGATTTCCTTTTTGCGAAGTGAAAGTGCTTTGTTTTTTATCTTAAAACTTGTTTTTATTGTTTGGACGAAATGATTGGTAACACATCATCTTCTATCTAAGCATTTTAGTGGCAAGACAAAATTTGGTAAAGCAGCAACTTTCCTTCTTTGTTTGCAGAGTAGTCTTAAAATCTTGCATTCACATATAGTTCTTGCATTAGCATAGCTTTGCATCCTCTTTTAGGCATGCATAGTTTTGTTAGCTTTTGTGAGTGTGGAGTTTGAAAAGAAAGCAAAAAATTTTGTTTAATTTGAAGTTCATCTGAACCTCATAGAAATTGCTCTTCATCGAAACGAAAAAGTGCATGTGCATGTAGTTAGGATAGTTTCTTTTTGCGTCCTAAAAACACCACAAGTTTCACGTTCGTTACCTTTGACTTAAAGAACAGCCTAATAAAATCAAGCGCTTAATTAAAATCCACTAGAACTTTTTGTTTTAGTTATTACACCAACAAGTTTAGGATTTTAGGGCCTTGGATTAGGCGAGTGGAGAGTTAACTCTCCAAGGCCACACAAAACGTCAAACATAAGAGTCTGATTAAAGAGAGTAAATCCAACAGCGTTAGGAAGACCAGGAAAGCTCCGGATCTGGGAGTTAAGCACGAGGGTCTGTGAAGACAGGGAAGAGAGATACCCCCTCTCCTACTTGTCCGAACTTACCTCACGACTGTTCCGCCTGGCTTCTGCGACGAGTTGGTACCCATAGTTGCCTCTCCTAGGGATCTGCATAGGTGGCTGCGGAGGGGAATCCCGTGGCACCTGAGGTCGACGTTGTATCACTCTCGACAGTACTTCTGGAGGGCACCCTTGCGAAGCTTGGGGGCTTGCACCGGCGCAGGCTGTTGTTAGGAGGTCAGCGTAACTTCCTCTGATACCTTCGCTGATAGGACTGGGCCGTCATTATCCCAGACTATCTTCGGAAGGCCCCTGACTCCGCTTTCTTGTATTTTGGTGTCCGGTCCTCAACACCCGGAGCGGAAATACTTGAAAGTTGTTTGACTGGCTGTTTTTTTAGGGACTTTATAGTGAGTGCTCTTTGCTCCTTGTATATAGTTGGCTTTAGGTATTTTTGTCTAGTCACGTTTGGACTTTGTGTTCTGAGTGACTGGCTTGCCACTCTACCGATCTTGAAAGGCTTTTGGTTGTTCTTTCAGAAGTTGTGGAGTTGCCTCCTCAAGGGCAAAGGTTTTGATTGCTTATCCATATTCTTTGAAGAGTTATTTCTATATTCCCGCAAGGGAAAGGGTCTTTGGATTACTTAGATATGGCTAATATTCCTGTGGAAACCAACCAAGGTACCCTTCCAAAAGGGGATCCTTGTGCTTTTCCTTTCTTTGGAAACGTTGGTACTCCCTTGATGGCCACTTTGAATATTCCTGGGTTGAATGTTGGACTACCCGTTTGGCTGTGGTCCACTCCGAATATTCCGAATGCTCTTGAAGCTTCTCAGTTGAATGCTTTATTTCAGGGGCATCTTATGGGTGCTAATTGTTCATCTTCTCTCAAAGAGAAATCTGGGATTCCTTCTTCCCCTCCTTCTTGTAACAAGAAATCTAAAAAAAGGAGAAAAAGGAAGTCAAAGAAGAAGAATAATTCTATCCTTTCATCTTCAACCTCTGCGAGTCATGTTGGAGATGAGTCTTCAGCCGCTGCTAGTTATGCTGGGGGCACGAGTCTAGTCACTGCAAGTCATACTAGCACTTCATCTTCAACCTCTGCGAGTCATGTTGAAGATGAGTCTTCAGCCGCTGCAAGTCATGCTGGGGGCACGAGTCTGGTCACTGCGAGTCATACTAGCAAAGGGTCACTGACCTCTGCAAGTCATGTTCAGGACTCTCCGCAAACCACTGCTAGTCATGTTGGCGGAATGGAGGTTGATAAGAAACCTGGACGTAGAAGTTTTAAACCTAAGTTCCCTTGTAAGATATGCAAGGGAGACCATCTTACTCATTTATGCCCTGGTATTCCAGAGGTTCAAAGGATATGGTCCGAGTCTGAAAGTACTTCTACTCCTACACTTGATATGGTTTCTCATCAATCCCATCAACCATCGGTTGAGAATGTGGTAAAGCCAGTGCAATCGCTGGCCGATTACACTCCTCTTTTGGGGGGTGAAGTGCCTAACAAAAGAGTCTGTTTGATCTCTAGTACAGAGTCTTCTAGTATAGGGGGCATTCCGGTTTCTTCGAATGTTCCCCCTCCAAGTTCTAAGAGTGTTTCCTTTGATTGGGATAGTCTTGTTGACCCTCGTCTTCCTTCCGCTGCACCTTTCCAAATAAAGGTCAGGGTTAATTCCACAAATGTCTATCGATGTATGGTGGATGAAGGATCCTCTACAAGTATTATATCCTCTTTGACTTGGAAAGCTTTGGGTTCCCCAAAGTTGTTGACAGCTCAGAGTCAGTTGTTAGCCTATGATAGAAGGCCTGGTGAATCTATGGGTATTCTTCCTCAATTGCCTATCACTTTAGGTGGGAAGACTGTCTTAATCGATATGATGGTGGTTGATAGCCCTTTAGACTTTAATATGCTACTTGGGCGTGATTATGTCTATGCTATGAATGATGTGGTGTCTTCACTCTTTCGAGTAATGTGCTTTCCTCATAATGGGAATATTGTCACTGTTGATCAGCTTGCATCTGATAATCACCACCCTAATTCGACTTTACTGCAGATTGCCCCTTGGTTTGTTCCAAGTGTTCAAGTAGACTCTACCCCGCCACGGGTCAATTATGTGGCATTGAAGCCTCAATGTTCAATTGCTTCTAAGAAGGATCCTTTGACTTATTATTCTCCTTCTTGGGACTTGGTCCCGAGAGTTGACCGAGAGATTCTTCCTATAGGGACATGGGACCCTTTAATTCCCTCTTTTGATCCTTGTAGTTCTCATGATTTCTTAGAACTTGTTTTGCCTTCACAGGAGGAACTCTTTGAAGCCATGAGTTATGACTACCAAAGGAGCCCTTGGCCTGAGCCCTGCAAGGGGTTTGTTCAGCAGAACTATTATGCGTAAGCCGCAAGGCTGCGTGGTTCCCTGTACCATATTGTATATATGAGGTACGCATTTTCAAGTTTTGTATTCTATAACACAAAGATCTTATATGAAGTTTATATGTGGGATGTATTAACTTCGTGTCTAGTGTTCCTATTTATGTTTACAGAACTTGGAAGATTTCTCCTTTGGAAGTTTATGGTTGGTCCGTTCTGACAGGTATTGGTTCTCGAACATGGCATATAGGTTAGGTTTTTCCGCCTGCATTGTGCATTTATCAGTTTCCTTTTCCATTTTGGCCTTAGGATCGACCCCACCAAGTTATGATGCGGAACCTTCTCATTGCTTAGAAGTATCATGACTTGTGTGGTAGAGCCTACCTTATCATGGGTGCCCTAGTTAGTACCTGATTGTCACTTGGCACTCATGCTGATTTTTTGTCACTAGGCTCGGGAGTCCTCTGTAGTCCCGCCATGACTTATGCGTTGAAGACTCATTCTTCCTTGCTTCTTCGCTTCGTTCTGGCCTTATACCCTAGAGGCTCCTATGTGTGTTGAGTTGTACTTCTGCATTGCATGTTGACCATTTGCACCTTTTGGCCTATAGCCGGCTTCACTTGGACTCGTGTTTAAGCCCACTTTTGACCATGACGTCTGCAAAAAAAAATCAACCTTGCATACCCTTGACCTCTGCAGCTTGACATACCCAGATCCGTGGAAGGGACATACCTCTGAGTGTCACTGACCAGTTTTTCACCTCCCTGCATTGAGCATAGGAACGTTCCTTTCCCAGGAACTAGAGCATCTGTTTCACCGACACTCGTTCTTTCCACTGTACCATAGCATTCTTTTATTCTTTTTCCGGCTTATCAGAAAAAGACAAAAAAATTAAATATTCCAAAAAGAGCGGGAACAGGGACATTATTTCCATTTATTGTTGGCAGCTAGAGTCAGTCGTGTCGCCCTTGAACAAAGCACTCAAAACAAAGTCTCCTCCGCTTGGGTGGGATTTAGTTTGACTTAGGTAAGCCATAACCTTGTTATCGAGTCAGTTCTCCCCCGATTGGTTATCTCTTCCAATCATATGGAGGGTTCGTTCGTGCCTCCTGCATGACGAACTTATACAGATTCATTATATGCTGCCACATAGTCACATTGAGTCGTGCTTTTGTTCAAGGGAAGTTAGCCTGAGTCGGCCTTTCTGCGGTGTCTCTTGACTCATTTTTCAGTCGGCCATCCCTGGTTGTCAGTGTCATGTCTATCATCACATCAGTTATATTGGTCCTTCACTCGTGCCGGTTTGAGAAGGTCCCCATTGACTTCTTGCTGGCGGGTCTTGTCCTTATCGACGACGACACATTGCTCTGAGGGCAGACCTAGAGACCGCACCCTGGCCCTATTTTCATTATTGATAGGTCACCTTGTGCTCAGCATCGATCAGTATCATGGGTCTTTGACTGAGTGGTTTCCCTTGTGTTCGACATCAGCATACATTATCACACATTGGGATTCGTGCAGTACCTTGGTTTCCATTTGACCCTATTGGTGGATACCTCGCCTCTGTGTCAGCTTTCATTATTGGTTGGTTCAGAGGGTTTCTGCCGTGCGCTAGCCACATCTTGTGTACGCCGGAAACGTACTTTCGGTTGGGTTACTACATCTTTTTCGTCCGATTCCTTCCACATTATTGGCCTACGGGTTACACTCGCGCTAGATTGATGGAGGATGCCTTAATGCCTTCCTTCTAGCGGATCTTTCCCTATCGACTCCGACTCATTGCTCTGGGGCAAAGATCTAGAGTCCATTTGGCAGTACCTTGGGGTTTGCAGTCATTAGTGGCAGATTCCTCGCTATCGACAGTGGGAAACCATCATTGTCTCCTGATTGATAGATTCTTACAGGTGTTCGACTTCAGCTCATCTATTCACACTTGTTAGATTGTACTGGGTACCTTGACGCTCATTATCATTATCGGTGAGTAGTCTCGCGTTTGTTAACGGTATACATCAATGACCGGTAATCAAACGATTTCTCACATGGTCGACTTCAGATCATTTATTCCCATGGTGTAGAAATGTACCACGGCGGTCGGTGAAGACCTCAGGTTGTATCAGCATTCATTGGTTCACTTGACAGTTGCTCCTGTTACTGCTAGTTGATACCATTCCACCTTATATGTTGCAGTCAGTCATGGCGACATTCTATATGCTGGCACCTGAGTTTGCAGTGTAGTACCATCCTATTCCATCATGTTCAGTTGGTACCTTATGGGATCAGTCTTTGATTTCAGTGATCCGTTGCATCTTTCAGCATCATTGACAGTTTTATATGTGATATTCAGACATGTACTTACTCATTATGATCAGATGATCCATTATGTATTTTTACAGTCATTTACACTTGTATACTTAGTGGATCCGCTTGTACTTGATATGCGGACATGCTTTACTTTTCCTGAGCATGGGTATGCCCGCCTCAGACAGTGTTTCTTTCTGATCTCCTTTCGGTGGCTTGGCAGGCTGAATTCGGTGAAGTCCTCCTCGGTTTTTCGGCAGAGTTCCTTTCCTTGTACTTACTTAATGTATTTCGGCCATCATGTTCCCCTTCTGACCTCATACATTAGGGGGCATCTGTTATAGCTCCAAATCTCACTCTTATGGTTTGTGATGCTGCACTTATGGCCTAGGGCAACCCCTCCTTCCAGACCTGGTCCAAAAATTTAAAAAACAGTGTTTTATTCCCTGTACGCGACTTTGCCCTGTGTTAAACGCGTGTACACGCGGGTCTGTCATACCCAACCCGCGTGTATCTATTAAAACACTTAAAAAAATATAATTTCCTCTTTTTCGGGCGGTGATCGCGGGTTTACCTGCTGGATCACCTGTTAGTGCCCGTGGCCCAACTGTTCCCAACCAACTCCTAACTAAAAAAACTACTTTGGAGAGGGTATAAAAAGACATCAAAGGGAAGGCCAAGGGGAGAGAGAAAGGAGAGCAAGATTATTATGCTGAGATTTTTCCCTTAGACCAGGTCTGAAGTCCTTGGTGCATCCTGCACTTCCCCCATTTTGCATAGGAAACCCTTGTTTCCATGTGTATTGGTGATCATTCATCCTTGACATCATCATTGAGTAAGACTTGGAAGGAGCTCTTGTTGAAGGCTGGAGGCTGGAACGAATCCGGGAGGAAGCTTGCTTGGAGCCTGCTGAAGGTGTTCAGGTGATATCTTTCCGATATATGTACTTTATTTGCCTTTATATATAAAGAAACACGTCTTTGTTCCCGAATAATCTTTCTTTATGCTTATGAGATTCTTGTGTTGAATTCTTATGAAAGTAGTTACTTAAAGATTATTTATAACTAACTTTATAGCATAAAGATGATTTATACATAAACTTCTATACATGTACTGTTGTGTTCTTTGATTTGTTTGTCTTGCAGGTCAGAGAAAGAAGAAGGGAACTCCAAGAAGGGTTTGCACCCTAACGGTCTTCTCGGACGTAGGACCTTAGGTATGTACCCTAAACATTAGAATTTGCTTAAAAGTAAAAAAGATGGCTGTGTGTGTGTGTTTCTTTGTATAAGCAATTTTCAGTCTGGTAGAGTCTCAGCCCAAAGGACTCTAGGGGTACTTTCCCTTCAACCATTTATGCTAAAACTGCTCGATTATATAGTCAAATTTTGATTTTTTACCATAACTAGCTTTTCTCTTTTCAATGATAGTACTGCATTCTCAATTGCTGCATCAAACCTAGTTAGAAATGAACAATATTTGCATGAAAATGAGATTATAACCCTAATATTTCGCTTTGAACTACGTAAAAAGCCATTAAAAGATGTTTTTACCTCTCATTTTACCATTTCATTTGAACTTGGTTTGTTGGAGCTCTGGAGGTGCCTCTTTCCCCTTGATTTTCACCAGCTGATTCCGGGAGATTCTGCGGACGATTTTCAGTGCCGTCTGGACCAGGTAGGAGCTAAACCCTAGCTCTTTCTTTTCATGGTTTCCTTTTTCAATTTTGTGCCTGTTTTCCTGCCCCCATGAGCCCCTGGGGTTTTGCTAGGGCGCTCTGGCATCAGCGCAGGCAGTCCATTCGAAACCTACGCTGAATGTCAATCTGCCTTAAGGCAGTTTGACCTTCAACGCAGGTAGGACACTTGCCAACTGCGTTGATCTCAGAAAAGCAGCTCTATGCACAGTTTTTTGATGAAATTTTGCCAGTTTCTCATCAATTTCAGGAACTTACTCTTTCTCTTGTTTGTTTTGCAGGGATCTTTGAGCAAAATGTCTCTTACATGGCGAGAACGAGAACATGAAGAGGAGGACATGATTGCCCTCCATGACCCTATCACGGTGAACGCGTTGCGGAACTGTGGCCTGCTGAAGTTTTTCCGTATCTCTAGTATGAGAGCATAGATTTCTTTACTGCAGTATGTGCTTGATGCTTGGGATCCTATCAACCAAGTATTCCAGATTAGGGGAAAATCCATCCCCTTGACCATAGAGGACATTTACTTCTTGACTGGGTTGTCAAGGTGGGGTGCCCCCATTTCTTTGTCAGGTTCGGCCCGGGGGAATGACTCCGTGAGAGATTATGCAGGGAAGGTTCCCAGCCGAGCAGAGACGGCAAGGTTGTTATCCGCGAGATCACTGACAGATCTCTCAGGTCCATTCTGTATACTATTGGTAGGATGGCCGGTAGCGCATCTTTATATGTTGCCAATAGATCTTATGTGCAGCACGCCTTGGAGTGTCTCCAACCGAAAATATTCAACTGGTGTGATGCAGTACTTGTTCAGATGAAAAGTCAATTGACCAAGGTGAAGGACGGGAAGCTGAAGAACTTTGGGTATGGTTCTATTCTGACTGCCTTTGCCTTGGAGAAAATACCACTGATGCAGCCTCAGTATATCGCACTCGACTTGCCTTCTCCTACCGAGCCACGCATGCAGAGATGGGTCGACCACATGTCTAGGCATGCTGGTCAATCTCAGATTACTTTCACTGATACCTTCTTCAGGTGGTTCGAGCGCCAGGAGATGGTCTATTCTGAGTATCCATATGTTGGTATGGATTTCCGAGGTGATCTGGACTTGGTATTGCCGGATGGCGAACAGTGGGGCGCTATTGGTAAAATTTCTGACCATGTTACTGTTTACTGTTCTTATTTATAATGTTCTTGTGCTTTATTCTATCAAGACTTTAATCAAACTCATGTGTGCATGCAGATGTTGGTCCTGTTCGTCCAGCAGTTCGCCCGAGAGCGCCAGTTGCTGCCCCAGCAGGGGAGACTGCTGGGAGAGTTATTCTCCACGACCTTGACGTAGCTGAGATCCTTACAGCTGTGCAGGAGCAGGTTGAGAGCCTTACTCTCGGCATTCCCGATGTGAGGATTGACGAGTTACCTTTACAGTTGCAGCGGCATACTACTGGCGTGCCTAGATGATGGACTCGTCTCTTGTGCATGATTGCACAGGCCGTGACGTGTTATCATGAGCATCACTAGACTAGGGTGCCCCCTAGCATTTTTGAGTTTTGGGTCATATGACCGATTTTGTCTTGGTTACAGAACATTATGTATGAACGATAAACAGCTTATATATATTTTGATTTTCGAGTTTTATTCTGGTTGAGTTATATGATCCATATGTACAACATTGATGATGTCTCTCTTTTTATAAATGTCGCAAATGTCTGTCTAACACATAGTTTGCTAATGAGTCGGTTAATCTGTTTAAGTTTCTGGAAATATGCTGGTATTGAATTGAATCAAACTGCCTTTCCAAAATCTTAACCCTTAGGAACATGCGATAAATAGCTGGATTGCGGACAGAATATATACCATTGAGTTGTAGTATTACGAGTTGTGAGTCTAGCCTGACGATTAGTCGGCGTATGCCACGGGTGATGGCATCAGAGAGTAGTTCTATCAACGCACTATAATCAGCGATGTTATTCTTTGATTGCCCAATACACACACCTCTGAAACTTACTAACTCGCCGCTTGGATCAAAAATGGCCCAGGCTGCGGAGGACAGATTCCGCGAACTACGACTCGCTCCATCGGCATATCCAACACATGTCTCCAAAAGGTTTGAAATCTACAATAAATATAAAAAGGTGGATCATTCGACCAAAACAAACATTTAGCGAAAACAAAATACAACAAAAGCATACAGGTTACTATTTAAGCATAGTAACGCTTAAGGTACAACCCATTACGGGGTTGCGCCAGTGGGATTCCGTCATAATCTATCAACTCGTAGGCTCCTTTTGCTAACACCCGTTTAACAATATAAGGGCCCATCCATAAGGAATTAAATTTACCTGCTCCCAATTTATCAGATTCTTGGTCATAAAGCAAGACCAAGTCACCTTCTGAGAAGACACGGGGTTTGACATTCTTGTCGAACTGCGCCTTGACTCGTTTCTTATGGGCTTAGTTAGCCAAAGCGGCATCACGACAGGTTTCGTCCAATTGGATTAATTCCAAGAAACGAGCCTCCTCTTCCGAAGTTCCGGGGAGGAGATCAATTGCGAGTTTAAGCAACGAAATTTCACACTCGACTGGCAAGACTGCTTCCAGGCCATACACCAGTTGAAAAGGTGTGAACCCGGTCGCGTTCTTTACTGATGTTCGGTAAGCCCATAAAGCTGAGTACAGGATTAGGTGCCACCTTCTTTTGTGAACCCCGATCATCCTTTGCAACATATGCTTCAGGACCTTGTTGATTGCTTCAACTTGTCCGTTGGCTTGCGGATAATACGGGGTAGAGCTGTCGTGAGATAGCCCTAGCTTGGTAGCTAATTCAACCATCATGTGATTGCGAAAATGCGACCCATGATCTGTAACTATAGCCTGTGGTACGCCGAACCTGGCAACTACATGATTGAAAAAGAAAAGGGCAGTTGTTTCACCAATGTTATCTAATGTAGGCATCGCCTCGGCCCATTTGGTAAAATGGTCAACAGCGACTATAATATACCCATGCCCCCCGGTCGAGGTGGGGTTACATTGCATGAAATCGATGCCCCACTTGGCGAAAGGCCCAACAGCAACTATTGGCTGTAAAGGTGCGGGTGGTCTTCTAGTTTTGCTATCGAAAATTTGACAAGCATGGCAACTTCTGACTGCGATTATGCAATCTTTGAACATGGTTGGCCAGAAGTATCCTGCTCGTAAGATTTTTTGTGCTGTAGCATATCCAGATTGATGTCCCCCACACGCGCCTGAATGACACTCATTCAGGGCTTTTTCGGCCTCCTCATGGGTAAGGCACCTCCTCAGGACTGTATCGATACCACGACGGTAAAGAGTATCACCGACGATCATGTAGTCTTTAGCTTGGTATCGTATACGTTTCTGTTCTGAGTGAGAGGTGTTAGGCCTGAATTTTTGGGTTTGGAGATAAATTATGATATCTCCATACCACTCATTGCTTGTAGATATCAGGAACAAACTTTCGTCCACGATTGACTCTTCTGATGTTTCATCGTTGGACGACGATGGGAGATCGCACAATAATTCTGCGAAAACTAGAGCTTTCTTTGATTTGGATTTTACAAATTCCAGATCAAACTCTTGAAGGATCGCTATCCATTTTGAATATTTGCCCCCCAGCAACTGTCGCGACAGTATATAAGTCATGGGGTTGCAATATGATAAAATGGTAGTTTTCCGAAAGAGGACATAATGTCGAAACCTTTGAATCGCTTGAACAGCTGCAAGCGCTAGTTTTTCAACATAAGAATATTTACTTTCTGTATCATTTAAGTTTTTACTTAAATAATATATAGGATGTTCAATTCCATCGACTTCTTGAACTAAAACCATCGCAATGGTCGTATCCGCTGCAGCCAGATACAGGTTAAAATCTCTTTGGTAGTCCGGGGCGTACATTAATGATGCTTTTACTAGAAAATCTTTCAGAGCATCAAAGGAAGCTTGCGCCACCTGGTCCCAGACAAAAGGTACATCCTTTTTTAAAAGACGAGTATAACCTTTAGCAAGTTCTGCGTAATTTGGAATGAACCTCCTCAGAAAGTTTGCTTTCCCTTGGAGTTTCTGAATCTGAAGCAAATTTGAAGGTGGAGGCAAATTAATGATTTCCTGAACCTTGCAAGGATCGAGACGAATCCCATCTTTAGAGACTACAAAGCCAAGTAAACCACCAGAACCGACGCAAAACACACATTTGTGCGGATTGAGTCTTATCTTGTAGTGTCGGCAACGTAGAAATATTGCTCTTAAATGCTGCAGATGATCAGTCCGCTTTCGTGAATGAGCCGGAAAGTCGTCAAGATAAGGTTGAACGATGTTCTTGATGTCATGGAAGGCATAATTCATTGCCCTCTGAAACGTCGCCCCTATGTTCTTTAAACCAAAGGGTAATTTTCGATAAGCGAATGTGCCCCACGGACAAATAAATGCAGTCTTTGACTGGTCCTGTGGGCAGATATTTATTTGATTATACCCCGAAAATCCATCCATAAATGAAAATATTTCACATCCGGTGCATTCATCAATTATCTGGTCGATGAAGGGTGTAGGGTAGTTGTCCTTTGGACAAGCTTGGTTTACATCCCTATAATCGACACACACTCTGATTGTCCCTTCTTTCTTCATAACAGGGACAATATTCGATACCCAATCGGTTAGAGGAACCGGGTAGATGAAACCAACATGGAGGAGCTTTTCAACTTCTGCTTTAATGGCAGCGGCTTTCTTGGGGTGCACTTGCCGAAGCCGTTGTCTTACTGGTTTGACATCAGGATACATTTTAATTTCATGTTCAACGATACTCGAGTCTATGCCTGGAATTTCATCATATGACCAAGCAAAGACATCTCTGAATTCGCGAAAAAGAGCATTATATATTTCCAGTTCTGAAGGGGAACAACCTTTGCCGACATAAATATTCTCTACAACATTTGTTTTAGTCGAGATATTTATGGCTATAGTCTCTTCAATATTGGATAAGTTTCGCTCGGAATCCACCGTATTTACAGTATTTCATAGGAATTCAAAAACTGAAGGGTGATAAAGATCTTGTTGAGTATATTCTTCATACTCCGGAAGAAGGGAACGATGGTGGTGATCATTCCATGGTGCCCCCTCAATAAACATTGATTGTAAGATTCCTTCGTCAGTCCCATGCACGTTCGACCAAGGATCTAATGGGGTACCATATTCTCTAGACCTATCTACCCAAACGCTTGACGAGCGTTGATTTGGGTTCGCCTCCCATGCCCGAAACATTGATTGCTACAATATTTCTATAGGGCTTGGGGGCAAAACCATTGCCTGATCCATGTTGACCTTCGTAGAAGATATCATGTTGCAGGTTGCTACTAACGCTATCTTTCCTATATATATAGGAGGTGGAAGCGCGAAAGTTCCCATCATTGTGGGGTCTTTCAGTAGGCCTACTCCGATGTCTTGTAGCGAATGGTTGCTCTCATGGATCATAGGAATGCTTCCTGTAACTTGTGAACCATTAGGGAGGAAGTTTTGTTGGTCGACGACCGTAATCCCTCCTTCAAACGGGAATGCGATCTTCCTAAAATAAGTCGACACAACAGCTGCCATGGCATATATCCATGGTCTTCCCAGTAGGATGTTATTAGTCAATATTTCCATCGATGACCTCAACATCGATTTCCACAGTTTTTCCTCCTAGTTCAACTTTCAAGTTATTTAGGATGTCGTACGGGGTGTACGTCCTTCCGTCGAATGCTTTTAATGTCGTCGAAGATCGCGACAAGGTTGGAGATCCTAAAGTTTTCCAGCAATTCATCGACATGATACATGTAGATGCCCCCTCATCAATAATTGTTCGGTGAATAGTTTTGTTGAGGGCTTTCACTTGAATAAGGAAAGCTAGTTGAGCTGGTAACTGAGGATCGTATCCTTTGTGATCAAAGGATACAAGATTGGAATCCTTAGGATCAACCCCACCAATAGCCGATAACAAAGCCTGCCTTTGGGATGGGCAATTTTGTAATACTTCAAGAGTCGACATAGCGGATGGCGATTGGGCCAAATCTTCCACTATGTTATAATGTTGCGCCGCCCTGGCGCGAGGATTAAATGTTGACTTGTGTACTACTCCCTTTGGCGGTTTTATTGTTAATTCAGGAATGATGGGCAGTACAACTTTTGTCGAAGTTGTTGTCGAACTACTTGGTTGATCTTTACCTTTGTCGTTCGACAGCTACAGATTCCCATAATCTTTGTTCCTTGTCGAAATCAAAGCATCATTCTGCTGTTTTGAAACCGACAACATAAGCACTTGCGACGGGGAAGCATTTCCACTATCAACCAGATTTTAACCTGGGTTGGGAAATGGATCAGTTAACACAGCTGAGGTTTGTGAACTTTTAAAGAACCTTTTCAACTCAGCTTTGAATGGACAATTCCTTGTATAATGATCCTCCTCATCACATATTTGACATGGATAATTTAGTTTCCCTTTCCCAGGAGGGTTTGAAGAAGTTTTTCCAGGAGATGATTCACCCTGTTTCTTCTTCTTCCCTTTGTTTTGCTTCTTCTTGCTTCCTGGTTGATTGGTTTCTTTGCCTTTATCTGCCGATACGGCATTTACTTCCGAAGCAAGAATTTCTTCTTTTGCATTTTGATCCGAATTCTTACGGGCTTTCTTAGACGAAGCCTTTATCGATTTCGCGTTTGCCGTGCCAATCACGCCATCACCGGCATGAGAGTCACTATTGGATTTTGGAGGAGGAGGAATTGAAAATTCTGGTCTAGGGGCGTCAGGTATTTTGTCGTAGAGCGTGCCAGACTGAGTATAAACTAAGTCTAGATATTGTGCACGAGCAATAACTTGCTCCTCTGTTACGACTCCTCCCTTTGCCACATCTTCTGTTATAGCAGGAAGTAACGACTTTATAAACCATTCAGCTAACAGCTGATCGGGAACGTATGTTTTAACCATCCTACGACGATGACGCCATTCATGTATATGATCAGATATATGAGTAGCAGTTGTCTGTTTAAAGTTGGTTAATATTTTTGTCCCCGTTTCATACCTTATCGGTAATTGAAAATGGGTTAAGAAAGTTGTGGCTAAGGAGCTAAAATTGTCGAAAGAGGCTCTAGGTAATTCAATATACCATTTAGCCGCTGGACCTATCAATGTCCTCTGAAAAAGGCGAAGCCTTATCGAATCATCGTTCAGGGTGTTCGACGAACACCACAGATGAAAAGTCATCACGTGATTCGATGGGTCTTCACCTGGATTTCCATTGAATTTAGGAATGTCAGATGGAAGTTTGTGAGGAATCGCTGGCCACCAAGGGGCATAAGCAATCGGATCGTTGGTTAACCGATGTAAATCGGGTAACTCTAAAGTTGCCACAAATGGCAACTGTTGATTCAGGTTAGGCGAAGCATAACCAGGGTACGATGGAATCGCTTGAGCAGTGGGTCTTTGCATACCAGCATAATGTAATTGATGTTGGTATGACTGATACGGTTGGTGGACTTGACCACTGTAAAGCGGTTGGTTTTGACCATTTTGAATATATGGTTGTCCACCGTTCGCAAAGATTTGTTGCTCAGAACCTTGGTACACTTGCTGGAATTGTGGTTGTTGGTATTGCACTAGCCACGGTTGTGAAGCCATGTTCTGTTGTGCTATGCTAACCATTGGACCAAGGTGTGGGGTAATTGTACCCGCTTGGACCTGTGTCGCCCCACCAGTTGGCGATTGTGGTTGTGACCCATGGTCAAGGGGTTGTTGCATTACGACTTGAGAAATCTGAGGTTGACATGCAACAGGCATCGCTTGAACTTGTGACACTGTTACAATAGCCGGTGTGGTTGGGATGTTCGTCATAGGTACACACTGTTGCATAGAATATACAACCCTTGGTTTTTGAGGTAGCATAGGTACCCAACCACTTGATGTAATTCTAGTATAACCTGAATATTGTTGTGAACTCCCGTATGGATACCCTCCCGGAGGGGGTAATGAAAAGGCATACTGCCCCCCATACGGTAGCAATCCGGAACTCAAGGGGATTGATTGTCCTTGGGGACTGGATTGCCCAAACTAACCTCCAAATGGATAAATCTAGCGAGTCTCAACATAAGAGTTGTCGGATATTATTCCGGATGAACAAAATGGAACAAACCACACTGTCGAAATAGTCCCTTGGTGGACTCCTTCTAGCTGTTGCGAGCTAGTCGGGACAGATGGTATACCGGCAAACATTGTCGGATTGACAGCAGGGGCTTCCGTTGTCACTGTGTCATTTGACACAGTCCTAGATGTTGACAGTTGCTCAGACATTTTAAGTCTATCCAATAGATTGCCTAGCGATTCTACAGGAACCTCCACTTGTGGTGGATTAACTTCTGATGAAGGAAATAGAGTGACCCCGACTCCAAAATGGGTTGGAGTACTTGCTTGCGGATCCTCTGCAATTTCCTCTATCGCAATCAAACCAGGTGGAAGAGGAAGACCGTCAAGTCCGTAAAATATTTCTGGTGCCGAAGAATGGGTTGTTTCGACAGCGACAGTTGTTTGAGGAACAAAACTCTCTGGACCGGTTACAGATGGAACTGGTTCAGTTACACAAGTATTTGCCCCTAGACTAGGATCAGTATTACTGTCCCTTTGTGGCTGTTGAACTTCTTCTATAGAGGCAGGGTTTCCAGAAATGTTTGGAGTAACCGGAATCTCAGATGTAGTTGGAACACTTGTTCTAACTTTGATAGGAGATTTTGAACCGGTTAAACGAGTTCGCTTTGTCCGTACTGTTTTCGATTCCGAAGACAAAGACGGTTGACTCGTAAGCCTCCGTGAACGACGGGGTTTCAATTGACTTTCTTCCACGATTGCGGATTACTCGATCAACCAAAATACAAAAAAGGGGAAATTGGTGTTTCCGAATTGAATGAATTTTATTAGACGCTTTAGACACAACTTGCTTTTTCAGTTTTAAAGAGTCGAGAAAAAGCTAAAGATGACTCTAGTCTCCTTCGATGTTTTAACGAGCCCGAAGTGACAAATGCTTGGATGGACTTTTTCTATTATAGAGTCTGAAAAAGGCCAAAAGGAATTGCTCTGGAGATCTAGGCAGAGGGTGTGCCAAACTTTTCGCAAAACCACAGAATACTTTTTACGGTACGGGTGGTCGATCTCCGTGAATGCTGTGTTCACTGCATTGCGATCAGTAGGGTGGCCGACACAGCTTCCTAAGGATAAAAGATATATGCCTATAGGGGTCTCCCAATATATATGCGACGGTACGTGGGAGCACAATCTGTATTAGCGCTACCGTCTCTCAGGAGGAATCACCCACCTTCTTCGAGATCGACAGTCACTATGTTTAACGACGCCGGAACACGTCTCTAGCCTAGACCTCTATGTTGTACGTTATGTTACAAAGCGATGTTAGGTTCATTCAGTTTATTTTAGGTTGATCTTTTTAAAGTTTGCCTTTCAAGGTTCACCACAAGATGTATGATACAAATTCCTAAATGCAGTCTAAGATGATAAGCAAGCTTTATTATCTTTCAACTTTGAAAATCCTAGCTACTAAGGGAAAAGAATAACACTATCTTTTCTCAAAGAGCAATCAGCACACTCTAATGCACTTTCCCTAAATCCAACATGCAAACTATCAAATGCAAAATGCACAATGCAGGTGTTTGTTTTCAACTTTCTTAGTATAAATGCCTACAAAGAAAGCCTTTTGCACAACTTTGAACTTGCTTTTAAAATGATCAATACAAACAAGTACACTTTTTCGAAGTCAACAAGGGTAGAAGAGATTACAATCACTTTGCTATTTTCGAAATAAAGACTTGTTTTGACCCTTAAAAGACACAAATTCAAACCAATAAGCAAAAGTAAATCTATAATCAATCTGCAAACAGCCAATGAACTCTCTTCTAAGACCACAATCAATCAGATCTGAATCAAAGGCTACAGGATGACTACTTTACTCATGCAAAGGAAGACTGTAAATGACGCCACAAACACATAAAAAACATTCACAATCTTTTTGTACAAAAGAGAGGCGGAATCTAAGCAAAGAAAAAGGTTTATCAGACTGGTACCTATGCTGGTTAAAGGCTGCAAAAAACAGAGATCAAAACAGGGCAAAAGACAGCAAGGAACCCCAGTTACACAAGGCCACACTGGTTCAGTGCAAGTACAACACTGTCAGTTTGACATTCAGCGCAGGTAGCCTTCACGGGACCTGCGTTGAAATGCAGACTGCCTTCACAGTGTCTGCGCTGAAAGGAGAAACTCTCGTTTCTCTTGGTTTCCGGGTCATAAAATGCTCAAAAATCAACTGTTTCAGGCCAAATCAGAAACACAAGCAAGGTATAAACAGAGGGATGCTTTGATAGGGTACTAAATACTATCACAAGGATCATCAAATCATTTGTGGATCTAGTTTAGATCATAGACAAGTCCAACAACTGGATCAAAGCAACAACTTTTTACTTTGCATCCAGGAAAGATCCAGTTCAATAGTTGCTGTCAAGTCTATGTAGTAAACAAATGACGGAAACACAAATGAAATGAATAAACAAGTTTTCCCCAGTGGAGTCGCCAATTTGTTGTGGGGAAAAATGCCTATGTAGGACGATCCTATCCACCTAAGGTGTGACAGCGCCTTAGCAACAAACGAATACAGCTATTATGATTTCTTCTTTTATGAAATGGGAAAGAGGGGAGATCGGTAGACTTACCGTTGTCTTCCGGTTGTCCCTCGAACTAGATCCTCTTCTCTTTGTGTGTCCACAGCTACTTGCCTCCTCGCTTGATCAAGAGAACAGCTACTTGAATCCCACGAGATCACAAGAGAACAGCTACATGTGACAAGAGAACAGCTACTTGCGACAAGAGAAGAACACAACACAAAGGCAAATATACATATTCATAAATGATTCAGGATTAGAAGTAAATCAAATACACTAATGCAATCATACAAAATACACTAGCATATAGGAAAGAATCAAGATAGCTTTATTGATAAGTAATAGGGTTCAGGAAGAGATACAACCCATAGGGCTCCAATCCAGCATCTCCTTCCCAGCAGAATGGAATTCCTTCTTCAGCTCCCTTCAAAGCATTAAGCACCCAATGTTCCTAGCCACAAACTAACAGCAATTCTTTGCGATTACAAAATTCCAGCCTCCCTGATCTCATAGAGGAGAGATCTATATATAGGGATATTGGAGAGAGGATGAGTCAGCTTGAGAAGTGACTAGTGTCCTCTCCCTCTATCAGTTCTTGAGTCCAATTGGAGGTTCTTGCTTCCACTTGGAGATTTGGAACCTCTTACTCATCACCAGTCGAATTCCTTGACCCAAGTGTCATTTTGGAAGCTTCCTGGGCATTGACACCTTGAGAAATGACTCTGCCACTTGTCCAAACTCGCTCAGCGCGGGTAGCCTTTGTTGGAGTTGAAATTCAACGTAGGTAGACAGTGGAGCAATTTACATTCAGCGCAGATGCTCAGTGGAGCAGTTGACATGATCCAGAATTGGCTTGTTTTTGAGTGTTTTCAGGTGGAGAACTTCAATGAATTGATGTGGTTAGTTTGCCTTGTTCCTCTAGGGGTAGGAACAACATGTTTAGGGACTTTGGATCCCTTAGATTATGGACATTTCATGCTCAATGTTGTAAGGCACAAAAATGTCTATAACACTAGGTGTAGAATATTTTTCTTTGGGAGGTATTTTTTTATCAATTAACGATATCTATGTGTTGACGGTGCTGGACCTGCCAACATGTCAGGGGATCTCCCCAGTTAGAAGTCCCAATTTGACCTCAGGCCGTTTGGTGTAAGAGTCCTAGCAATGGGTCATACGGTATTGCCTTGACTATGATTTCGCATAGAGGCAAGTAAGATATCCTTGTCGGTAGCAAGGGTGTGACATATGCAGTAGCAAGGGTGTGACATATGCAGTAAGTCAAGGAAGGTGCACGATAGGTTCTAACACATGGAGGGTGATGTGAGTGTGCCCCTTGGAAACCTGCGATAGCACAAGGTTAAGAAGGGAGCACACAAGAAAAGATGCACCACAACATGGAAGGAAATTTAGGTAGAAATCCAAAGTGATGGTTAAACCAACAACACATTTAAGTAAGATTCATACATACATATACAGAAAATAACTACACATGCATGCATAAGAAAATAGATACATATATCATTTAGAGTAAACAGATAGATGAAATACAATATGACAAATGCATGAAACATGTTGGCTCTGTTGTATTAAGAAGTGTAAGTTCCAATCATACAATACACCCATGTCCAGGTTCTCCATGCTGTGGGGAGGCTGACTGATTATTGGAACTGCACAATGCACAATGCAGTCAGGCTTGTTGAGGACTGAAAATGCGTAATGTACAATTCCAGTCAGCAGTGACATGCAAGCAGCAAACTGCATTGCACAGTTTCTGGGGCGAGTAGGACACTGCCTCCAAGAATTGCGCAATGCAAGCCTGAAGGTCATTCCTGGGCTAGACTTGCACAATTTATGGAGGGAAGGAAGAGACTTCGCTTCCAAAAATGCACAGTGTTAGCCGTGCAAGGCACGGTCCAAGCCAAGGCAGTCCAGACCAGCCAACGGGCAACTGAAAACATGAGAAGTCTGGACGCATGATGAGATGAGTGCAAACAAGAGTGAATTATCATACATGCAAACAACAAGTGCAGGACTCAAAAAATGAGAAAGCATGCATGTGAGTGAAGCGAGTCACTGCAACGGCGACCATCCGTGAAAAAACAGTGTCATGCATGCGATAGTAGTGAGATGTGGGTGAGAACTGAAACGGTGATTCCACAAGCTAACATACATAAAAATGACAGTAAGAATTCACTGAAATCAAGCAGACAACACTCACATAAAGCAAAACACAAAAAGTGACAGAAACGCAGTGCGAGACATGAGAAGCAGGCTTACCCCGAGATAGTAACATTAATGTGTTGATGACTCCTAGATGCAATGTGGGATGTCATAGCTACAACGTCGATGTGAGGAATGAGCTCTACAATGTTCGATTGATGAGTTTTGATAAAATCAAGGTTGTGACGTGCATGCCACAACTATAGGAATATCGACACTTGGCGGGAGGTTTATGAAATGATCCTTGCATGTAACCTCCAACTGCTAAAAATAGATCCATGCATCAAGGGATCCATTTGCACGCTACCTTGGGAGAAGCAGTCCATCCATGCAAATCAGTTTTGCTCGGTCCTGGGTGGAACCCATCAACCCAATGGCACATGCAAGAGCCTGCTTGACTGATGGGAAAATTTGCGAATTTTTGGGAGGGAGATAGGTTGGCTGCCTAGAGGGATTGAGAATTTTTTGGACTGAGCAGTTGACTGCTACCCAGAATTGCACAATTTCTCGGCTGAGCAGTCTTGCTGGGACAGATTACGCAGTTTTTCCAGTGAAGCTTGACAAGCAGAATTGCGCAATTCTGGAGCCCGGCAGGCTGCCAATCAAGATTGTGCAATTTCTAGATGGAAGGTTGGTTCCCCTCCATAATTGTGCAATTTCTTGAGGGATTTTCTCATCGTGCAGCTGGACCAAGTCCATAGAAATATCCTGTGAGTGGGATGCAACAGGCTATCATGCACAGGCTAGTAATCTTCTAGAAAACCACTGAATCTCATGTACTTGACACTGCAAGACATGCTGTTGAGGATGGTTGGTAGGGAGGCTCCAAAATGAAGCTAAGGAAAAATTTTGGTGTGTGGTTGTAGTCGCTACAACACTTGGTGACACACTGGTAGAACTCCAATTCTCTAGATGGACCTTGTTCGTGAAAAGCAAGTCTAACACCTCCGGAAGTATTGTTCAATTCTTTGTTCATCTTGGTTTCCACAATTGATTGTAAGATGTAGCATCTGGAAATCCCTTGGTCAGTCGACACACATGCCAAGCACAGCCAACACATTTGTTTTGATTGGGGATGAGGGGTATATTGGTGCACAAGAAGTATAGTTGTAAGAGTTTTAGTTTCATCTCTCATCTCTGTTGCTAGCAGGCCTAGATAGTACCCTGGTAGAGTCATGTAGGAACACAAGCATCACTCCGCTGCCAACGAGATTGGTCAGTACACTGGTGGAGTTACTTGCATCACCTCTCTATGTAGGAAGCCTTTCTCTTCTTTAACCTTATTCATTTTTCATTTTTTTGGAAAATTTTCACTTTTTCATTTTTTAATTTTTCATTTTCATAATTCTGCATAGCACTTATTCATTTCAGAGGTGAAAGAGGAATCCTAACTTATTGAGAGGAGAAGAGGTTGTTCCTTTAGAGAAGTAGTTTATGTATACCTTTGATGTTCATGTTAAGGTTTTCCCCCTCACCTTACTCTACTTGATTGAGGTGACGAGGATTAACCCAAAAACAACCGACTAGAGTAGGTGATACTAGTTAGTGTGCAAGCATTGTGTTTTCACCAAGGTTCATTTCGAACAGTATGTATCTTCCATTGATGTATCATGGAATGAAGACAACAAGTTCTGACATAAGAGAGCGAACAAGAGATACCCAAATGTTGATAGCTCTACAAGTCCTTTTATACTTTACCCAACTTATTTCAAGATTCGCACACGGTCTATGTGAAACTAACCTACAGTAAATAACAAGAAAGCAAACCAAAAACCAAAGAAAGAAGCAAAAACAGATGAGAAAGAAAAGTGAGTAAGAAAACAAACAAGCAAGCAAACAAACACACAAAGAAAAAAGAAAACATGCACGCAAGCAAACAACTCAAAAGAAAACACTACTCCTACTCCTAAGCTAATAGTGCTTGGGCCTAATCACGTGAATTGATATTTCCAATGCAGCCACTGGTGCATTGGTCCACCCATGTCGCTGAAGGCATGGTTCGCGAACAAGACAACTATGCGAACCAGCAAACAAGAAAGATATAACAATGAACACAAACACACTCCAAGTTTACAAGCGTCCATAGAACAAAAATGAGTGAAAGCGCATGATATGCACTCTGTGGACTTTCCATGGTGTCGTGCTACATTGTGTACAGATGCTGAGTGTATGCATTCTCTTGACTGTGACATGCAAGAAAATGTAATAAAGGTAGACCACTTACGTTGCATAAGTGTTCTTGTTCTCTAATATTCCTCCAATTCATGAGTGATGGGATCATGTAGTTCGAGTGGAGGAAGTGAAATCTGAGTGTTAGATTGATCTTAAATGCAAAGTAGAGAGTGATGAGGAGCCTTGTGTGTTTCAACTATTTCCTAATGGGAAGTGAAACCAACCTTAGGACAGCAAGGACCTGACATAACCATCAGCTCGAGCTGAAGTGCCTTGAAAGTCCGGGGGGGTTTCGACTTCGTTGACAGATAGATCATTGTAGACCAGTGCCTTAGACAGATTAACAACAATTGAAACAACATCGTGATCGGATGAAGAAGTAGAGAGGCCACGACAACCAAGATCAAAAAATTCAGGATGTTTATCGACATCCTCATGATTTGATGAACCATGCAGAGGGATAGGTGAGAAGCAAGAATTTTCACTCTCTATGTTTTCAGAAATGACAGATGACAGATTGAACATATTTTCGAAGGAAGATGTGTCCTCTCCGCAATGCAATGACAGACTGACATCCAATGTTTCCTGTGAACGATTGGAAGTAGAAACATCCGAAAATGAGTTTTCACAAGGGAAATCAACAGCGGAAGAATCAAAAGGGATGTCAGGATAAAGCAGATGAGGCACGGATGGAAGGGAGTCTTCCTTCACTATGGGTTCTTCTTTATATTCCCGCACACACTCATCAAGAATGATGACGCAGGTTTGTTACATAACACCAACTCCGTCAACAACTTGATCCTCGTTCACAGCATGTGAGGAGTCCAGAATGGAAGAACACAAGATAGAACAATCTAGAGGATCAACAAAACTCAGGGATGGAGGTTGAGGGAACAAATCCACGTGATAACCAACAAGATTTCAAGTCAAATTTGCGCAGATATCAGGAAATGGTGGGGTGGGAGGATGTGACAATTCAATAGATGTGTGTGCATAATCTCCCACATCACTTTGTGGTCGTGGAGCTATTTGATGAGGTGCAAGAAGATAGTCACTTGTGACGGCAACTGTGCCTGCCTGTGATTGCGCGGCTCCATCACCGAGGTATGTTGAGTAGGATTCGAATGATTTCAAGAATTGTGGATTTTGGGATATTTAAAGAAGATACTCAAATCTTCCATCGAGAAATTTCCAATCAATTTCATCTTCAAGAAATCGGTATGCAAGATTACAAAAGTATGTGTGAAACTGTTCAACAGATTCATCGGGTGCTTTTCATAATTTCAGAATCTCTTTATCGAGTGCTTTACAGTTAAAGTGATTGAAAGAATGGTCTATCTCTATGACCAGATGAGCAAGAAAATGAATATATTTTTCAGGCAGCGTGGCACACCAGTGCATTGGGTGCCCTCGAAGTGTGTAGATGAGCATTGCGCAACTCATGTCCTCTCCAAAGGTTCCATGTCTTTCTCATGAGCCTACAATGCTGACCACATGCTCAATGAAGGATACATAGCCTCCACCATCATATGTTTTGTGTGAAAAGTTATCCGAGAGATTCTCCGAGATAATGAATTCATTTCCATAAGACATACACTCCTGAAGAGAAACTTTGTAGTTAGTCATGATAGATATATAGAGATTCAAAATAGATGTGAGGACTAATCTTGTCATCTCGCCCTCCTTCTAGCACCAAAATGTTAACGGTGTACCAACATGTCAGGGGATCTCCTCGGTAAGAAGTCCCAATTAGACCTCAGACCATTTGGTGTAGGAGTCCCAATAGTGGGTCGTATGGTATTGCCTTCACCGTGGTTTTTCATAGAGACAAGTAAGATGTCCCTATCGGTAGCAAGGGTGTGACATATGTAGTAAGTCAAGGAAGGTGCATGAGAGGTTCTAACACACGGAGGGTGAGGTGAGTGTGCCCCTTGGAAACCTGTGATAGCACAGAGTTAAGAAGGGAACACACAAGCAAAGATGCACCACAACATGGAAGTCAAGTTAGCTAGCAATCCAAAGTGATGGTTAAACCAACATCACATTTCAGTAAGATTCATACATACATATATAGAAAATAGCTACATATTCATGTGTAAGAAAACAAAGACATATATCATTTAGAGTAAACAGATAGCTTAAATACAATATGACATATGCATGAAACGTGTTGGCTCTGTTGTATTAAGAAGTGTAAGTTTTGGTCATACAATACATCCATGTCCAACCACTAGTTCGATAGCAGAATGTTACATCCACAACTACCTTCTCCTACAAAGAGATATACTAGCTCTACACAGTGGAGAAGCCAACGCTTGTTACAATACTATCAAAGCTTTCTCTAAGATACTCCTATTGGAAGCTTGGCTAACCAAAATCCTTTACAATGAGTTATGATGGACTATTTATAGCAAAGGGTGGGGTGACCCTTAACATTCTGCTTTGTGATTGTTCATCTATCCTCACGACTTTTCAACTACTCTACGATTGTTACATTCAACGATCAACACTTGAACTTCCACTTGACAAGATGTTACATTACAATGCACATGTGCCCATGTGAGACAAAATGACTTGAGCAAGACATGCAAGACATCACTGAAACTTCGAATCATTGCGGTGAGACAAACTCTTTGAAATCCTTGTGATGGTCGAAGGTGGTGAGCTGATGCCAAGCTTGGTCATCCGTGATGGTGTCCGTCCGCTCAAACATGACATATTTCTGAAGCGAATCCTTGCCTTCATTCCATCCAAGTGAACTGATATGGCTCCTTCGTCCAACTCGTCTGATAGCATGCGCATGGTCATCCTAGGTGTGACCATACTGACAACATGTTGATGCATAATGTCTATGCTGATATCTAGGCATCTGCCAGTGGCAATGCACATTAACTTGTCAAAATACACATACAGCTCCAGGCATACTTGCTTCTTGTCTTCTCCTTGGTGAGTGTGTTGAATGGGTGGGATCGCATGCGTGTGCACAATGACATGCATGTTGTCGCGTTCTCTTGCATGTGATCAACAAGACTTCTCACCTTGTATGCTCTGTGCTAGTTGCTGGGATGGATCTATAATTTGTACGAGCACAGTTTCATCCGTCTATGCATGTTGTGCCCCCTGCTGTACCTGTTCCTACTGCAACTCATTCTCTTGTATGTGTAGCTCTTGTTCTTCCTTGAGTTGCTACTTCAGTAAATGCAAATCTTTCGTTGTTCCTTTCTCTGCCTTCGCATGATCTTCATGTCACGCTATCAACTCATAGCCTCAATCTCCAAAGCTTCTTTCATCATGAATGGATCTACTTTGAACTTGTTGTTGATGGTGTTGCTTGCTTTGATTTCATTGCCATTCATCTTGATATCTTTGTCCATGAACAATTTGATGTCTTCGTGGATAGGCAAGTTCATAGACACTTGATCGATTGCATCCCGAGTTGCACTCTCAAGGGTGTCTTTGACTCTGCTATCCTGGAAGCCATTGTACCTATGCTGCTGGGAGGTTGATGAAAAATTGTGATGCTTGGAGACATAGAAACACTCATGGAAAGCAATCTATTAGTCGAAAACCAAAACAAACTTGAGGACTAACTTGCAACATACCTGTGTGATTGATCATGAAGGTTGCGCAATTTCCGCCAGGAGGTCGAGGGACTGACTGCCAAAACTGAGAAAGGCACAATTTGGGCTGTGGGAGGTTGACTAACTGCTAGAACTGTGCAATCCACAATCTAGTCTGACCTAATGAGGACTGAAACTGCACAATGCACAATTCCAATCAGCAGTGACATGTAACCAGCAAACAACATTACGTAGTTTATGGGGCCAGTAGAACACTGCATCCAAGAATTGCGCAATGCAAGCTTGGAGGTCAGTGTTGGGCCAGACTTGCGCAATTTCTGGAGGGAAGGTAAAGCCTTCATTTCCAGAAATGTGCAGTGTTAGTCAGGCAAGGCATGGTCCAGGCCAAGGCAGCCCAGACCACCCAACGAGTGACTGAAAACATGAGAAGTATAAATGCATGATGAGATGAGTGCAAACAAGAGTGAATGATCATACATGTAAACAACAAGTGCAGGATTCATAAAATGGGAAATCTTGCATGTGTGTGAAGCGATTCACCGCAATGGCGAACACCCGTGCAAAAATAGTGTCATCCATGTGACAACAATTGTTCAGTGAAATGAAGTAGGCAACACTCACACAAAGCGAAACATAAAATGCGACAGAAATATAGCACGAGACATTAGAAGCGGGCTTACCCCGAGATAGCTAAGTTGAATGTCCTGACAACTCCTAGATGCAATGTGGGATGTCAGAGCTACAAGTTCGATGTGAGGAATGAGCTCTACAGCATCTCGTTGATGAGTTTTGATAAAATCAAGGTTGTGACACGCATGCCACAAATATAGGAAAGGCGAAACTTGGCGGGAGGTTTCTAAAATGATCCTTGAATGTAACCTCCAGCTGCTAAAAATAGATCCCTGAATCAAGGGATACATTTGCATGTTTCCTTGGGAGAAGCATTCCATGCATGCAAATCACTTTTGTTCGGTCCCGGGTGGAACTGGTCAACCCAATGGCACATGCAACAACCTGCTTGACTGATGGGAAAAGTTTCACATTTTTGGGAGGGAGCTGGGATGGCTGCGCAGAGGGATTGAACAATTTTTGGGTTGAGCAGCTGACTGCTACCCAAAATTGTCCAATTTCTGGGCTGAGCAATCCTGTTGGGATAGATTGCATAGTTTCTCCAGTGAAACTTGAAAGGCAGAATTGGGCAATTCTGGAGCCCAGCATGCTACCAGTCAAGATTACGTAATTTCTAGCGGGAAGGCTGGTTCCCCTCCAGAATTGTGCAATTCCTTGAGGGATCTGCTCAGCCTGTAGCTCGACCAAGTCCGTAGAAACAACCTGTGAGTGGGATGCAACAAGCTATCATGCAGAGGCTGGCATTTTGCTAGAAAACCACTCAAGCTCGTGTACATGACATTGCAAGACATGTTGTTGATGATGGTTGGGATGGAGGCTCCAAAACAAAGCTAAGGCAAAATTTTTGGGGGTGGTTGTAGCCGCTACAACACTATGCTTCACTATTCTCTTTGAATCACATCAAACTAATTTTTCAAACAAAAGTTATGCAAATTTAAAAATACACACCTTTTAAGAGCTTGATTTTGAGCTTGTTGATAAGGCTAACCTTGAAAATGTTGTATCTCTGTGATTTTGGCCTCCCAAGGTATGAAATTGTGTGCATTGGTTCTATTTTGTATCTTATTTCCAACCCCACCAATTAGACCAAGATTGGATTCTTCAAGAGGAAGTTATGCCAAATATCTCATGATGACCTGATTATGGACTCGTTTAGTAGAGTAAACTTGTATGATATGCCACATGTCACTCTTTTAACATATGGCTCTAAAAAATCTACACTAAAAACAAAATTTCATGCACTTTTAGTCACTTTTTATGAAATTGAATCTGATGCTTGAAGGCAAAGCTATGATGGATTTCCCTAGGACACTCGTTTGAGACTAAATTATGGAGCATGCAAAAACCCTAACTTCCTTGGATCATATGTCTGAAAATATAGTGAACCAATGTATAAAATTTTCACCAGATATTCATCAAGATTTCCATTTCATGCGGTATCAATTTCACAATTTGAAGCTTCACAAAAGAAAAAAAAATTAATATCGAAAATGCCACAATGACCCATTTGAAGTAGAAAAACACTAGGATCAAGAGCTTTGATACCAAATGTTATATATCGAGATAAAAAATAGCACAGAAACTTAAGAAAAGATAGATCAATGACTAGATAATAATCCACATCAAGGGGGGGCCTTCTTTTACATCACATGGGTGAAAAATTCTTTGATGATTCAAATGAAAAAACATTCTTTGTATATACAGGAGTCTAAAGGGTCAAAATATAATTAAGGCCTACATAACAATAATAATGTAAGGGCACAACAAGAAAAATAATGGGCTTCTATGGGGCACAACAATAACAGTATGGGGCCTAAACTAGTATTATAGGGACTTAACATATTCATATTAGATTTCAAATCTATGTTTTGAAGTTGATTGAGAAGATCATGAGCGTGCATGTGAAGATTGTGATTCTTGACCACTTTCGACACAAAAGTGGCACCCCATGAGTGATCTCTTAGATGATCCTACCACGAGATCTCAATTTGAAGAAGAACCCCATGCACTCAAAACTATAGAACTAGTTATTCCATGCATTTCTACATGGTTCTACCATTTGACCCTCAAACTCATGAAGAAGCTACAAAGAATCCTTTCTAAAAAGAAACTATGGACAAAGAGTACCGCTCCCTCGTTAAGAACCAAACATGGGGCTTGGTTCCATTTCCTTTATATTGTAAGCTTGTCAAATGCAAGTGGGTCTATAGGTCAAATAAATTAGTGAACAAAGTTGTGAGTGGATACAAAGCACAGATGGTGGTCAAGGGCTTCAACAATTTGCTGGCATTGATTGTGATGAATCCTTTGCTCCAGTAGCCAAAATGGATTGTAATTGGTTAACTCTTGTAATTGTAGCAATAATAAAGTGGGAGCTTCAACACATGGATTTGAAGACGGAATTTCTTCATGGTGATCTCAAAGAAGAAATTTACATGGAGAAACTACAAGGATATGTAAAGAATTCATCTTTATTTTTCCAACTCAAGAAGTCTCTCTATGGCCTCAAGCAGGAACCTAGAGAATGGTATGCTAAAATGGATTCATATTTACTCTCTCAACATTTCATTCGATGTAAATATGATCCAAATGTTTATATGCCAAGAACATTTGACTCTTTGTTTCTCATAGTTCTCTATGTAGATGATCTACTAATCACGGGTAGTTCAACCTCAACCTTTGCTACTGCCAAAATTTCTCTACATGACAGGTTTCCATGATGGGATATTTGTTTGTTACACTTTTTCCTTGGAATGGAAATCAATAAAAATGATACATGTTTAAAAATTTCTCAATCCAAGTATGCAAGTGATCTCTTAGGTTGCTTTCACATAACAATCTACAAGCTAACAACTCGACACCTTTCTTATTGGGGGCACACATTGAAGATGTAAAGGATACACTGTTGGTTGATTGCACCATGTATGAAAAACTTGTTGGGAGTCTCTTCTATCCCACTCAATCTTATTTGAATATCTCATATGCAGTAGGTGTAGTTTCCTAATACATGTAGGAGCTACATGAGCTGGATTGGAACGCTGCCATGTATACTGAGCCATCAACTATGGGAATCATTATGTTGTAGGATGTACTTTGGGTCTCACTTGACACACTAATTCATATTGAGATAAAAATAACATTGATCACAAGTCCACTTTGAGATATGTTCTTAATGTGGATTATGGCCCCAATTATTGGTCCAACAAGAAGTAATCCATTATTGATTATCATTCAGAGAGGCCGAATATAGTGGTACAATGAACACTGCCATTCAGGTCATTTGCTTGTAGAACTTCCTTAAAGAGCTTGGTATCATATTTCACCGTTTGACTGCCATTTTGTGTGATAATCAAAGCACATTAAAGTTTTTCAAAGATCCAATGTAGGAACAATGAGAAAAACACATTGAGATCCACATGCACTACATCTCAGAATTGTTACATGTTGGGGTCATTGGCTTATAGTATTGTCCCACTTCTAAACAAACTTTCTTCATCTTCATGAAAACTTTCACTAAGCCAAAATTTCACTTTTTGTGAAACTACCTTGGGGTGAAGTACATAATTGCCTAGAAATTGTATTTCTTTGTCAATATTGTATTTTGAAAGGGGCTTTTGTTACCATGCAGTTTTCCCTCTTTCAGCTTGTTGCAGTTGTTCTATGTTACTTAGCATGACTTCTTGCCACAATCCATTCACTTTTTTCTCCCTAGTAGTGCTTACACTTAATTGCACTTAAGTTAGACCACTGAGTAGAGTCAATCATGGCATTGTGGTTATTATCACCAAGTAGGAACTCCACAAGTGCATGCATGAGTTTTACTAATCTCCACTTGCTTTAGACATTTAATTGATGACCAATTAACTAAGACTAGGTGTTAGTTTTCTTTAGTGCATGTTCGTAATTCTCTAGATTCACTACTAAACTCACTACTATATTATTTTAACTACTTAAAATATATTGTATTGAAATGTATTATTTCGTAATTCTCTTTTTTTGTATATGAATAGAATTCATTAATTATTTTCTCTATGAATTTAAGTTAGGTTCATTATTTTCTAGCTAGATCAAACCAATGTAAATTGAACTACAATTTCACAATAAGAATGATGAAGACCAAAAAGATTGCTTCACTTTGACACATAATTCCCACAGCATCTAAATTGTTGATTATAAGAATGAAAAAATTGTCACAGCGTTTAAATTTTTGCTGGTAAGAAGAGCAGTATTTTTTGTGATACCTGTTGAAAGGCTTGAATTACCTTCCTTGTTAGAGGTGATGAATTGCCTTATCAAAAGAGCATTCAGTTTTCAACAATATCGACAACAATGAGTGAATGTACAAACGACCGAGGTCATAAATGCAAAAGAAACCTCCCAACAAAACTAACAGAGTTGGTGGGTAATCATAATCTCCTTTTCTTGGAAATGATCAGCAAGAAATGGTGGACAATTATAATTTGTTCTTCTTGGAAACAGCTGTGATAGAAAACCTAATCCACGCTCTCGACAAATGAGGTGAATCCACGACGAACATTCCATGATCAATGAAGTGAGGATGAACTTGTGACCAAGGCCTTTCAATAGAAAACTCTCAACGTCAATGCAAGACGATCAACATCACAGAAGCAGATAGTCATCCACGGGGATGCAGATTCATAAAGTGTCTGCTGTATGACAATCCTCTCCTGCCTCCGTGTTTGCATCCACGTGGGTTGTTCTATAAATATGGCCGGACGGTTGTTGTAGTTTAAAGGTGTCAAGGTTCATTCCCCAGCATGGTAAAAAAAAATTGCCAGAATGGCTTGGAAATTTTTTTAAATTATTGAAGTGTTTGAATATCTTTTTTCACAGTAGAAATGGATTAGCACCACTTAATATTTGACATTTTCAAAAATTTCAACAGAATTTTATCAAAAATCTCATTATTTAAAGTTGTGACCTCTACTCTGGTTCAAAATTTATTTAATCTCTCCGTGCTTGCATCCACGTGGGTTGTTTTATGATTATGGCCGGACCGTCCGTGTGTTTAAAATCATCAATATCAATAGTATCAGACATCTATTGAACTTTGCCAAAAATAAGGTTGCAGGTTGAACGTACGTACATGATCCAGTGAAGAGGGCACGTTGCAACCTTCCCGAAATTGAAGCTGGAGCTTGAACGTACATGTCGAAAAGTCTTGCCCTACATCACTAACAGTCTACCAGTATCGTTTACGCTTCCAGCAATTATGTGAATTTATGCCCCCATCAATGCGACTGCGGGAATTCTATATGCCTTCAGCAATTATGTTTATTTATGCTAAAGTCATGTAATCTGACGGGCGTCGTAAAGGCGAATCATTGTATCGCCTACGAGCTACCGAACAGGATCTACCAGCTACGGGTATATAACTTGTACGTTTTACTTTCATTTAATCAAATCAAAGTATGAATATGACCATTTTAATATGAATATGATAATTTTCCTCGATTCCCTATCATCTTATCAACGTATTCCTTTTCCATTAGGGAAACCTAATCCTTGTGCAGGGAAACCTAATCCTTGTGCCATTTGGGTTTTTACATTATTTCCGACCAATTTTGCCCAAATTAAATTTTTGGTATTTGTTTGTGGTATTTGGTAGGTTTAAAGTTTTTAGTTTTATTATTTTTAAAGTTTTTCATTCATTGGGTTTTAAAATGAAAAATAAAAAAATTATAATTTAAAAAATTGAATTTTAATTATTTAGTGTTATAGGGACTCTTGTTTGTGGGACAATGGATCTATTTATGGATAGTGACTGATAAGCTTAGGAAGGCATAAATAATTTTTATTTTTGGTTTGAACCTGTGTCATTTTTAGGAGGAAACACATGCTCTTAACCATTAGGCCCACTCAAGTTGCATAATTAAATTAAAAAAATCATAATCATAATTAGAAAATTTCATTTATTTTGTAAAATAGTAAAACTTTATACTAATTATTATATGCTTTAATGAGTACTTTATATTCTTTTTAATTTTGATCAAAGATTTTTTAATTTTCAATTAGTTTTGAAATTTTTAAACATATTATTAAAGTTTTGAAGAAAATAAATAATTGAATACTTTGAAAAAAAAAAAAAGTAACAAACAAACAACTTTTTAAATTATTTTTATGTGCTTTTAAATTCAATTATCAAATATAAAAATTATATTAAAAAATAAAAATTTTAAAATAGTTTGTAGTTTCAAATTTAAAATAATGTGTAGTTCCAAATATAATAGTTTATTACAATACTATGGTCATTATCATGATTTATCAATATCACTAGCACAAAAACTATAATTGACTTCAAAATCAAAATATTTTTATATTAATTTGATGAATATTAGTTGTGTTAGGCCATTATCATGGTTTATCAATACCATTGGCACAAAAACCATAACTAATTTTAAAATCTAAATGTTTTATATTAATTTTATAAAGATACTCGTATTATGTTAATTTTGTATATTAGTTAATATTATATTAATTCATATACATACATACATCTATATATAATTTAAAAGAAAACAGTACTGATGAACAACACTGGTTTGAATTAAATAATATTTTTAAATGCATAAATGAATTTAGATTTCTTCAAATCTTTTAAATACTTGAATTTATAAATTAATTTCTTAAAAATAATTAAACACTTGAAATTACAAATTGTCTAGGTGACATTCCTAACAAATTTAAGACAAAATCAACAGATGAAATACCCTTTAATTTAACTTTTGCAATTCTTACTCTACATATCATGTGTAGAAGTAGGATATATAAGCTCCCTAGTTTGTTTGTTCTTTAATAATTAGGCACCTATAATTGGTGCAAGTATAGATGTATGTTGATAGTAAATGTAGTTTGGTTGATGTTGCTAAGCACTTTTTTCCAAAAATATAAACTATGGTATTAAGGCTTAAACTTGTATTAAGTAATTAAGATGATGGGATTCAAAAATATGTACTATAGTATTAAGATTAAGGGGCGTAATGGATTTCATTTTTTATGTTGATTCATGAAATAGGTAAAATAAGAAATTGGTGAATTTGGGTTTTGGTTTTTAGGTAGTTGTTAATTTCACTTCTAGCTGAATATTCAACCCTACTCCAAGGGAAACTAGTCTCAATATTCTATACCAAATTTTTCTATCATCATTTATCGATCATCCATCTTAGAATTTCATCAAATTAGGAACTCTCAATTGAACACCAAATTCCACTCATGCTAGATCACCCATGTCACTATAACTTTTAACATTATGAGTGTTAGTGTAATCATAAAGAAACAAGGTAAAAAATATCATTAGAGCGAGAACTATCAATAAGGTCTTTTGAGTAATCAAGCCTAGGGCCAACATATTGTTCATGTTATGCCCATAGAAATAATAAATTCCAAAATATGTATAAATGATGCTAGTTAATAGCTTGGCTTTAATATTATGTATTTCTAAAAAAGAAAAAACAACCTTGGAGATACAAGAGACTAGAAGATAATCTTCGAAATATAGCTATTCTCTATACAAAACCCTTTATTGTAAAATACTAACCATGAAGGAAATAAAAGCTTTAGAGTTTACATTAATTAAAATATCCATATTCTAGTTAACAAGATTTACCTTGGTTTTTATTACCATGGTAAGATCCACCGCCTCAAGGTCACTAGCACGAAGGTTGGCAAAAGGATGAATTCCTAAACCCTTTAGCTAATCACATGAAATGTTCAGATTCTATTTCAAATCCTCATACATATTTTGGTTAATCTTACCATTAAATTCACTTAAAATCTTTTGGTTAATCTTACCATTAAATTCACTTAAAATCTTTTAGAAGGGTTTTCTCACCACATTCCCTAGTATATTTAACCTTTCTTCGTGAGACCTATTGGAGGATTTTGGAAAATCTTATGGATTTTTGCAAAATTGAAAATAAATTTTATTGGAAAAAGGATGAATATTCTCTCCTACACCCTTTAGCTAATCACATGAAATGTTCAGATTCTATTCAAATCCTCATACATATGCTGCTTAATCTTACCATTAAATTCACTTAAAATATTTTAGGAGGGTTTTCTAACCATATTCCCTGGTATATTTAACCTTTCTTCGTGAGGTATATTTAACCTTTCTTTGTGAGACTTATTGCTGAGGATTTTGGAAAATCTTATGGATCTTTGAAAAATTGAAGATAAATCTAATTTTCAAAGTTATTTGAGTTTGAAAAATCCTATGGAGCTTTTAGAAAAAGGACGATAAATCTCATATAACATTTAAGTATTTTCAAATTTCTTCCCTCTTGAAACAAATGAGTTGATATTAGGATTTTTTCTTGTAAAAAAAAAAAAATCAAAATCCATATATCAAGTTTCTAGTATGTGACTTAGGAGGTTGATCTTAGTTACAAATATAATGAATACAAGAATGTTGGAGAAAGGAGGGGGGAGGAGGAGGAGGAGGAGTAGTAATCTTTAAAGAGGGTGATAGGCGCCTTGTTAAGACACTCCTTGATATGAAGTCACCGGTTCAATTCTCCGCCTTGATCAGGATGATATATTTGACATGATGAAAATTTAGTCCTACTAAACTTACCAAAAAAATATAATGTCTAAACTAAAGTAATAATATTAATAGTATTATTAATATTATGAAATTTAATACTAACATTATAATACCTAAGTATTAGACTAAGAAATTATCCATAAATGTCATATAATGTGTATACAATTAAAAGAGCTAAAATAAATAATACTAAAATTAAAAACCAACTTATGTATAAGTAAGTGAGGCATCCAAATAGATAATATATCTTAAACCAAAATTAATATAAAGTAAAGATATGAAAGAGGGGGAAGGAGGAGGAGTAGTAGTATTCTTGAAAAGAGCGCTTTGTTAAGGTACTCTTTGATATGAAGTCATCATTCAATTCTCCACCTTGATCAGGATGATATATTAGACATGATGAAAATGTAGTCCTACTAAATCACCAAAAAAATATAACTTCTAAACTAAAATAATAATATTAATAGTATTATTAATATTATGAAATTTAATATTAACAAATAATAATACCTAAATATTAGACTAAACAATTATCCATAAATGTCATATAATATGTATACAATGAAAAGAGCTAAAAATAACTAATACTAAAATTAAAAACCAACTTAAGTATAAGTAAGTGAGGCATCTAGATAGATAATATATCTTAAGCTAAAATTAATATAAAGTAAAGATATGAAAATCAAAGTATTAAACTACACTAAATAAAACAAAATGTTATAAGACGAGAGATGTGATTAAAAGGTTAAGAAGGAAATAGGAAGAGACTAAACAAAAACAATATTAGAATAAAAAAAAGAATAAGAGAAAAAAAAGAAGAAGATAAAAAAAAAGAGAGGAAGAAAAGAATAAAAAGAGAAAAAGAAGGCAGGCAGGAGGGGTTAAAAAAGAAGAGGAAAAAAAAAAGAAACATGTTTTTTATAACGATACCCAGAATGAGAAAAGAAGACAAAAGGCAAAGAAAAGGAAAAATAAATAAATAAATAAATAAGAAACACATGGAAAAGGCATCATACCGGAAATAGGATACTAAATCTAATTGTCAAAAGAATTGTGATGTGTGAGTAAGTGGATCGAGTTCCCATTAACCTCCATCCCACCCTCCTTAAACCTCTATCCCACCCTCCTTATTGACATTATTGGATTGCTTTATGGTCTCCAAAGATTTCAAGTAAACTTATTTGAAATAACAGATTTCTTTGACGATGATCTTTCGTTTGCTCTTAAAAAATTGATGTTTGGTCTTAGATGAATGTTCTGCAAAAACTTACGAGTATATATATCTCTTCGTTTTTTATATCAATTCCATATTCTTTAATTTTTATTTAAATAAATTTCTTACATCTCCAATATAACATTGGTTCTGGAAGAACATATGAATATAACATGTCCTTGATATCAACTTCTTCACGTTCTTCTTACTTAAAATACTCCCTTATCTCTCCAATATAACATTTTTCAAATGAACAAATAAACTTGTATACTCCTGAGCTTGAGGTGGTCCATTTTATCAATAACGGATCTCATCTTATATTGAAAAGTTATGAGGTTTGAATGGGAGTAGAATACGTTTCTTTCCCTAGGGCATTAGAGATTTTATAGATGATACATATTTTAAAACAAATTTAAAATATGTATTACATTTAAGATATGTCTTTGTGTACCCCGGATGCGGGTGGTCGCTAGACACATGGCGCATAAGGCTCGTCCAAAGGGCAGGTGTCCGCCCGGACGAGCCACGCATGACAGGAGGACACACCATAAATTCATCAACCCGCTGCATTTAAGGAAGGGAGTTAAGGGAGTTGACAGAGGCGTCCTGTCGACATTCATGGCGAGTCTTGAGAAGCGTAACATGGCGCTTCATAACCGCATTCTCTCGGACATTCTCCCGCAATTCCTATCTGCAACTGTTCTGATCTTGCCGGAGGTGACGGAGGTTCAGCCCTTCGACTCTCAGTCTGGCCCTGAATGTGATTGTGAGTGTTTAGCTGCTGCAGAGTGGGGCAATTGGCAGGCTCACAAGCAAGCCAGTGGCGACTCTGAGAATTTGGCAGTGCTTACTTACCCGCGTCTCTCGTTGGCTCTTGTTCTGGTTTCGATAGAAGTTGTGGAGGTTCAGAGTCTCGGCTCTCATTCAAGCTTTGAGAGTGACGGTCAAGGCTCTGCGGCCACAGCTTTGGGCAATTGGGAGGCAAGGATCCGGTCTGGCAATAAACCTGTGCCAACAGTGGTGTTGCGTTGCGGAATTGAGCGCTCTGTTCAGAGGACCAGAATGCAGCGCAATCGTGGAAGGGGCAACAGTGGTAGGGGAGGTCACAGTGGTAGAGCCCCCTCGACTTCTTCCTCAATTGAGGAAACCTCTGAGTGCAGAAGGCCGAGGGGAAGGCCCCCGGGCAGAGGTAGAATGGGGGAACCTCCAGCGCGCATGGACTGTGGGCATACGGAACACCCAATGGTGAGATACCGCATCCCCTGCACCTTAGCCAATTCTACTTTCTTTGTGACTGTCTTTGTGGAGCACTGCAGCAATCCCTGGGAAGATGAGGATGGTAATCCCTGGGCCAACCCTCCGCGTGTTCCTGGGATTGTTCCTACGGTGGAAATGGAATTCCCTGCTGTTGAGATGATGCGGCCCATACATGACCCGGGAGCAAGCCTGAGAGAACCTGTTTGTGACTATGGCGCTGGCCCAAGTGACCTTGGAACGCGCAACTCTGGTAAAGCCATCCTCCAGCCTCCCTGCTGCAAGGCGGAAGATGAACCGCAGACTACTGATGAAGATTAACATGCCCAGCTCGCGCTCCAGGTTCTACAGCAAGAATTTTTCTCTGTCAGCCCCCTATGCGGTTATATATGAGTCTGTCACTCTGTCTCTATGTAATTGTATCGGTTTTATGTTATCTCTGTTCTGTGTCGATGTTCTTCAAGTGCTTTTGTCCATGTGTCAGCTACATGAGTGTGGCTCTAAGTCTTTGTCCATGTGTCCTATGTAATACTGGCATGAATACTCAGGTGTCTACTGTCTGTCCTCAGACAAATCTTACAGGGCCGCGGCCCCGTTGTAATTTTGATAATGTAACTTTGCTCTTGCTGTAATATAATAGTTTAGCTTTACTTAGAAAAAAAAAAGATACGTCTTTGTGTAAAATTACATTTTGAAGTGATCATGTTTAGTAATCACAATTTTGGTAATATATGGGGAGTATTTTAATTTTTTATGTAAAATTTAAGATATCATATTTTTTTCATTATTTTTTAATTAAAACAAAATGTTAAGAAATCAAATGTTTTTATTATAATATTCTAATATAAAAATATTAATAATGTTAAAAATTTCAGGTTATAATATGAATAATTTGGGAAAATTTTAATTTTATTTATATAGGATTTTTTATAATTTAATTAATTTTATAAAAAAGTATTATTTTATTTAATTTAAAGAATTTAATTTAGGATTTTTTTAATAAAATAATATATTTTTTTAAATAAAAAGAGATAATAAGTTAAAATAATAAAAAAATCAGATTTTATATATTATTTTTTTTAAATATTTAAAGAATAGTAAATGAGTCAATTTTCCATACATTTCCAAAAAAAAGTTTTAACAATTTTCAATTTTTCTCAAATAATTAGCTTAAATTTTATAGGATAATATATAGTAGAACATTTTATTGTTTACTAGCTAATAAATTTAGCTAAAAAAAAGCAATTTTTCATCCTTAAAATCTTCCTTATTAAAAAATTCAATTTAAACAACAAAAATCTAGAAATTATTGAGTTGTACATTGACCCTACTTTATTAAAATAAAATAAAAATTACTCTACTATAATTAAAAGAAAAAAATGAATATGTTGTAAAGTAATTAGAGGTAAAAAAAGAATGTGTGAGTAAAATCTTTAAACCTTATACTTTTCAAAAACATTTCAAGAGAAGATTTAAATAAACTATTAGAAGATCTATGCTAACTAATTTATGTCTATATTAACTTCATATTCACTAATAAAATATTTTAATGTTGTATATAAACAAATATTCAATGTAGGTTATTAATAAAATATTTGAATAAGAATTAATATTGACATATATTTTAAAATATATTAATGTAACATCCCACGCTACATAAAAAATTATTGTAGTTATTAAGTTTCATTTTTTTATGTGTTACTTCATTAAACTCTTACTTTATGTTGCTAAAATAATAATGACTGAAGATGGAAGGCCACGATACATTTGGTTACCTAATTAATGAATAGTTAGCAGATATGTTAATAATAATAATAATAATAATAATAATAATCAAGTGTTTTCAGTAGTTAAAAGAAACAGTTACCAAAAAACAATTACCATTTGCCCTAGGAAGGGAGATATAGATGGGGAAAGAGTCTAGTGAGGAGATCCTAGAGCTGGGTGGAATAAACAAGTGGGAAAATACTAAAAGACAGTCTGAAAAATACAAGACTTGAGGCTGGACACTGAGTCCTGAGACCCATGGTACCTAACTATAGCTGGACCTATTCTAACTGTGAAGAAAAGAAAGTGCTTGGGGGAGAGTCCGGACGCGATTTCCAGGCTCGCAGGTAGGAGGAGAGACTTTCCAGACAAAATTGGAGTTATATGTTTATAAGTAGTTGGATTATAGAAATTACACATTTAAAGTGACAGAATAAATTAAGAAGAGAAATTCCTCGAAAGCATATTAGAATAGAAAACAGAGTTGAACTAGCAATTAAGGGCAAGCAATAAATGTTACAGTAATGCATAAAAGATAGTAAATATACAAGCAATGCACAAAGAGTATTTCCCTATGTTAAATAGCTACATCACACACTCTTAAATTGTAAAAGTAACTCATTCCAATAAACTGTAAGAATAATCCTTTTTGGTAAAATGTAACAGAGAAAAGAATGATCTTTATGAGAGTAGATCGGGGACTTCCGAATAGATAGCATAAGAAGAAAAAACCAAGTCTAACCTATAGAAAATTACTATATGTTACCACGTTGTCACATTAAAAAGGAAATTGAAATAAACCTATCGATCATTCAAGGAAACAAGGTAGAGAAGAAAATCATATACCCATTCTTTTAACCATAGATTGATCATGTATATCAACTATAATGATAAGCACAACTTAAGTCATCCACAGTAAAACGGCTCAACAGCCTGAATGTGCCCAACTATTAAATAACCCAAAACCCTCAAGTTCATAACCCTATCAATATTTATGCCTTACAGAAAATCCTTGTTCAACATTGTCTTTCAGAGAAAAGACAACCATGTAAACTCATAACAGAAACATATCAACAGTTCAAACCCTTGTGTATGTCAGGCGAAAAAACTTAACATTTATACACAAACTTCTAAATGAAAAAGGAGCTCGGCAAGTTCTGGCATAAAGCCTCTACCAACAAACAGTTCTTCTGCACAACGTTTAATATATAAACAATCAAACATTGTGAACCAGAGGTAAGTGTTTCCCAACCTGTAAACAACCACGGAGATGATAAGCTCTCAAATCCTCAGAATATGTTGTCATGACCACGAGAATAAATTAGCAGCTTCAGTAGATTACCTACAAACAAATTTCATCGACCACCAAATCCATTAGGAGGGAAACCTGTTATGTAAACCAGAAAAGACGATGACCCTGAGGGTGGCAACATTACCTGAGCTTGGAGGGTTCCAACAGATGGCGGTCTGCCTTCATTGCAACAAGATTATCAATTAGTCAGGTCTAGAACTAGAAATGTGTGAATAACTATAAGGAGAAAACCATGGAAGTCATAAATTGCATGCATTCCTTCAGGAACCGACATCAGACCTAGCTACCTCCTGCAAAACCAGAGAATCCTCAAGCCACCCCTGGACAGTGAAAGCCATCATTTAACCACCGAAGCATATGAAACATTGAAGCAAAAACTAAGCTCAAGTCACGTAGAAAACCTGAATAGTGCAAGGGTAAGTGTTTATGGATACCTTGCTGTGAAGGGTGGAGAGATATCGCCATAGCACACAGTAGAAGAGATTATGGGTCGACCTGTAACCCACATGCCAACCTCGTTGCAGATCGGTAGAGACCTCAAACATCCAACAACAAATGACCTCCCAACCGGCCGGATGCAATGATGTGGTTAGTTGGAAAAACCATAAACCCTCCTCACCATCGAATCGCCCACCACAGATCAACGGGCGAGGACTTGGCCAACTGTCGCAAGCAGACTTAACTCGCTGATGGATGCATGCAGTAGAACAGACCATGGTTATGCCATGTGTATCAGTGTACCAAGGGCATTTAATGAAGAGTCTGATTACAGGCCTAACACCCTGAGTGGAGCGATGTGACAAAGTTAATGCAAGGTTGATCCAACACTATGAACTACATAACATGTATTAAAAGTTTCAAATGAGAGTATCTTTCCAGTAAAATCCACATCCGCCACCTTATGTATAATAAATAATAATTTTAGTTTTAATATTGCAATTTATTTCATATATTCCATACAATAGGTGTGTAGGGTGTTACAAATGGTATCAGAGCTCAGGTTCGTACACTAAGACTCTTTGGGAATTATATGTATATGAAATGAATGTGATTTCTTTAAATTAACTAAGTAAATATGTATGTGAACATAGAGACCCGCATCAATACAAAAAGGGTCAGAATGCAGAGGAGCCTAGGACCACCAAACCCACCAAAAACAACTTATGTGAATGCTAACCCTGATATTTGGATATAGTTGGGAGAGGAATCTCGTCAAGATAATGTTGTTTTACTCAAAACCGTTCAGCAGTTGCATGTTGAGATGACCAATTTAAGAACATACAATGAACGGCTCTGATTAGAACAAGAGAGAATTTGCAAAAGTCTATCCAATCGACAGAACCAACAAGATCCAGACCCCAATGCTGAAGATAGAGAGAAGATCCCAACGACTCAGCATGGAGAAGAAAATGTTGAGACAGCTGAAAAACATGGAGAAGACAAAGAAGGACGCTCGAACAACGTTTCCTACCAGTGCAAGATAAAAAGACAGAAATTTGAATTTCAAGGAGAATTTAAAAAGATTAATCCGTCACTCTTTGAATGGGAATCTGAAGAGGCAATTGAAGCTTGGTTAATTGGTATGAGAAAATATTTTCATATTTATGATCACATCGATAAATTGAAAGCACGTTTGGCAGTTTATCAATTAAGGGGTAAGGCTACCCTTTGGTGTGAAGAAATCAAAATGGTGAGGAAATTCGACGAAGAACAGGTTACATGGAAAGAATTTCAAAAGAATTTCAGGGATAAGTATCTAACTGAACATTATTATGATGAAAAATCAAAGGAATTTCACATGTTAAGATTGGGAACCTTAACCATGGATGAATATGTGAAACGATTCACCTCCCTACTGCGCTATGTGCCTTATATGCAAGAAGAAAATGCCAAAATTCAACGTTTCATTAGTAGCCTACCTAATTTTATGAAGGAGAAGCTTGAGTTTGACTACCCAAGGACAATGGATGATGCAGTGCAGAAAGCCCGCATCTACTACCAGCAAATGAAACAGAAAAATGAGGGACCTAAAGGAGGATTGAACAGGAAGGGAAGGAACCTGATCCCAAACAGACAAGAAAAATTCCCTAATGGCAAAAATATACAACAAAAACCTCTCAGTAAATTCCCAGCAAGGAACCAGCCCAAAGTTGCATATTCTGGAAACAGATAGTCAAAAGGAGTTAATAAATCTGTTAATGACCAACAATCAAAATCGCCACTACAATGTTGGGGATGTGGAGAACCCCACTATTAAAAAAATTATTTGCATAAGGCAAGGATGGAACATCTATCAAATATGCAAGAAGCATCCATGGTTGGAGAAGTGGCGAGGAGCATGCCCAGAATTAATGCTGCTTTGGATGATCATCGAGAAGAATACCAGCCCACCATGATCGGATGTGAAGGTATGGTTGCTAAGAAACAAGTCTTTGTTTGTTTGATCCCAGTGCTAGCCTAAGCTATGTTAGTCCTAAGGTGGTAGAAAATTGTCAACTGCAGAGCAGTAAGTTTCCAAAACCATGGTTAGTTCAATTAGACACGGGGGAAAAAAGAAGGGTAATTGTGAAAACAGAATGTTGTTCTATAACAATTTCAGGGCAACCCATTCATGTTCACCTTAACATACTCCCTTTGGGTTCATATGACATTTTAATCAGGATGGATGGTTTTCCCTATTTGACTGCAAGTAGAAAACCATCAGTTTTATCATTGAATCAGGACAAAGGAAGGAACTTCAAGGAATCAAGACAAATACCAAATTGCATCCTATTACTGCTAGTCAGCTAGGAAGATGTATTAGGAAGGGTTGTCAGATATATGTTGTCCAGGTGGGATTTACGAACTCCAAAAATAAAATGACCTCCTTGGAAAACATTCCTGTCATTCAGGAATTTGCTGATGTATTTCCTGAATCCATTCCTAGATTACCACCCAAGCGTGATATTGATTTCACCATTGAACTAATTCCGGGTGCAACCCCTATATCTAGGGCCCCTTATCGCATGAGCATACTTGAGTTAACAAAACTCAAAATGCAGCTCCAGGAGCTTCTGGATAAAAAGTATATCTGCCCCAGCGTGTCCCCTTGGGGAGCCCCCGTACTGTTTGTACGGAATAAAGACAGAACCTTGAGATTATGCATCGATTATCATCAATTAAATAAACTGACCATCAAAAATAAATATCCATTGCCACATATTGATGATCTATTTGATCAGGTGCAAGGAGCCAAAGTATTCTCAAAAATTGATTTAAGGTCTGACTACCACCAAATAAGGATAAAGGAGGAGGACATTTACAAGACTGCATTCCGAACTCGTTATGGTCATTACGAGTTCATGGTGTTGCCATTTGGCCTCACAAATGCCCTAGCTACTTTTATGAGTTTGATGCACAGTATTTTCCAGCCTTATCTTGATAAATTCGTACTGATTTTTATTGGCGATATTTTAATATACTCCAAGAATCTGTAGGAGCGTAGAGAACATCTGAGGATAGTGTTTCAAACTCTACGGGAAAATCAGTTATATGGTAAATATAGCATGTGCGACTTTTTCAAAGATAAGATTTAGTACTTGGGTCATGTTATATCAATAGATGGAATAGCAGTGGACCCAGAAAAGATCAAAACCATTATGGAATGGACCGCTCCAAAGAATGTTGTTGATATCAAGTCATTCCTAGGTTTGGCTAGGTACTACCGTCGGTTCATCGAAGGATTTTCAAAAATCGCTTTCCCAATGACCTCTTTACAGAAAAAGGGACGCACTTTCCAATGGACAATTGAATGTCAACAAAGCTTTGAAAGACTAAAACACCTACTTACCACTGCACCCATGTTAAAGGTAGCAGATCCGAAAAATTCTTTCATGGTTTGCACGGATGCTAGTAAAGAAGGTGTTGGCAGAGTGCTGACACAAGAGGCGAAGTTATTACTTATGAATCACAGAAATTGAAGGAATATGAGAAGTGATATTCTGATTACGACCTTGAATTAACAGCGGTAGTGCATGCACTTAAAATGTGGTGACACTACCTGTTGGGGAAGAAATTTCTGCTATTAACAGATCATAGCAACCTTACAAATTTCTTCAACCAGTCTAACTTAAATGCTCAGCAAGTCAGATGGAAAACATTTTTAACTGAGTTTGATTTTGAAACGAAACATCTTAAAGGGAAGGAAAATTGAGTGGCTAACGCATTGAGCAGGAAAGTACATTATATTTATGAGGTCCAAATCAGTCAAGTACGCTCAAATGTCCCTGAAATCATAAAGGAAGCCTCCCTCAAGGATCCAGAGTACACTTTTCTTTGGAAGCAAACAAAGGAAGCTCTGTTGAAAGGGGAAATATCAGATTTTGAAATAAATTCTGACAACATCCTTACCTTCAAAAACAGAATATATGTTCCTAACCAAAACTTTGTTAAATAATTGATATTGGATGAGTTTCACAGGAAACCATGTGCTGGCCACCCAGGGTACCAAAAGCTGTTTTCAGCCATCAAGAAAGGGTATTTTTGGCCTAGGTTAAGGAAGGATGTCACTGAGTACTTGTCCAAATGTTTGGAATGTCAGTTGGTGAAGGTGGAACATCAGAATCCCACTGGTTTGTTGCAACCATTTCCCATACTAGAATGGAAATCGGAGACCATATCTCTACACTTCATCACCGACTTACCTCGCACAAAGAAGCAACACGACTCAATTATGGTGGTGGTGGACAAGTTGAGAAAAACTGCTCAGTTTATACCTGTGAAATCCACTTACAAAACTGTGGAAATTGTAGACATATTTATGAAGGAAAATTTTCATTTGCACGAAATACCTAGGGTGTTAATTTATGATAGGGATGTAAAATTTACATCCACATTCTGGAAAACCCTCTTTTCAAGATTGGGTACCCAGATCCAATTTAGTACAACTTACCATCCTCAAACGGATGGACAAACCGAACGAGTAAATCAAGTGCTGGAGGACATGCTACGCATGTTTGTGATGCAACAACCACATAAGTGGGAAGACTATCTCCACCTAGTGGAATTTGCGTATAATAATGGGCATCATGAATCACTGGGCATGAGCCCCTTTGAGGTGTTGTATGGGAGAAGGTGCAAGGTGCCCATAGATTGGAATAGTCTAGTTAATAAGCTAGCCTTGGGTCCTGATATGCTAGCAAAAATGGAGGAGATTGTTAAGAAGGTTCGACAAAATTTAAGGGCTACCCAAGATAGGCAGAAAATGTATGCAGATAAAAAGAGGACATACAGAGAATTTCAGCTAGGAGATCACGTATATCTAAGAGTAAAGCCACGGAAAAGTTCCTTACAATGGAGGGGTTGTGCTAAGTTAGCACCCTGGTACTGTGGACCCTTTCAAGTCTTGGAACGATTGGACCGGTAGCCTATAATCTTGCGTTAACAATCCATATTATGGTCCACAATGTTTTCCTTGTTTCTTTACTAAAAACTATGTGTACAACTCACAACATATAATTAGCTGGGAAAATATTCAGGTAATCAGTTAAGGAGAATACATAACTTTTGGATAAACTGTTTTGAGGAAATTATGACTGTGAATTGTGTATGTGTAGGTCAAACCAGAAGGAGAGTTTCTAGCAAAACCTCTTCGTATTCTCGATCAGAGAGAAACCACCTTGTGGAAGCGAGCCATCTCCCAGGTAAAAGTGCAGTGGAAGCACTTTTGCCCGAATGAGGCCACCTGAGAAGAAGAGGAATTTATGCGGGAAGCTTACCCAACGTTATTTTCTTAAATCAGAAGAACACCAGGGACAGTGTTCCTCATATGGGGGGGGAGATGTAACACCCCAAGCTACAAAAAAAATTACTGTAGTTACTAAGTTTCATTTTTTTATGTCTTACTGCATTAAACTCTTACTTTATGTTATTAAAATAATAATGACTGAGGTTGGAAGGCTATGATACATTTGGTTACCTAATTAATTAATAATGAGGAGTTCATATATGTTAATAATAATAATAATAATAATAAAACTATTTTCAGTAGTTAAAAGAAACATTTACCAAGAAACAATTACCATCTACCTTGGAAATGGAGATATAGATAGGGAAAGAGTCCAGTGAGGAGATCCTAGAGCTGGGTAGAATAAACCAGTGGGAAAATACTCAAAGACAGCCTGAAAGGTAGAGGACTTGAGGCTGGAAAGTGAGTCATGAGGCCCAAGGTATGCGACTGTAGCTGGACCTATTCTAACTGTGAAGAAAAGAAAGTGCTCCGGGGAGAGTCTAGACGTGATTGTAATGCTTGCGGCTGGGAGGAGAGACTTTCCAGACAGAATTGGAGTTATATGTTTACAAGTAGTAAGCAGATAAGTAACATAGATTTCATTCAAGAAATGATATTTGATTATAGAAATTACTAGTTTAAAGTGACAGAATAAATTAAGGAGATAAATTCCTCGAAATAATTTATAATAGAAAACAGAGTTGAATTTGCAATTAAGGGAAAACAATAAATGCTATAGTAATGCATAAAAGCTAGTAAATATACAAGAGATGCACAAAGAGTATTTCCCTATGTTAAATAGCTACATCACACACTCTTAAACTGTAAAAGTCACTCATTTCGATAAACTATAAGAATAATCCTTTTTCATAAACTGTAACAGAGAAAAGAATGATCTTTATGATAGTAGGTCTAGGACTTTCGAATAGATAGCATAAGAAGGAAAAACCAAGTCTAACCTATAGAAAATTACTATCTGTTACCACGCTGTCACATTCAAAAGGAAATTGAAATAAACCTATCGATCATTCAAGAAAAGATGGTAGAGAAGCAAATCATATATCCATTCTTTTAACCATAAATTGATCATGTATATCAACTGTAACGATAAACATAACTTAAGTTATCCACAGTGAAATGGCTCAGCGGCCTGAATGTGCCCAACTATTAAATAAACCCAAAACCCTCGAGTTCATAATCCTATCGGGATTTATCTGAAAAAGATGGCATGAGCAGAGCGCTAGCGATCATGGACAACTAGGGTTTGAGCCAGACATGCGAATGGTAGACCTGCACAGATCACGTTTTCATGTTTCCATTCAACTCTGAGGACACAACGCAACGCAACAAAGGCACAGTTCACAAGCAATGGATTCCCCTCAGGGGGAGGATAGGGAGCCTCCCCCCATTATCACTGAAGATGTCAGGAAAGAACACCAGGATGATGTTGAACTAGTTCCAAACATTCTGCCTGACAACACGAACAAGAATGACGCACCCAGGGTGACGTCGGCCACATGTAAGCCTGTAGCGGCTGAAAGACCAAAGATTGAACTCCCAAGCCATCGGATCAATAATCAGATCCAGTACATGAAGGATCATGCGTTGATTGGAAAATTTATAGGCTTCTGGCCCACAGAGAAAGCATTGCATGGATGGATAGTGGCCAAATGGAAACCAAAAGGGCACATTACCCTGTAGTTGGGGCCTAAAGGCTTCTTTACAGCAATTTTCAACTGTATAGAAGACTGAAACAGAGTCCTCGATGGAGGACCATATTTTTTCAATGCAGTGGGTTTATATTTGAGAGATTGGATAGAATGATTCAATCCTGACAAAGAGGATTTAAGTTGGGCACCAGTGTGGATTCGCCTCTATTCCCTTCCTCTGGAGTACTGGGATGAGGACTCACTGCAAGACATTGGGAATGGCTTAAGGGAGTTCATTAAAATCGCAGAGGAGATGAAACTCAGGTGATACACCTCCTATGTCGAATTTGTGTCTACATGCATCTCAGCAAAGCTCTTCTGGATGCGGTAAGTCTTTACCATGATGATTTTGAATGGATACAATCAATAGATTATGAGCATGTTCCATTCCGTTGTAGGAAATTCCATGCCCTCGGCCATCTCTTCTGAGATTGCCCTTCAAACCTGAAAGACTCAAACCCCTCCAATGCAGCTAAATCTGACTCGGATGGCTTCACCAAGGTCACCAACCATAAAAAGAATCACAAGAAACCCTCAACTGGCCTTAAAAATCCTGCAACTAATACCTTAATGCCTTCCACGAGAAACAGCTTTGAGATCTTGAATCAGAAAGAACAGAACATCCATGAAATCCCTGACCAATCGAAGGATATCCCCAAGATGACTACGCTCTCCACCCCTTCAAGCTCCAAGATTAACCAAAAATCTGCACAATCCACAGACCCTACCTCAGCTGCCCCCAGTCTTTCACCGAAATGGAACACTCAAGGTATGGAGGTTGACAATATGCAACAGGAAATCACGACTGTAGTAGAAATAGTAGCAGAAAGAAGTGGGATCCAGCACATGGAAGAGGAGCCGGAAAGCTTTGATATTGGAGATCTGGATATATTGGGATTAGAGCTAGCTTGTAAGAAAAAGGAATACGACAAAATCCCAGAGAGGCAACTGGAAAGTTTAGAAGTAATCCTCTCCAGAGCACAGCAGCAAAGATCTTTAGGCATCCAGCCTAGGAGTCATTGGGATGGTAAAAATACTACTAAAGATAATAAAAAAAGAGGCAGGAAAACCGATCTATAGAGAACCATCCGCATTGGGGAAATGCTGGTAGAATTGGGAAGATATTCTAAGCTTACAAAGTATTACAACCCCCTCCCTAGCAGTGCACCATGAAGCTTATCTCATGGAATATCAGAGGGCTAAATAGCCCTGGGAAATACAGACTGATAAAAAACATGATTCAAATGGAGAAACCCCAAATTTTTTTCATACAAGAAACCAAATGTAACACTACAATCCTAGACCAGACACTTGCAAAAGCGTGGTCGGGCAGCAAAGCAGCAGCAGTGGATGCTTTTGGCACTTCAGGAGGACTGGCCATAATCTGGGATGAACGAGCCATCACGCTTAATAATATTCATGCGAGTAAGCATTTTATACAAGCCACCTTCCATATAACAGGGACAAATGTTCATGGTCATATAACTAATGTCTACTTCCCCCAGGAAGCAATGAGCAAGATTGACATTCTGAACACATTAGCTTTGATCAACTCGGAAAGAACATATCCAATCTGGATTACAGGAGGAGACTTTAATATGATAACAAGGTTGGAGGAAAAAAGAGGGGGCAGGGCCAGATTGGACAATGAAAGCATGCACTTCAAAAACTTCATTCAAGATAACTGTTTCATAGATATGGCATCCAACAATGGTGTATACACTTGGAATAATAAACGAACAGGAGCACATCAAATCGCTTCAAGATTGGATCGATTCCTACTTTCGGATAATGCAATCCATGTAGGTGGGGACTTCATAGCATCGATCTTACCAATCACAGGATCAGATCATTGGCCTATTGCGCTTCAATGGCAGCAGTCAGGTAATGCCACTCACAGGCCCTTCCGCTTCGAGTCTTTCTGGATGCTGCATCCAGATTTCAACAATCTGATTCAGACGGTCTGGAAAAACTTCAAACCCCTGGCTGGTACCAAAATGTATCAGTTCCAGCAAAAACTCAAAAATCTCAAGAACAACATTAAGCAATGGAATCAAAATACCTTTGGCAATATCTTCCAGGCACAATGTGGACTAGATCAAGAAATTAAATGACTACAATAGAGAATCGTCATGGAAGGACGGTCTAAAGAAACCTCAGAGTTGGAAAAGCACCTGCAAGTACAATTATCTAAAAGAGATAAGCAATAATAAATACTTTGGAAGCAAAAATAAAGAATCAGATGGCTCAAAGAGGGTGAAAGAAACACAAAGTTCTTCCATCGCACTACCATCAAAAGAAGAATGCATAACAACATCACCAATATTCAGAATCAGCAGGGGGATTGGTTGGAAAAACATGAGGACATTGAACAAGAGTTCATTACCCATTTCAAGAAGGTACACCAGGAACCTCAGATTGATAGGTGGTAGGCTATTGAGAAAATAACCAAGAATATTCCTAAAATCATAACTGAGGAACACAATCAGCTCCTCCTCAGGCCAATCTCTTTACAGGAAGTGGAGAATGTCGTGCGACATCTCAAAGAAGGAAAAGCGCCTGGCCCCGATGGTTTTACTTCCAATTTCTTTCACAGATTTTGGGATCTTATCAAAGACGAGGTCTGGCAAGTCGTGGAGGAATCCAGAACTAGTAGATGGCTACTTCCTTCACTGAATGCAACCTTTTTAGCCCTCATCCCCAAGGAAGATCACTCGCAGACTCCGGACAAATTCAGGCCCATTGCACTATGTAACGTCATTTACAAAATCATCTCCAAAGTAATTGCTTCCAGACTAAAACCTCTGCTACCACTCCTCATATCTCCTAAGCAATCTGGCTATGTGGAAGGAAGGAAAATCACGGATGGACTCATTCTCACTCATGAAATTATACACTCATTGAAGCAATTCAAAAAGGTGGGTATGCTCCGAAAAATCAATTTTTCTAAAGCTTTGATAGTTTAAGCTCGAATTATAAACACAAAATGCTGATAGCCTTTGGCTTCTCTCCTCCCTGGGTTAGATGGGTCATGAGTCTTATTTCCTCTTCCTTCTTCTCCATTCTGATCAATGGGATCCCCTCCTCTCCCTTTCGCCCCTTCAGAGGCATCAGGCAAGGTGATCCCCTCTCCCCTTTCCTCTTCGTTTTAATGGCGGAAGGACTGGGACGTTGCATCAAAGAAGCGCTTCATTCCCAACATCTAAGAGGTCTTTCTTTCCCCAACTCTTCGGTCTTCACCCACCAGCAATTTGTGGATGACAATATGCTGTTTGGCCATCCCTCAGTTCAGGAAGCTCTCAAATTAAAAACCATTTTGTCTGACTTTTCGGATGCCTCCGGGGCTTGCATTAACAAGACCAAATCCCAGATCTTCTTCTTTCACACCCCTGCTACAACCAAAGCATCTATTGCTCGAATCCTAGGTTTTTCAATAGCTGCTCTTCCCTCCAAATACCTGGGAGCTCCCATGACGGACTCTGCTTTAAAGCACTCTTCTTGGAAATTACTTTTGGAAAAATTAGAAGCTCGCCTTTCTTCCTGGACTTACTGAGTGCTAAACATGGCCAGTCGTTTAGTCCTAATCAAAGCTGTGTTGCAATCCATGCCGCTCTACCTTTTCTCAGTCATGGCAGCTCCCAAATGGGTCCTCAAAGAAATAAAAAATCTCCAAAGAAATTTCTTGTGGGGAAACACAAGCCAAAAGAGAAAATGGGCTCTGGTAAAATGGGACACCGTTTGCCTCCCAAAAATATATGGAGGTACTGGGCTTCGTGATCCTCAGCATAGTAATGCGGTCATGGGAGCTCGCATCTGGTGGAAATGGATCTCGGAGCCACATACTCCCTGGGCTAACCTTTGGACAACGAAATACGCCAATAACTGACCAGAGGATGATTTAATCAGACTCACTGAAGTAGGATCAGGTTCTCTCATCTAGAACACCGCCAAACAACATAAGGACTTAATACAGTAGCACAGCTTCTGGGAAATAAGGGATGGTAGTAGTGCCCGGTTTTGGGAAGACTCCTGGCAGCAAAGACCTAAGTTGAAAGACCTTGTCGAACCTCAACACATACAGGATTGGGAAGGGCAACTGATGGCAAAGGTAAATCAATTCTGGATGCATGCCCACGCTCAAGGATATAGGCAATGGATAAAATCGGATCACATTATCAGGCAAGGCACTCAGCTCACCAAGGATTGTCTAGAAACAGAGCTCTCAAACAGGGAAATCTGCTACTCTGATAAAAGGGATAAAATCAGATGGGGTTATGAAGAAAAAAGAACTTTCTCTACACAAGAAGCCTACAAATTGACAATAAGAACTCAAATAATCAAAGATCCACTTTGGAACAAAGTTTGGGCCCCCACCATTTGGCCAAAAGTCTCCACTTTCCTCTGGCTATTATGCCACAATAAAATTCTCACTTGGGACAACCTATGGAAAAGAAGCTTTCATGGGCCTTCTATGTGTCCCAATTGCAAAAAGGCGGAAGAAACCATCGAGCACCTATTCAATTCCTGCCCACTGGCAAATGGACTTTGGGAAAAAGTAAGCTTCAGATGTCAAAAGGAAGGACGAGGCAAGGAGAACATCTCTAACACTCTCCGTTCCTGGGCAAACAATCCTTACAAAAGAAAACTGTTAAATGCCCTATGGAAACTAATCCCAGGATTCCTCATGTGGAATGTTTGGAAAGAAAGGAATCGTCACATCTTCAAGGACCGAGCCTCCTCCTTAGAAGTTCTATGGAATAATACAGGTCAAAACCTTCAAGAAACCTTGATGCTTCAAGCCTGGTCAGAAGAAGATTATCCAGCCATCCCTCAAGAACAGACTATCTGGGCAAACTGGAACCTTCAATGGAATAGTACACATGCAAAGCAGAGAAAAACTTCCTCACAAGGAAAGACAGACGACAGATGGACCCCTCCGCCCCAGCACATGATTCAACTCAACTTTGATGGGGCATCTAAAGGTAATCCAGGTAAAGCATGATATGGAGGAGTCTTCAGAGATCACAAAGGCGTTCCGCTTCTATCCTATTTCGGCTCAATTAGCTAGGATACAAATAACTCGGTGGAATTAGAAGGGTTATGGCAAGGACTTCTCCTTGCTCAGCTCCATGCTTTCTTCCCTCTTATAATTGAAGGGGATTCCCAGATTCTCATCAACATGGTAAATCAAATCCTGCAAGGGACACCCTCGTACAAGGTAGGAAGCAGTTGGAGACTAGCAGAGCATCTTGAGCACATTGAAAACTGGCTCTCAACCCACAGAGCTGTAAATCTTAAACACTCTCGTAGGGAAAGGAATAAAGTAGCAGACCTTCTCGCTAACATTGGGGTAGATAGTGGAAGTTCTTTTTATGCTGGCACACTTAATTCTATGGCCACTACTCTTCAGATACAGGAATACAATGAATTGGTGCAAAATGAAATGGTTCAGGAAGAAGAAACGCACCCGGATGCGGGTGTTAATCCCAGGAGTTAATATGATAAAACGGAGCGGTGGCAGACGGGGTGGCCACATGACCCCCTGCAACTTCCCCCATGCCACCCTAAATGGCATTCATGGCACCTTGAAAGAGCCATTTAACGCCTACACAGGCCGAGGTAGCGCCATTTCCCACATAACAATGGAGCCAAAGAATTTCTCTGTTATTCTGCCCCCCTTGATTCACTGTGTCTGTCCTTTGCAGGCGGGAGAGCCGAATGTGCGCACCATCACTGGCCGCAGATGTTGGCTGTTGAGCTGTATTGATTTGGGTAATGGCTTCCACCATTCCCACACCAACCTCTGCAATCTTGCTCATGACCTCAATCCCTCTGTAACCTCCTTGCATAGCTCCTCTGTCAATTCCTCCACTATCCCTACTGATACTCTCCCTATTCCCATCCCCACCATGGTCACCATCGTATGCGCAGTCGAAGAGGGGGCATGCAAGGTGGCAGCTCTCGTTCCCCTGCTCTGCCAAGCTCTAATTCAACCTCCCTTCCCTCCTCTATCGATAATCCCAACCTGCATAGTTTCGCGGGCCGGCACCCATACATGTGAAGTGGCAGAGGCAGAGCCTGGCTCCATAGCTCAGGTTGTGGCGATGCAACAGTTCGCACTACAATCTTTCCCTTGCCTCCGTATCCTCCTCCTCACACCACGCAGTTCCGCTTCCGTAGCTCACTGAACCGCCCTGTTATCATAGCCATCGTCTCAATTACCATCACGAAAGAAACCGAGCCCCATGTTCCTCTAGATGATCCTCCTGAGGAGGCGAATAGCAGCAGGCCCGAGCAGCAGGAGCTGGAACATCACTGGTGAATGGGAAGCTGATGAAGGTCGAACCAGAATGCATGGCAAAGCTGTTGCTGGCAGTCAACATGTTGAGACGGGCAAACTTAGTTACACGCAGGCTTCTGGTAGTCGCCAAGGTGACACGTCAGGCCCGCATGTAGGGGCATGCAGCATGGAGGGAGGCCAACAAGCGCAGGGACGTGGCGAGTCAGACGAGGAAGACAACCCGAACAAGTACGCGTGTCCGATTGTGGAGGAGCCAGCTCCGGAAGACTAAGGGCCATGTGTCGTGCCAGCCAGGTGGACGTTTGGTCATGTTGTTGGTTCAGTTTATGTTTAGTTTTTATGTGTCTTCAGGTTAAAATTATGATCTGGTTACATTGTCTCAGTAATGATTTGTTTAAACTCGTTACCCCTGTGTGGGTTATTTTTTGGACCTATTTTTTAGACTGGTTTCCCCTCTGTTGGGGCAGTGAAAGACAATTATTATGACTATGTGATGATTGAGGCTTGGTTCCTCTGTGGCCAAGCCTCACTGTAATTCCCCTTTTTTGTATCATATTAATAGATTAACCTTACTTAGAAAAAAAAATCCTATCAGGATTTACGCCTTGTAGAAAATCTTTGTTCAACATTGTCTTTCAAAGAAAAGACAGCCATGTAAACTCGTAACTGAAACATATCAACAATTCAAACCGTTGTGCATGTCGGGTGAGAAAACTTAATAGATATAGACAGACTTCTAAATGAAAAAGGAATTCGGCAAGTTCGAGCATAAAGCCTCTGCCGGAAAACAGTTCTTTCCCACAACGTTTAATATATAAACAATCAAACATTGTGAACCAGAGGTAAGTATTTCCCAATCTACAAACAACCATGAAGATGATAAGCTCTCAAACCCTCAGAATATGTTGTCATGACCACGAGAATAAACTAGCGGCTTCAGTAGATTACCTGCAAACAAATTCCATCGACCACCGAATCTACTAGGAGGGAAACCTGCTATGTAAACCAGAAAAGACAATGACCCTAAGGGTGGCAACATTACCTGAGCTTGGAGGGTTCCAACAGATCATGGTCTGCCTTCATTCCAGCAAGATTATCACTCAGTCAGGTCTAGAACTAGAAATGTGTGAAGAATTGTAAGGAGAAAAGCAGGGAAGTCATAAATTGCATGCTTACCTATAGGAAACCAGCATCGGACCCAACTACCTCTCGCGGAATGGGAGAATCATCGAGGCACCCCTGCACAGTGAAATCCATCCATTAACCACTGAACGAGATGAAAGATTGAAGCAAAAACTAAGCTCAAGTCGCATAGAAAAGTCGCATAGAAAACCTGAATAGTGCAAGGGTAAGTGTTTATGGATACCTTGATGTGAAGGGTGTAGAGATATCACCATAACACATAGTAGAAGAGATTATGGGCTGACTTGTAACCCACAGGCCAACCTCGTCGCAAAGCGGCATAGACCTCAAACATCCAACAACAAATAACCTCCCAACCGGCCGGACGCGGTGAGGTGGTTAGTTGAAAAAACTCTAAACCCTCCTCACCGTCGAATCGCCCACCACAGATCAACGGGTGAGGACTAGGCCAACTGTCGCACGTAGACTTAACTCGCTAACAAATGCATGCAGTAGAACAGACCATGGTTATGCCGCGTGTATCGGCGTACCAAGGGCATTTAATGGGGAGTCTGGTTACAGGCCTAACACCCCGAGTGGAGCCATGTGACAAATTAATGCAAGGCAAATCCAACACCATGAACTACGTAACATATATTAAAATTTTCAAATGAGAGTATGTTGCCATTAAAATCCACATCCGCCACCTTATGTATAATAAATAATAATTTTAGTTTTAATAATGCTTTTTATTTACTATATTCCGTACAATAGGTGTGTAAAGTGTGACAATTAATAATAATAAATCATTTCAATATTAATAATAAAAATTACACATTGTATTTTGCATTCTAAAAAATTTACATATGAAAAGAATTGATTTCTCTCAATTCATGTTAAATCAGTGTTTAAATAAATCTATGCTAGTTATAAAATAATTATGATAAAGTACAATTTAAACAACCAAAATCTAAAAATTATTATAAAATAATTATTATGAGTTTAAATGATGACAACGACTTGCTATAAAGAAGAAATCCCAAGGGAATATTTTAGCAAATGAAAAGGAAAAAGATATACAACTTGCAGAGCGATCACGCCCTTGGTGTCCCGCGTGGTTGGGACGGCACGTTATTAACCTCCCCACCTGGGTTCAACCCATGAGTTACATGATGCGTTGCTATCTATTAATGCAACAATTGTAAGTATTTGACACTTAGTAATATAATGCTTCTTCCGAGGGGTTTAAAAAAAATTAAAAAAAATAAAGCGAAAAGGAAAGAAAAAGGTGTGGCCATTCAAAGATTGAAAATGGCTCGTGAACATAACTCCCTCTTTGAGAATACTAAGAGTGCTTTGACAATCTTCGTTAAATTTTTATAAATTATTTAATTTCATAATAATTTCTTGCCGTAGAGATTGATAATGACATTGACTTTGCAGGTCAGCCTCATGCCAAACCAACAAAACCATGTTGCTACGTCGGTTAAATCTTTTCTGAATTGTATTCTTTTTGCAATTCGTTTTTTCGATTGCTTTGTTTTCTAACTATCAGGCCCCTCTGACTACGTGCCTTCTGTATAACAAATTTGTGAAATAAAGTCGCAATCATATATTATTGCCAGATCAACTCACAATAAAGTCAAAATAATATTATTATTAATTTTAGTAAAATACACCTTCAATCAATTTTCAGTGGGCCACGCTAATTGGAATGCTCCTCCTTTACTTGCATTCTGGACATAGGGATGGATATGGATGATGCACCCAGAAAAGGGATTCTGTTCAGATTTATTGTATTATTAGTGCTTGCCTAACTGGGAATCTAGCAATTTGTTGCATGTTGATTGGCTTTAGGAATATATGCTTTTCTACAATGTCTAATGTAAGGAATATAATTCTTTTGTTTATATATGATTTGAAGACATTTTTTGGTTGGATAAGAAAAGTGAAGTATTATGGTAAAATTAGTTTTTTTTATTATTGAAAATCTTAAAATATTTAAAGTTTTAATTCTATGGTTTCAAATGCATAGTAGTCTTAATATTTTTGAATATCCAAAGTTTGAAGTTATAATTATATTTTTTTTTTATTTTTAACATCAATTAACAATTAATTGTTCTAATATTAAGGTAACTTTTTATTTTCCATCTCTTTTACAATATATTATTTAAGATTCAATGATATCCACCGTCAAAGTATTCTAGGTTTGATAAAGCTTTGAATTACATGGTTAGATGAGTAAGGCAACATGATTATTGCTGGAAGAGTCATACTAATATTAATTGCAGTGTAACCTATTCAAACAATTTTGTATTAAAAATTGGATTGATTAAACAAATTTTTGTGTATCTTTATTCTCTATGTATGTTATGATCTTATTTCCAAAATTGTTTTTGCTTCTAATATTACTTTTCCTTATTCATTAATCTCTAGTAGAAGAGTTTTAAACGGGATCTTATCACCGATAACCTTGTTTATGCAAGTAGCATGGAAGACTAGGTGTACATGTGAACATGCAGGCAACTCCAATTTGTAGGTTGCACTTTCAATCCTCTGTAACACCTTATAGGGGCCGTAATACCTTGGAGCTAATTTATTTTCTTTCTTTTGTTGCTTGATGGACATCTATTTATAGGGTTGTAGTCTCACATATATGCAATTCACCACTTAAAATTCCATTTATTGTTGATTTGCTTGTTTTTTCATCCTATTTTGTGCTATGGCCAAGTTGTCCTCCAATAGCTTGAGAACCTCTTGTTGGTGTTGGATGTGATCCCCTACTACTTCAACTTTTATAGTCCCTTTCAAGGTTGATGTGATGGATTGAGCATGATATCCATAAAGTGTCATAAATGGTGACATTTTTATGAAGTATGGAAGGTTGTGTTGCACCACCATTCTACTAAGGTAAACCATTTGACCCATTTTGTCTATTTATCATATGCAAAGAAGCATAGATATCCTTCTAAATATTTATTCACAATCTTAGTTTGCTTATTGGATTAAAGATGGTAAGATGAGTTGCAAGCCAATTGACTACCCAAACAAGAAAATAATTCAGTACAAAAATTTCCAGTAAAAATTGGATGTTTATGTTGAAAATAGCAACAAGAAATCCTAAAAATAGAAGTTCTAAAAATAACATTGTTATAAATAGTAGTTTGGGTACCAGTGTTGAACATAGCAACAAGGAATGAAAAATGGAAGTGCTAAAAATAGCATTGCTATAAATAGAATTTCAGGATGGATTCCAATTTTAGTTAGTCCTTGAAATAAATTCGAATTTGATCTTAGCAGTTGTTTGTAAAATAATTAATTAATTCATCTTGAGTTAATTAGTTGTAGAAAATCAAACATGAAGTCTATGTGAGGACATGCAACAGTTATCCCATTGATTGAGGAATTTATCCCTTAGTTAAAGAGATAAGGATGAGTTGTAATATTGAGTTGTAATTAGTTAGCTCAGTTAACTGAGTTAAGTCCAGTTAGATTAATTTCAACAGTTGCTGGAATTAATTGTGAGTTCAGTTAGTTAATGCTTGCATGCATGTAACTGTTGCTCTCCAGATAACTGAATATTCTCTCATAAATAACTCATGCATGTCAGTTCAGTTAGAGACCCAGTTGAGATCAGAGGAAGGGATAGTGTACTATCAGTTGGAGGATTTTTCCTATATAGGAAACTCATCCATGTAGAAGGAATTATCTCCTTTAGGTTTGTGTAATTATTTCTAAGCCAAGTGAGTAGTGTGAGGTGGGAATTCACACAAGTGGAAGCACTAGACCCCAGGAAAAACTATGCAAGGAAATATGAGGCTTGGAGGGCAGAGGAGAAGGTTGTGAGAGCCTTTAACTGTCTATGAGAAGTATTGTTTGATTGTAGAGAGAGCAAGATAGCTTGTGAGCTGATTCTTTTTGTAATACTGAACATATTTCCACTTGTATGGTAATACAGAGATTGGGGTTTTAGGCTAAGGCTTTCACCAGGTTGTTCTTCTGTGATCATGTGTGATTGATTTCTCATTCTCAGTTATATGTTTTCTATTTGAACTTTCTCATATTTGATTAAGCTTTCGCAAGTTTGTTGTAGAAGTAGATCTTATATTTTGCTTTAGTATATTACATAATCTGTTGATCTACAGTGGGAATCTCTACATGGTATCAGAGCAAAGGTGATCAAAGCGGAGAACAATATACAAGAAGGGAGAAGTTCAAAGTTTGAGGTTCTTGAATATAGAAATCGATTTCTTATCACATCTCAATTTCACTAATGGATTTCAACGGTTTAAGACTCGAGTATGCCCTTGATGGCAGCTTGAATTATATAGCCTGGAAGGATCGCATGGAAGCAGTATTAGAGGATAATGGTCTAAAGGACTTCATTGATCAAGAAGTCCCCAAGCCGACAATAGCTGATGCTACAGAATTGGTAGAATGGAAGAAATGTGTGGCTAGAGTTTCACACAGAATAAGTCGATCTTGCAGACAAGATAGACCTTCCTAGAATCTAAAGAAGACCTAATGACAAGCAAACCAACCAGACACTATCTTTCTCTAAATATGATTTAATAAACAATGGAAAACAAGTGTTTTTAGGGCCTACCTTAGGTCCAATGCAAGTTTGTGGATGCCCTCGCTCCTTCGATCCAAATGAGCTCCTTTGTCGTGAATCTGCAAACAAAAACAAGGCACACAAATTAAATAGCACCTGAAAAGCCAATATCATAAAACATATTTAACATGAAAGTCAAGGAGTCCATGAAACAAATAACATGAGATACTTGTTGAGAAAAATGAGTTTGATTGTATTAATTCAAAAGAAGAAGAACTTTACAACCTTTGCCTTGACGTTGTACAAGCTCCTCCCAGAGTCCAGCAAGAAGTCTCCTCTACTTTGACAAGTTTCACTCACTCCCCAATGAAGCCAAAAAGGTATGTGATCTCTCCTCTTAAGCTCAACTAGGAAGCCTTGATTTCACCAGCATTTACCCTAAAAAATGTTCAGCTTCTAACCTCTCCAGCAACCAGCCCAATGCCTGTATTTATAGTGCAATGGAGGGAGGTTACTAGGTCCTCCTTCAAAGGAATAAAGCCCTCCTTCAAAGGGATAGCTCCTCCCATCAAGGGATTAGCTCCTTCTCTTTTGGGATGCATGAACCACCTCAGAGCGAACAATCCACGTCAAAATTCCTTCTAGAATCCTCTAGAATTAACCCAAAGTGAGTTTTTTAAGATAAAACTTGCACCTTTTGACTTTCACAGGGGTCCGCACCCACACCGTTAGGGACAGAGTGGACAGCTCCGTAGCTTTTGTACACAGAAGGTGCGGGACCGCAGGTGTCAGTGAGAGAAAGTGCGGAACCAGAGTTACATTGATTTTTAATGTCTTTAGATCTCATTTCCAAAGCTTGACTTGAAGAGCTGAGGTCTGAGACTTGCCTAGGAGGATAGTACAAGTGATGATAGACCCATACTGACTGCAAATAATCATGGTGACGAAATTTTTGTGTAACAGATTGCCCCCTAAAGTGCGAAGTCTGTAGTAGATGAGGATTTCATTGATCATTTAGGAAGAGTGAAGTACTTTATCATTTCGAGGATCATCTTGTGGAGAGCCCGGTTGGAACCTGTAAAAACATTCAATGCAAGATATATATATATGAGATCATATCATCGCTGAGGTAGGCATTCCCATACTCAGATCAAAACTGACTAGAAAACTAACTACTGCTCTGATACAGGAATGATCTTGTAAAACATCACAAGTATAGACTCAGGTGGACACAGTATGGACGCATCCATTTGTTTATGAATAGTCCATTATATAATGAATACAAAATTCCTCGCAGCCTGGATTGTGGTAACTAGATCCAGGGTCTTCATTTCTACTTCCCGAAACAGTACAATTCTATCCATGTGAATGAATGTGTTGATGTCGAACATGGTAGAAAGCACTTGATTACCAGTCAATGATGTAAACTGTTAACAAATGTGAGAGAAACCACCAGTGATGTCAATGGCTCTCAAAGTACCCAGTACAATCCATGAGATGCGAATAAATGCGTTGATGTCGAACATGTCATGGAATCCTTTGATCAAAGGTCAATGATGCAACCTATCATCAAAGGTGAGAAACCTACCATTGAGGCATGCAGATCTCAAGGTACTGACAATTTCTAGATCATCTTTCTAGATAATGAGCCGAAATCGATAGAAAGCGATCCGTCGTAGGCAAGCCCACAACACGAAATCATAGATCAAGTCGAAGAAATTTAGTTGCAAGGACTGACTCAGGGATGGTCAAGATGAATGACATATATTTTGCAGATGAATGGCTTATTGGCAGTGACCTCTTCAACACATAACGACACGACAGATGGTTTGGTGACAATTGACCCAAAGTTAATACCCAGAAACCGGCTGAAGACTTTCAATGTGGTTTGATCAACTGTTAGGCAAAGGATTTCCCAACCTAGGTGAATAAAAGTGTCGTGTTCAAGAGTGGTTACAAAGTATGACAAACAGGCTCATTTTTCTCTCTTTTCCCCCACCATTTCTGGCAAGTACCTCTTTATTTTTGACAAGCTTGAGGAGGATAACATTTGCTTGATTATAAGCTCATCCTTCGGATGAGTCCATCTTAGTTTAAATTTGAACCCTAAGAAGGAGTGGTTCGTTCCTGTTTGTAATTGAACATGTCCTTTACTATGAAATTTTAACGAGTCCAGTATAGGAGAAACTCGGCATTTTTCAATTTTAGAGAGTCTGAAAAAACTTAAGAAGACTCCAGGGTTGACCTTTTTCGTAAATTTGTGTCTCCCAATCCCGAAAAAGTATAAAATAATACTTGAGAGAACCACTTGATCTTTTACGACCAAGGAGTACTTTTCGTCATTAGTGCCTTTGATCCGAAAAAGTAAAAAAGCGATCAACGACACGTCGTTTTATAACCAATATCGAATTTGAAACGACAAAAATCCGACAATCTTTTCATGTTTTTACGATCGGAAAAGCGCTGTGAGTAGACCGTCTTTTAATTCCGTTTTAACGAGTTTAAAAGAAACACTCGGCAATCTTTTCATGTTTCAGGAGTCAGAAAGGGGCTTAAAGATGACTCTAAATGTTTTTTCGTCGAAAACGATAGAGTTCGCCTGAATAATCCTTTATCCTACACAAAAACACAAACATTACTCATACCTGTTTGAAATGGATAAAAATGTCGCAAAAATACCTTTCCAAAGTGAAACATAAACAAATTTGCAATTTATTTACTCAAAAAACTTATAAAAAGGGCTTTCGTCAATTCATTTTTACCGTTTGAGTTTTGGGTGAGAAAATAGTGCTTTTGCTCAGAAAACGTCCCGTGAAGATTGTGGAAAATCCAACCGTCGGAATCGAACACCGTCTTCTCCAGGTAATCCACATCATCCTACTCTTCATTTTTAACCGTTTGATTTTTTGTTTTAGTCATTTATTTCATTTTTGGGAGGGTTTTTAGGCATAAAACCCACGCACGCGGGGCCAGCAGGTTTACCACTGCTGGCCTGCGGACCCCGACTTTTTCTCCATTGGGAAAAAGCTCGGGGTCCGCACCTTCCATGTAGACAAGGTGCGGTCCCACGCACTGTGTCTAACCTGGAGGGTGCGGTCCCCGTCGCAAGGGTTTTTAACCCAAAAATTCTCAAAAATGGACCAATCAAAATAATTTCTAGCAATTTAATTTATCCTTATGCTTGATGTAGAGAGTACATCATGCTAGATTAGCGCGAACGAGGACATGAGGACGTGGATGCTACCGAATGGAATCATCAGCCTTCACTTGATGCTTTGAGGACGTGCGGCTTGTACAAATTCTGGGCCATTCCTGGCATGAGGGCTCAGGTGGATTTCTTACAGTGATTGGTTCACAGATGGAGCATACAGGACCAGTGCTTCTTCATTGGTGGCCACCAGATCGAAATCGAGCCGGCAGACATATATTTCTTGACTGGTTTGCCTAAGAGAGGTGAAGACTTGACTCTGTTTGGGGCTAGGCCAGGTGGCCAGTCTGTCAATAGCCTCAGGCTAGAGTACTGCAACAGCCAGGCTAGAGACAAAGGGATAGATATAAAGACCATATCTCGTCCTGAACTCATGGTGATTGCGTTTACTGTCACCAGACTTTGCGGAGCTGCCGCATTACATATTGCCACCGGATCCCAGATGCGTATGGCAGTTGATTGCTTCCGAGGCACCATCTTCAACTGGTGCGATGCCGTGTTGGCAAATCTGAAAGGCCAACTGACCAGGGCCAAAAACGGACAACTAAAGACCTTTGGTTATGGGGATTTGGTTGTGAGTTTTGGCCTGGAGAGGGTTCCTATGCTGATCCCACAGCACCTTACTGTTGGAGTTGGGCTTCCTCGAGAGCCCAAACTGATGCGATGGGTCGCAATTATGGCCCGTCACCCGGACGAGAGGACAGAGGTTGCTCGATTCAAACCTGAGTATTTCCAATGGCTGGAAAACCAAGTCTTTTCTATTAAGGACTTCCCTTACTCTGGGATAGATTTTCGTGGTGACCCAGACATGGTTCTTCCACCAGGAGAGCAGTGGGATGATTCAGGTAAAATCATTTTCAACATTTTTCCTATTTTATTTATTTTTATTTTTTTTCCATCGTCTCAAAACTGATAGCAAAAGTTTCAAATGCAGATGTGGGTCCACAGCGACCAGCCGCTCTCCGACCTTACGAGAGGAAACAACCAGTTGCACCCGTGCCAGCCCCATAGGACGAATCAGCAGAGGTTTTGGCCAAGTTGGAGGGTCATCTCGAGCGCTTGACAGGAGATATTCCGGAGACCACTATAGATGACATTCCTCGTCGACTTCAACGCTATTTGATTGGGGTCCCGGGACCTTTTAGGAGGTTCCTTTGCAAGGTGGCCCGTGCAGTGGTTTCTTATAGAGATCATCACCAGTGATAGGATGATCGCCTGTTGTGGGCATATGTGAAATTTTTGTTTTTTGTACTTATCATTTTTGCCGATCATAACGTTTTTTTCAACCTATGATCGAGGACGATGTATTTTTTGACACGCTCCTATATATATATCATTATTACTATCTTATCTTGTAAATCATGTTATGGAATGGTTTTAAATTTACATGTATGATTATTGCAAATGTCTATTTAACATTCGAGAAGCAATTGCATCTGCTAATGTATTTAAAGATCTTGGAATATGTTGATATTCAATATAATCAAATTCACGTTCCAAGAAACGCACTCTCAAAAATAATCTTAATAACACTGGATTTCTAATGGCATACACTCTATTAAGCTGTAATACAACGAGTTCAGAATTTAACCTCACTATCAAACTCCGAATCCCAAATGAAATAGATTCAGATAATAACTCAATCACTGCACTATACTCGGCAATGTTGTTCGTTGTTTGACCGAGTCTTACCCCATGCATAGATACTAACTCGTCAGAGGGCGAATAGATAACCCAAGCTGCGGAAGAGATGTTCCGTGTATTACGAAAAGCACCATCAGCGAAACCAATGTATATTTGGAGAGGCATCGACATCTGCAATATCAAGAGTAAAACCAAGATAAGCAGGAATAATGACGAAAAAACAATCTCTAAGCTAAGCACACTGTTTAAACTAAAACACACCAGCTAGAAAGAAAAACTATCCTAACTAAAAATCTCCATACCCATCCTTTAAGCATAATACCTCTTCAAGTAAAGACCATTTCTGGGTTTACCCAAAGAGTCCCCGTCAAAGTCTACCAATTCATAGGCCCCTTTGGCTAGCTTTCGCTTGACAACATAGGGACCATGCCACATAGGAACGAATTTTCCAGTGCCTAATTTATCATTAGCTTGATCGTAAACTAAGACTAGATCTCCTTTCGAAAAATTTCAAGGGGTCACATTTCGATCATACTGAGCTTTCATGCATTTTGCGTGAGTCTCGATCGCCAATGCAGCATCACGTCGATTCTCATCTAATTGAGCCAAGTATAACAAATGCTTTTCCTCTTCGGAAGTGGCTGGAAGTAACTCGATGGCCATTTGCAGTGATGGGATTTCGCATTCAATGGGTAACACATCTTCCAAACCATAGACTAGTTGGAAAGGAGTGAACCCTGTTGATGTTTTTACTGAAGTTCGGTACGCCCAAAGCGCTGAAAATAGCATGTTGTGCCAATTCGACCGATGAATCCCAATGATTCGTCGGATCATGATAACTAAAACTTTGTTTGATGGATTCAACCAGACCATTCGCTTGTGGATAATAAGGGGTTGAACTATCGTGACGTAAACCAAGCTGGCCTATAAGTTCGGTCATCATAACGTTTCGAAAATGACGCCCATGATCAGTGATTATCGCTTGCGGAACACCAAACTAGCAATTATATGATTGAACATGAAAATTGCAACTGTCTTGCCGTCTGCCTCAAATGTAGGCATCACCTCGGCCCACTTGGTAAAATAATCTACAGCAAGGATGATATACGCATGCCCCCCGGCCGAGTGAGGGTTACATGTAATAAAATCGATACCCCATTTGGAAAAAGGACCAACGACAATTATAGGGTGGAGAGGAGCAGATGGAGCACGCATCTTTTGATCAAAAATTTGGTAGTTGTGGCATTTTCGGATCGCCGTAATGCAATCTCTAAATAAAGACGGCCAGAAGTAGCCAGCGCGCAATATCTTTTGGGTTGTGGCATACCTAAACATATGACCACCACACGCTCCAGAGTGACAGTCATTTAGAACCCTTTCAGCTTCTTCGTGAGTTAAGCAACGTCGAAAAACAGAGTCCGCCCCACGGCGATAAAGAGTATCTCCAATAATCCTAAATTGTTGGGACTGGAATCGAATTTTTCGACGTTCTGACCTTGAAATTTCTCGCCGAAAGGATTGGGTTTGGAGATAAACGATGATATCCCCATACCATGGATCTAAAGTGCTGATTAGAAACAAGGATTCGTCCGCAATGGGCTCCTCCGCCACAGTCTCCGTGTTAGCACATGGGAAGTCACACATTAACTCCGCAAAAACTAAAGATTTCTTAGACTTGGATTTCTCAAATTCCAAGTCGAACTCCTGCAGGATAACGATCCATTTAGAATACTTGCCCCCTAGCAATTGCTTGGTCAAAATGTAGATCATAGGTTTTCAATCCGAAATTACTGTAGTTTTACGTAGTAAAATGTAGTGACGAAAACGTTGGACAGCTTGAACGGCTGCCAATGCCAATTTCTCCAAATGTGAGTATTTTAGCTCAGTTGGATTTAAAGTTCGACTAAGGTAATATATCACAAGTTCAGTTCCGAATTCATCTTCCTGAACTAAGACCATTCCAATGGTGGAATGAGAGGCGGCGAGATACAAGAAGTAATCCTGGTTGTATTTGGGAGGATGCAACAACAGTGCATGGGTCAACGCGTGTTTGAGTGCATCAAAAGATTTCTGAGCTATCTCATCCCAATAGAATGGAGTATTTTGTTTCAACAACCGGGTAAAACCATTTGTAACCTCGGCGTAGTTAGGAATGAATCGTCGTAAAAAGTTTGCTTTCCCTTGCAAACTTTGGAGTTGGCAAAGACTCGAAGGAGGAGGCAATTTGATGATAGCTTTGACCTTCGAGGGATCAACGCGAATGCCGACTTTCGAAACTACAAATCCTACCAATCAACCCGTTTCTATATAGAAGACACATTTGTGTGGGTTCAACCGAATCCGATAATGCCTGCACCTCATAAAGATTGCTCGTAAATGGACAATGTGATCAGCTTGATGTAATGAATGAGTAGGCAAGTCATCGAGATATGGTTGCACAATGTGCTTGATGTCATGAAACGCATAAGACATCGCCCTTTGAAAAGTTGCTCCGGCATTCTTAAGCCCAAAAGGTAATTTGCAATAAGCAAACGTCCCCCATGGACAAATGAAAGCCGTTTTTGGTTGATCGGCAGGTAAAATGTTGATTTGATTGTATCCGGAAAAACCATCCATGAAGGAGAATATTTCGCTGCCGGCACAATCATCAATGATTTGGTCGATATAGGGAGTTGGGTAATTGTCCTTTGGACAGGCTCGATTAATGTCCCTATAATCGATGCATATTCTTATTGTTCCTTGCTTTTTGTTAACCAGAACAATATTCGATACCCAATCTGTTAACGAGATCGGATAAATGAAACTTTCTTTCAATAATTTTTCAACTTCTGCTTTAATTGCAGCAGCTTTTCGTGGGTGAATCTGACGCAAACGTTGCCGGACGGGTTTAGCGTCCGGGTAAGTCTTGATCTCATGAACAACAATCACAAGATCAATTCCTGGCATTTCCTCATAGGACCAGGCAAACACGTCACGGAATTCTTGAAATAGGGCCTTATATAGCTGAATTTCGTCATCTGTACACGAGGCACCTATATGAATGTTCTCAACAATTCTGGGCTTAACCGAAATGTCAATAGGAATAGTTCGAAAGATGTTTCCCAAATTTAACTCTGAATCAGGATGTTTCATTGGATTCTGAGGTTCCTTGACATATTCAGTTGTAAAAATTGATGAGAAATCATTTTCAAAACGATCATCTTCGGGTAAAAACGAAGATCTGTGATGGAGATCTTCCCATGGTAAATCATCTACACATAGGATTTCACGAATTTGCTCATTAGAGTGAACAAGTTCAGAAAACGTGATTAAATCCGAGGTTGATGTGAAAAGTGATTCCTCATGGACTACATTCATGAAGTCATTTTCGGTTGAAGATGGGTCGGCAAACAACTGCACGGCTTCATAGGCAATTTCATATGGACTCAAAGGCATGGCATTAGCAAATGAGTCTATCTCAGATTCAGAAGGAATGATCCAAGGATCATCATAAACAATGGTGTCTGATGTGATCATATGAATAGTTGCAAATGAAGACGACACATTGATCGGAGGAAAAGGAAAAGTTCCCAGTAAACCGGCATCTTTAACTAGTCCTACTCCAACATCCTTATATGGGATAGTCGTTTTACCGACATGTTGAATACTCTCAGAAGAGGCTGGGTTGGATGAAAAGTAAGCTAGCTGGTCTATTGTTACAATCTTTCCATTATGTGGAAACTTTATTACTCGAAAGACCGATGAAACGACTGTTGTCATAGCGTAAGACCAACTTCAACCCAAGAAAAGGTTGTAATCTAGAGGGGCATCAACCACCTTCACATCTAGACTAATGGTTTTTCCTTCAACCCCTATAGGCAAATCCTGTAGAATGCCAAAAGGATGAAACCCACGGCCATCAAAGGCCTTTAAAATCATCGGGGATTGGTTTAGCAAAGGAGAACCAAGCGATCTCCAACACTGTATCGACATAATACACGTTGAGGCGCCCTCATCAATTACAGTCCGATGAATAGGCCTGTTTTTTACTATCACTGGAATCTGGAAAGCCATTTGATGAGGCAAACGTGGTGTACTATTTTCTAGATCGAAAATCATTAGATTCGAGTCCTGAACATCAACAGCTCCTATAGCCGACAAAAGTAATTTATGTTGTGCTAGACATGATTGCAGCACTTCCAAAGCCGACATTGCTGAGGGTGAAACAGCTAAATCCTCAACAATGTTATAATTCTGAGCCGCTCTCGCATGTGGATTGAAAGCTGACTTTCGAAGTATACCCTTGGCGGGCGGTTTGATTACCAAGTTTGGATTAGGTTTCTCGATCTGTAGTGGATCGGAACCGGGAGCTGAGGTTGATGGATTAGAATGAGAAGATTCTGCTTCTTTACCATCAACAGGACTTTTACTACCATAATCTTGCGATCGAGTCGCAATCCTAACATGGGACATCATCAGTATGGGTTCTTCATTGGCACTCGAGGACGAACCTATCATCTTACTGTCTTGAGCTGGAAAAGGATCCTTCAAAAGAGCAGGAGTTTGGGAACCTTTGACAATTTTCGCAACCTCTGCACGATGAGGGCAGTCTCTTGTAAAATGTTCATCGTCACAAATGAGACAAGGATAACGAGGTTTGCACTTTTCATCATTGGATTCCGCCTTTTTAGGTTTCTCCTTTGAACTTTTGTCCGTTTTATTCTTCTTCTTTCCTTTCTTCTTCCCACCGGATTTTGATTTGGCTGTAGATGAATCTACAACGTGAATATCGGCGGAAATCTCTGCAGAAAAATCTCCTGTTGGGGAATCAGGCAAGGTTATGATGGGAGAAGAATTCTTGGAAGATTTCTTCTTACTTTTAGTGTTAACCGTGCCAATCATACCATCGGCGGCATGAGATCCCGAAGGAGTTGCAGCGATTTGATTTTGCTTGGGAAGATCGGGGATTTTCTCGTGTAACGTACCTGACTGAGTATAAACCAAGTCAAGGTACTGTGCTTGAGCAATTACTTGCTCCTCAGTAACAACTCCGGCTTTAGCAACATCTTCAGTGATCTTTGGCAACAAAGATTTTACAAACCACTCGGCCAAGATCTGATCCGGAATAAACACCTTCACTAAACGCCGTCGACGTCTCCACTCATGAATATGATCTGAAATGTAAGTGGATTTCAATTGTTTTAACGAAGTTAACAATTCCGTGCCATTGTCATATCGGACTGGCAACTGAAAATGAGTTAAAAACGAGGTAGCTAACTCACTAAAATTATAAAAAGTGTCTCGCGGTAACTCAATGTACCACTTGGCCGCGAGACCAATTAGAGTGTGCTAGAAAAGTCTAAGACGGATTGAATCATCTAAAATGGAGTTAGATGCACACCAGAGGTGGTAAGTCATCACATGGTTCGACGGGTACTCTCCTGATTTACCTTCGAACTTGGGAATGTCACTGGGCAACTTATTCAGCATTGGCGGCCAAAACGGAAGATAATTAATGGGATCGTTCGTTAGGCGCGACAAGTCAGGCAAGTCCAAAGTTGCGATAAACGGTAACTGCCGATTAGGATCCCTAAAACTCTGGGTCATGAGACCAGCCCCAAGAGGAGGATATCCAGGATAACTAGGAATAGGAATTGCGTTTGGGATATTGTATCCTCCCGAAAAACCAGGATTAACCATACCGTATTGGGGTTGTTGAGGTTGTTGATAAGTGTACCCAGGGTACGGTTGATACTGATAGACTGGCTGCTGCACAGCAAGACCGAATTGGTACTGTCCCTGGTACGGTTGATAAGTAAATTGTGGTTGACTTGTGACAACTGTACTTGAACCAGGTTGTCCTACAGGCATCTGAACCGAAGTTTGAATCGTAGATCCAGACGGTGGTAAAGATGTCTGAGGAGTAGATACAGGAACAGTAGAAACCGGAGTTGTCAATACTCTAGAAGTAGGTGGGGTAGATTGAACAGATGTTGCGGCAGTTGTAGCAGTCGTTTGAGGTGGATTACGAGGCATACTAGGCCTAGGCTGAGAAACTACCGAAGGTACAGAAGTTTGAATGTTAGACTGGACTGGTTGCTGGGGTGTACCAGAAACTAAGGGTTGTCCAGTTTGAGATGACAACTGTACATTTGGCTGCAACACCTGTTGAGCTTGCGATGGATCCCACACTATATTCATTCCAGGGTACTGACCCATAACAGGTTGAGAATACTGAGGACCATAACCAGGTTGAGGGTAGGATTGATAATTGAAAGGTACATTTCTCGTTCCTTGAACATACGTTTGACCGGAGGGTGGTTGGAAACCTTGGTTCGAGTACTGACCTTGGGGATGATACCCTTGAGGCACGTACTGATACTGGGGTTGACCTTGAGGTATAAATTGATACTGGGGTTGACCTTGGGGTACATATTGAGTCTGGGGTTGACCTTGAGGAACGTACTGTCCCGTAGATATGTACTGTCCTTGAGGTTGCCCCCCAGATGCAAATTGTGTACCTTGAGGTTGCCCCCCAGGCGAGAATTGAGGCTACCCCCCAAGCGGTAACTGGCCACCTTGAGGTTGAGGATTGGGAATAGAACCTGACATCATAAGAATGTATTCTACGCTCAACGGCTTAGTACCATTGCTTCCAGTTAATAACCCTTTCTCAATGGGTTGAGGAGATGCTCCCGAAAAAGTACCAGAAAGTGACTGATACCCGGAGGGAACAGAAGGACCGCCGTACAAAAAGGATTCAGGCGATTGAGTAAACATGGATGACTGTCCTGACATATTTACGGAAGTATAAAAACCTCTAGGTGTTGGGTGATAAGGAGCGCGAGGTGGTGAAAAACTTAACCCCGAGTTTTCTAAGAAATTAGTCAAAGAAAGATACCAAGAACTGCAACTAGGTGGACTGTAAAAAATTGATTCACGCTCCCTTAGCTCAATAACAGGTTGATTTTCAGGGATAGGGATTCCTACTTCTTCTTCCGGAGTAGCAAGTTCTTCAATAGCAATAAGTCCAGAAGGAAGATCTTGGGTGATTAGTCTTTCTACCCTAGGTGAACCAGGACCACTAGAAGTTGGAGAAACAAACCCTGATGTCGGAGTAGCAGCAAATTCACTTCCAGGCTTGGATATTTCAGGTTCCTCACCTATATCACTAGTAGATGAAAAGCTACCAGTAGCTTCGGAAACAAACAATGACTGTGGATTATAATCTGCCAATAATGGTTGAAAATCAGGATGTACTATCAAAGACGATTCTCCTTCTTCAGGTGACCCAACTCTACTGTCTCTATGAGTTATGAGGACTTTCAAGCCTTCAAGCTGGCTCGGTACTTCCTCAGGAGGTTGGCCCCGAAGTCGACGGGACTGCCTTGGTAATTCAGCCACAGTTAAAAACTTTTAACTACTTCACACGCAAACAAAGTAAAATCTCAATGAAAAGCACCAGAAGTCTCTAAAGAACCAAACAAATTTGAATCACACGCCTAAAGAATCTAGGAGATGAAACACACACAAACAGTAACTTTCTGTACTGAAAACACTAGTTGGTGATGAAATCCAACGTCGCAGAGTTCAATACAGAAATGGCGGTTGGAACAGTTACCCCGGCAACCTGCTTAATGAATAGACTGGCACAAGTTCCTCCACTTAACCGTCTCGAGTGAATAGAACCCCCCAGAAAATCCAAGTGAGTCTAGCGGACGTTTGCTCCAGGTACAGTGGGATCTTCCCACCACTGTCACCTCAGGAAGAGTCCTAAAGAATATGGCCACTAAGGTTACCAACTGAAACAAATATACCTGGGGGAACAGTCTACGATCCGATAGGCACGCAAGGGCAGAGTAGCAAGCTCAATCCCCTTGAAGGCTCCTTGACATTATTCAAGGTTTACCAACAAGTGACCCCACGCTCCTCGACAATGGTTAATCCGAGGTTTACCGTTTTTAATACGTGAATATCTGGCGTCATTCCCAATGACGAAGGATTGATTCCCACACTGGTTCAGACACGATCTCGTGCTTCTCCTTTAAGAGGAGCTTTCCCAGAGCATAAATGCAACAATTGGATTTCTTCCCTACCACAAGATACAGCTACTTGTTTGTTTTTACTGTCTTGGAGAGTTAATTACTCTCCTACTCCAAGACACTAGCCTAAGCTAAGTTGGTGTATCAGAGCCCTAGAAATAAAAAATGTTACTAGATGAATTTTACTTTAAGCGTTATTTTTTATTGGTTTTTGTTTAAGTCAAAAGGTGCGGAGATGAAACTCGTGGTATGAAGACTTGACTCAAAATCACTAAAAATGCACCTAAGATGATTTAAACAATCTTTTTCTCTTCGATGAACTTCTAACTAAGAAAGAGTTTGAGAATGCAAATACTTTATAAACACAAATCTTTCTCAATCAAACAAATTAAAAGAAGAGCTTTTGGCTTTTCCAATGCACTCAAAACGAGACAACTAGTTATTTCACAAAAAATTCCCTTTTTCGTTTCAAAGCACTCAATCACTACAAAAACAAACCTTTTTTTCCAAAAGAGATTTTTTATATTTTTTATAAAACACTCAAAACTATGGAAATGACTAACTTTGAGATCTATAAACTATAAAAACCTATTTGAAGTCAAAGCCTACTAGATGTCTTTTTTAAGGATGTTTTACTTAGCTAGATGTAAGCTAAGGACCAATTTATGTAGAATCACAAATCAGTCAAGAACAACCAATTTTGTTTTCTTTTTGAAAATGAAACACCAAACTTTTAAACACAAGCTTTTCGAAGTTTTGTAAAGAGAAAACTCAAAGTGGATTCCTCGACAAGGGGAGATTTCATAAATGGTCAGACTCATAAGAAGGCTGGTAGACACTAAGGTGATCTGAAGTCCCTACAGCTTCTAAGCTCAAAGCCACTACACAACCAAAATGAAAAACAAACCCAACAAGCAAAACTCCTAAGAATTTCACCTAAAACCCTAACACTAACAAAATCAACCTAAGGAAAGCTTCTGACAAGTTATATGCAGGTTTGGGCAGTGGATAACAATTTATAAACAAAAACTAAGCTAACTAACAGAGGAGATCTTAGGTTTTTCAAAATTTTGACAAGGTCCGCAGGCCCTCAGTTAACACAGGTGCGGTCCCGCTCTGTGCTAAAAGCCAAGCTACGGGTAGGTACGCACTATGTCAAACGGCTAGGGTGCGGTCTTCTCCCCAAAGCTATGAAAAACAAAAAATAACCCTAGATCTACAAACTCTACCCAATTTTACACACAACAAGCCAAAAACAGAAACAAAAACACAGTTTCTCAGGTCAAAGTAAAAACAAGGAAAACAATCAAGTCCCCAGTGGAGTCGCCATTTTGTCACACGAAATAAGTCGATCTTGCAGACAAGATAGACCTTCCTAGAATCTAAAGAAGACCTAATGACAAGCAAACCAACCAGACACTATCTTTCTCTAAATATGATTTAATAAACAATGGCAAACAAGTGTTTTTAGGGCATACCTTAGGTCCAACGCAAGTTTGTGGATGCCCTCGCTCCTTCGATCCAAATGAGCTCCTTTGTCGTGAATCTACAAACACAAACAAGCCAAACAAATTAAATAGCACCTGAAAAGCCAATATCATAAAACATATTTAACATGAAAGTCAAGGAGTCCATGAAACAAATAACATGAGATACTTGTTGAGAAAAATGAGTTTGATTGTATTAATTCAAAAGAAGAAGAACTTTACAACCTTTGCCTTGACGCTGTACAAGCTCCTCCCAGGGTCCAGCAAGAAGTCTCCTCTACTTTGACAAGTTTCACTCACTCCCCAATGAAGCCAAAAAGGTATGTGATCTCTCCTCTTAAGCTCAACTAGGAAGTCTTGATTTCACCAGCATTTACCCTCAAAAATGTTCAGCTTCTAACCTCTCCAGCAACTAGCCCAATGCCTGTATTAATAGTGCAATGGAGGGAGGTTACTAGGTCCTCCTTCAAAGGGATAAAGCCCTCCTTCAAAGGGATAGCTCCTCTCATCAAGGGATTAGCTCCTTCTCTTTTGGGATGCATGAACCACCTCAGAGTGAACAATCCATGTCAAAATTCCTTCTAGAATCATCTAGAATTAACCCAAAGTGAGTTTTTTAAGATAAAACTTGTTCCTTTTGACTTTCACAGGGGTCCACACCCACACCGTTAGGGACAAAGCGGGCAGGTCCACAACTTTTGTACACAAAAGGTGCGGGACCGCAGGTGTCAGTGAGAGAAAGTGCGGAACCAGAGTTACATTGATTTTTAATGTATTTCTCTCATTTCCAAAGCTTGACTTGAAGAGCTGAGGTCTGAGACTTGCCTAGGAGGACAGTACAAGTGATGATAGACCCATACTGACTGCAAGTAATCACGGTGACGATATTTTTTTGTAACATAGAGAAAGGAGAATCCTCCTGGAGGGAGTTCGAGACCACATGTCTCGAGCCTCCATGGGAAGGAGACACTATTTTCGATGTGGAAAACATTAAAAGATCTATATCAGAATAGCAATGATCAGAGGAAGCTCGCACTGAAATACAAGCTTCGAAAAATCAAGTGTGAAAAGGGTGACACAATCTCTACCTTCCTGAACAAGCTCACCACCTGCAAGGATAAGCTTGGAAGTGTAGGGATCATGACAGCCAATGACGACATGGTGAGTCTAGCTCTCCTCGGTCTTCTTAAGAGCTGGCATAGCTACCAAGACTTGATAAATGAAAGAGAGAAACTGCCAGATTGGGAATGACTTTGGTCGAATCTGATGTAGGAGGAGATACAGAGAAGCATCAGAGATGGATCTTCTTCTTCTAAGGACGATGAAGAAAATTGCAACTTAGTGAGTAAGGCAAAGAAAGGGAAGGAGAAGGATTCTCATCCCAAATCCAATTCTTTCCATGGTGGGAAGAAGTTTGACAAATCGAGAGTGCGATGCTTTCATTGTCATGAGGTGGGCCATTTTTCTACAAATTTTCCACTGAATAAATCCAAGAAGGGATCCTTGGAAGGGTAAGAAGGTGAGGCACTTGCCTCACAGTTCGAGTTGGATTTCACACTCATCGCATGCATGGTTTCATCCATGGTGGGATGTGGTTGGTTTCTTGACAGTGGAGCTTCTTTCCACATGACCGACGACAAGTGTTTGTTCAGTACCTTGAAGGAGAAAGATATCTAGATACTCACAGCGATGGGTAATGATGAAAAGTATAGTGTCTCAGGTGTAGGCATGGTTGTTTTTCAGAGGGAGCATGGAGCTCGCATTACCTTAACCGATGTAAATTATGTACCAGGACTGAGGAAAAATTTGGTATCATTCACAATGCTGGAAGACAAAGGCCATGATGTAGTCTTTAGTAAGGGAAAGGTTTTCCTTAGACACATCACCACGAGACAGGTGAAGCAGATCGGTTCACGAGTCAAGAACCTGTATGCTCTTGAGGTTTGAGATGCATGCAACTTCAAGAGGTTGTGGAGCAGCCACAACTGGAGAAGCCGAGAGGAGATCGAGTGGAGGCATACACTCATGCAAAGACCTCCAGTAGGGGTAATTTCGAGCCAAGTGGGCAGAGGGAGCACATGCATGCATACCTTCAGGTACGAGGTGGGGCGATGTGGAGTGACAGTCCCAAGAAGGCTGGAATAGGGGCAGGATCATTGAGGTACCCAACCTCTTTGATTAGACCTTGCTACGGGAGCCCCGATGTGGAGTAGCATGATTGGCTGAGTGGGTAGAGACAGATGCGGATGGAGCGACAGAGAGAGCTCCATTGCAGGAATCCCAAGACAGTGCAGAGCTAACAAGCTGCAACAATGCGAGAGGCACAAGAGTGTTGCACCAGTGCAGAATGGCACAGAGAGGTGTGCAACAGTGCGAGATGCATGGAGTGTTGTAGCAACTCAGAGGTCAGAGAGGGAACACTTGTCAGTGGCAGATGGAGCTTCAGCATCAGAGGATGTTTCTAGCCCGACATAGAGGTGAGTTGGGAGTTTCCTTTTGTTTCTAGAGTTGTTGGAGCAATAACACTTGGGAGAAGTGTTGCATGCAAAACATTCCAAAGGTTCAGGATCGGGTTCGAGTTGAATGCCTTTCTTGTTGAGAGGGAGTGTTGAAAATAGAAACAAGAAATGCTAAAAATAGAAGTGTTAAAAATATCACTGCTATAAATAGAAGTTCGAGTACCAGTGTTTGACATAGCAACAAGGAATGAAAAATGGAAGTGCTAAAAATAACATTGCTATAAATAGAATTTCGGGATGGATTCCAATTTAGTTAGTCCCTGAACTAAAATTGAGAAGTAAAATTAAAATTTGATCTTAGCAGTTGTTTTTAAAATAATTAATTAATTCATCTTGAGTTAATTAGTTGTAGAAAATCAAACATGAAGTCTATGTGAGGACATGCAACAGTTATCCCATTGATTGAGGAATTTATCCCTTAGTTAAAGAGATAAGGATGAGTTGTAATATTGAGTTGTAATTAGTTAGCTTAGTTAACTGAGTTAAGTCCAGTTAGATTAATTCCAACAGTTTGTGGAATTAATTGTGAGTTTAATTAGTTAATGCTTGCATGCATGTAACTGCTGCTCTCCAGATAACTGAATATTCTCTCATAAATAACTCATGCATGTCAGTTCAGTCAGAGACCCAGTTGAGATCAGAGGAAGGGACAATGTACTATCAGTTGGAGGATTTTTCCTATATAGGAAACTCATCCATGTAGAAGGAATTATCTCCTTCAGGTTTGTGCAATTATTTCTGAGCCAAGTGAGCAGCGTGAGGTGGGAATTCACACAAGTGGAAGCACTGGACCCCAGGAAAAACTATGCAAGGAAATAGGAGGCTTGGAGGGCAGAGGAGAAGGTTGTGAGAGCCTTTGACTGTCTATGAGCAGTATTGTTTGATTGTAGAGAGAGCAGGATAGCTTGTGAGCTAATTCTTTTTGTAATAGTGAACATATTTCCACTTGTATGATAATACAAAGATTGGGGTTTTAGGCTAAGGCTTTCCCTAAGTTATTCTTCTGTGTTCATGTGTGATTGATTTCTCATTCTCAGTTATATGTGTTCTATTTGATCTTGCTCGTATTCGATTAAGATTCCGCAAGTTTGTTGTAGAAGTAGATCTTGTATTTTGCTTTAGTATATAGCATAATCTGTTGATATACAGTGGGAATTTATACAGTTTATAATTTACAATAATCTTTGGTATTCCATATAGAATTTTTACTATTTCCCAAATTATTCTACCATAATCCTCGTTTTAAGAGGATGATAAAGAGAGAAAAATTGGGCATACTTTTTCATTTGATCTATCACTACCATAATGACACTCTTTCATTTATATTTGGGTGAACCTGTAATTAAATCCATCGAAACTTCATCCCAATGTTAACCTGCTATGACTAATGGTTGAAGGAGCCTTAGGGTCTTGATAGCCTCTCCTTTATTTTGTTGGCATACCACACGTTTGGACATAATTTTTGCACATCTACTTTAAGATCTTTCACAAAACAATATTTCTTAATCCTATGGTATATATTTAAGAACCCTAAATATCTTCGGATACGAGAAGTATGTAATTCCAATAAGATCTTCTGTTTGAGTTGAGAATTCTTACATAAGTAGAAAGAATCTTGATACCATTACAAATCCTTTTTCCATGTAAATTTTTCTACTGCATCAAGATATTCCTGTAGTTGTTGAATGATTTTTCATATCTTCTCATCCTACTACCATTCTATTATTGTTTCTTCCATTGAATCAAATTATGGAATGGAAATAGCACATAGTAAACTATTCATGTCTCCCTCTTTCCACGAGAGTACATCTTCTACAATATTTTGTTTTCCCTTTTTGTAAATAATTTCAAAGTCATAAATATGCAACTAGACCTTGGTGTCCCATTTTTAGCAATTTTGTCATGCTATTAATGTTTACCACTTTACTGGGCTTTCCTGGGATATTTCTAATCTCAATTTCCTTTCCTTCTAAGAAAATCTTCTGAAAAATTCTTGGAAAATAAGAACCAATATTCCAAATGATTGCAACTATTGGATCCCTAATACAACATCCATATCACCCATTTAGATTTCAATCATGAGACTAACCAATAAATACTCCCCCATATTCAAACTAATCTTACTACACTTCCCTTAACAATTTATGGTACGTCCATCTACAATCATCACTTGAAATTGTGGTGTTCGATATATAAATCAATTAAGATTTTTTGCCAATATATAATTGATGAAATTATGGGTACTAGCTAAATCAATCAATATTGTTACCATTTTCTTTTTTATATATCCTTCTATATAAATGGTTTTTGGAGTACTGACACCAACCAATGCATAACAAGAGATTGTTGGAGTAGTTTCTTCTAGCTCTAGATCTTGTGAAGCTTCCACTTCTTCATCTTCACAATATATGTAGAATAATTTCTTCTGACTACATTTATTCCCTTTAGTATGCTTGTTTTCATATTTGAAACATAGTCCCTTTTTTCTTCTTTCATCCATTTGTTGAGGAGTCAACCTTGTTGGTTTAGGAAAGGAGATTGGTTTTCTCTATAGTTATTAGTGATCATTTTTTTGGTGGCCATTATTTTATTTTCAACTTTCCTTGCCAAAATAAAAGCATGCTCTAGATATTTAGGTTCAATGACATGCACCTCATGTTGGGTGTTTTCATTTGGAATTCCCATGAATAGGGCTAACAACTTATCCTCTAAAATATTCTTTACTCTAAAACCCAATTTTTGGAATTGTTGAATGTGCTTTGTAACTGGACCCTTTTTTTTAAGATTTACCAATTGACTAAATAATATGATTCTCTTAAAATCCCCATAATGTGCTATCAATTCCTTTCTAAAAATGGACCAAGATATATCATAATCTTTGTTTCTTTCACAAAGCCATTGATATAAATAATTTTGGTCTTGTTATAAAAACATGGATGCAATATTTACCTTTTGTAAGGATGCCACTTAGTATTTATCAATGTATTGCTCCATCTGAAATATCCATGTTACATGATCATTACCATAAAATTCCCTCATTTCAATCTTCAGAATGTAGTATTCCTTGGTGTTGACTTGAAGCCTTGATGATGTGGATCTTGGATTGACATTCATGATTATGGTTTTGTGATTCCAAATATAAACTCTCCAATTTTGATAGTGTACTCCCTATATGATATTGATTCTCAACAACATGCTTCTCCTTATGCTCAAAATTTCCTTGGATCTCCACGTCCCTTATAAGAAACCTCTCAAAGTGACAATTTTCAATGGAAATCTCGGATTTTTGTATTTATTTCTTATTTTCATTTATCTTCTTTTCCATTCCTCCCTTATTTTCTTTCATTTTATTTTCCATTTCTCTCTTAAGATTTTCTTTAGAACCTGAGAAATCCACCTTTTTCAACATGCTACTATCTATTTCATTAACATTATTCTCTAATTGAGATAACCTAAATTCTAACTCTTCCCTCTCTTCATGAGTCAAGCATGAACCTTTAGTAGATTTAATTAGTGTAGTAACTTTCTTTGGAGGCTTGTTGAAAAATTATAATATCCCTCCTCTTTATTACAACAAAAAAATGATATTCTAATGAATAGTTAGGCCATTAGTAAGGTACGTACCTTAGTTTAAATAATATCAAAATGGTTGAAGCTTTATTGATATATCTCTTAGAATTAAGGCCTTCTAGATCTAAAAATTTGTTCTACAATACTTTGATATTTAGTTTCTGCAATTCCACATGTGTGAATCTGACGTGCCAAGTGAATGTTATAGTAACCTTCTCAAAACTTTTTGATTTTTTTTGGCCTCTTTACATGAGAAAATTGTAGTGTGCCACATGTCCAATTATTGAAATATAATTCTAGAAATGTACATGAAAGTACTATTATATGTCTTTGTTGATGGCAAAAAAAGACCAAAATCAACATTAGGGAGACAACTCGTTCACAATCCCAAATCAAAGTCTTTTCTATTTGGGATGGTCGTTCTGACTAGTTTTGATGGATCCAGTTACCTCCTCACCCTCTCTGCTGACTTATGATATATCTAATTATTCATCATCAAGAAGAGAGATGTCGTATTTACCTTCTTGCGTATCTTTTGGAAGAAAGCAATCCCTAAGTTGAAACAAGTGTTATGTCAAGCCATACTAGAGTTTGCTCCTGCGTAAGGAGACTTCTAAAAATGCAGTGAATTTATTTTAAATGGAAATCTACTCTAAGAAGCAAGAAACAAAAAATAAATTGTAGATCTATCTTGATTGAGAAAGATTTAGATCCGGCTTCAATCAAGAGCAAGGTAACGAAGTTTGGACCAATTTTGAATTTATAATAAAATGAAGTCAATAAGTCGAGAAAATAGTTCTAGGAATTACTACTAATTCAGGAAGCTATACATGTTCAGCGATCTGATGAGTAGTCATTGGAATTCTGTTGCACATACATCTAAACTCAAATAAAATGAATTCAAAATCAATGACATTACTACATTAAGGAAAGAGTTCTCATAAAAAAATCATGATTAAGACAAAAATAAACTTACCATTAAGATGTTAAATATTTAACAATAATGACATGTATATCTATTCAAATTAGTTATTTAACCTGCTAGCAATTAGATCCATCATTAAAAGATAGCTACTGATTGATTTAAACAAGCATATAATTAAATGAATTTACAGTAGTGCAAAACATAAAACCACAAATTTATCTGGATAAAAATTTCATCAAATTAATTAAATGTAGGTCATCGATCAACCTTTATCTCTCACAAAAGTGTACAAAAACTGCAAATATGATCAAAGCCTTTTGAGTACAAAAGTTCAAAGAAAATTCCATGATAGGATGAAATTTTCAAAGACGAAATACACCTCTTTGAATGTCCATATATATGGTCCAAAGAGTAAGTAATTCTCTTCAAAATTATTCCCCCTACAATAGGGGAAAAAGCCCTCTTTTTGTACACAATTTCCCTAAAGTTTCAAATTAGGAAACCTTTCCCCCTTCTCCAAAATCTTATTTATAATTTACAAAAATAAATTCCATAATGGAGAGTTGTTGAATGCAATTTAGCTCCATCATTTTTGGAGTTGAAAATCTTATCTTTTATTCTTTGTTGTTTCAATTTCATTGCTCCAATCCCTTGGGCTTAATCTCTTCAACAAACTTCTTGCAAAAAACCAATCCAATCAAAACCAATCTTAATTTAACATCAAAATTGAAATTGCAAAATTAGGAAAACAAACTCTCACACTAAAATTTAATTAAATAAATAAAATGAAAATAAATTAGTGCCTCCCATTTATCTCTATCAAAAATTAATTTTCCCAAGAAGGAGGTCTTCAAACCAATTTGCAAGAGCATAAAATTTTGACAAATCAAATCCCAAAAACAAAATTCAAAAAATAATTTCTTGTTGCAAATTCATAGCCTTCCCTTCTACTGATTTTTTAACATAAACAATGTCTATATTTGCATGATCTAATGCATCCATATTATTCTCCATGATTTTATCTTTCAAACTGGCCATCCTAGACATTAACTAGCTTAGTAAAACTCAAGATAGAACTTTCCAAAATATCGCTACCAAAACTGACAGTGTGCTAACCTCCATCCCGCCATCCCTATTGGCGTTATTGGGATGCTTTATGGTCTCAAAAACTTCACGTAAGCTTGTTTGAATTAATAACTTTCTTTAACAATGATCTTAGTTTCCTAAAAAAAAATTATATCTGGTTTTAAATAAATGTTCTACAAAAACTTATAAATATATTTGTTCATTTTTATATCGGCTCCCTGTTCTTTAATTCTTATTTAAACAAATTTCTTACATCTCCAATGTAACATATGTTCTACAAAAGCATATAAATATAACTTTTCATTAATATTAACTTTTTATTCTTCTTACTTAAAATACTCCCTTATATCTCCAATATAACATTTTCCAAATGAAAAAGTAAACGTGTATACTCCTTTGAGCTTAGGTCGTCCATTTTCTCAATACGAATCTCATCTTTAATGAAAAATTATGAGAGGTTTGAATGGGAGTAGAATACGGATCTCATCTTATATTGAAAAATTATGAAAGGTTTGAATGGGAGTAGGATACTTTTCTTTTGCTAAAACTTTAGAGATTTTATAGATGATACATATTTTAAATTTGTTTAAATATACATTACATTGAAGATATGTTTTTGTGTAAAATTATTTGAAGTGATTATTTATTAAGAAGATTTTTGGCGAAATCATATGTAAAAAATATTTGTCGACGCGTTTCGTACCAACTAGTGTGGTTCATCGTCAGGAGAAGTTGAGGAGTCAGAACATGGCTGCCAATTATATAGGGAGAACAGATCATCCAAACAGCCAGTTAGAACATGGCTGCCAATTATATAAGGAGAGCAAATCATCCAAACAGCGAGTCAGAACATGGCTCATCCAAAGGCTCATCCAAACAACTAGGTTGACTGGGTTGACCATCAACTACTATCTAAAACTGCTAGATTAAAAATAATATTAAAATATCAATAAGTCAAAGGTAATAGAATAAATAACTACTTGTAATATATTAGTTATTCAATTTTATCATAATAATATATTTTTCTTAGGTTAATAAATTATTCAATTTAACTCATTTATAATTTATTTAATCATAAAAAGGTTTTTTTATGTAATAGAATGTTATATTATTTTATTTTAATTATTATACTAAGATACCTAATTATATGAAATAATCATATTTAGAAATCATATATTACCAATTTTTAATGTAAAATTTTGAGATTATTTTATAATTTTATAATTATTTTTTAATTAAAAATATATAAAAACAAAATGTAAATAAATAAAATGTTTTCATGATAATATTCTAATATAAAAATGTTAGCAACGTTAAACATTTCAGGTTATAACATGAAGAATTTCAGAAAATAAGTGAAAAATAATTATTATTTTATTTAATTTAAAGAATTTAATTTAAGATTTTTCATTTTATAGATATTAATTTATTATTTTAAAATGTTTATTTATTATTTTATTTTATAATAATATTTTTTTTGAACAAAATAATATTTTTTTTAAATAAAAATAAGTAATAAATTAAAATAATAATAAAATTCTTATAATTTTAATTTTCAATTTATTTAAAATTTTAATTTTTTATCCACATTTTTATGGAGAAAAAACCTGAAGGCTCATAAATTGACTAATTTTCCATATATTCCCCAAAAAAAATTAACAATTTTCACATTTCTTCAAATAATTATCCCAAATTTCATAGGATAATACATAACAGAACATTTTAAAATAATTATCATGAGTTTAAATGGTGAAAAGGACTTACAATAAAGTCAGGAGAAATCTCGGAGAAATTCCCAGGGAATCAGTTTAGCAAATGAAAAGGAAAAAGATATACAGCTTGCGGGGCGACCAGTGCCTTGGTGAAATGAAAGAAAAAGGTGTGGCCATTGAAAGATTGAAAATGGCTCGTGATTAGAACTCTCTCTGTGAGAATACTACCTTTATAACAGTGCTTTGACAAATCTTCGTTAATTTTTTATAAATTTTTTAAATTCATAATATTTTTTCGAGCTCAGAAGATTATGGAAATTTAAGTTATATTTAGAGAAAATCTGGTAAGGATTTTTGTAAATCTAAGTTGTAGTTGTTAAACTTTAAAATTTTCACTGTGTTAAAAGTTTTTGATGGTGTTGAATCTATTTCCGCCATCAAAAACATGATTCAAAGATTGTTTTTATAAGATTTTTTAAATTTTTTTACCCAAATTCCAACCACTTTTAACCGTCCAAACAATTCTTCCACCTCAATTCTTCCACCTCCACCCCTTTAAATGACTCCCTATTTTTTTGCCATATTTTTTGCCATAGAGATTGATAATGACATTGACTTTGCAGGTCAGCCTCATGCCAAACCAACAAAACCATGTTGCAAAGTCGGTTAAATCTTTTCTGAAATGTATTCTTTTAAGCAATTCGTTTTTTCAATTGCTTTGTTTTCTTACTATCAGGCCCCACTGACGTACTACTGACTACGTGCCTTATGTATAACAAATTTGTGAAATAAAGTCGCAATCACGCCCCACTGACGTAGTACTGACTACGTGCCTTATGTATAACAAATAAAGTCGTAATCATATCTTATTGTGAGATCAACTCACAATAATATTATTACTATTTTTAGTCAAATAAACAATAAAGTCACAATAATGTTATTAATAAATTTAGTAAAACAAACCTTCAATCAATTTTCAGTGGGTGACGCTAATTGGAATGCTCCTCCTTTACTTACATTCAGGACATAGGCATGGATATGGTGATGCACCCAGGGTGCGGATTCTGTTCCCATATATTGTATTATTAGTGCTTGCCTAACCGGGAATCTAGCAATTTGTTGCATGTTGATTGCATTTAGGAATATAAGTTTTTCTACAATGTCTGATGTAAGGAATATAGTTTTTTTGTTTGCCTGGAATTTTAAGACTTTTTTGGGTGGGATAAGAAGAGTGAAGTCTTAGTGTAGAATTAGTTTTTTTTATACATGCGTTTTTATTGAAATTTTTTAATTTTATCAGATTCAGTAGTTTTAATATTTTTGAATATCCGAAGTTTTAAGTTATAATTATATTTTTTAATTTTCCAACATCAACTAACAATTAATTGTCTTATCATCAAGATAACTTTTTATTCTCCATCTCCTTTAGAGTACATTATTTAAGATCGATCGGCATCCACCCCAAAAGTATTCTAGGTTTGATCAAGAACTGAATTACATGGCTAGATGAGCAAGACAACATGACTATTGTTGGAAGAGCTATATTTAATTTTATTTTAAGTGTAACTCATTCAAACAACTTTTTATTAAAAAACTGTATTGATTGAACAATTTTGTGTGTATTTTTGCTCTCTATGTATGTTATGATCCTATCGCTTTAAAAATGACAAACCAATAATTATAGTTGGGAAACTTCATTTTACAAATAATATAATGATCAAGACAATATTTGATGATCCTATGACTAGGTTTCCTTAGTATATATATATAGGAGAAAAATGATACAATTATTTTAAAATGGGACCATGAGGGTTTTTAGCCTACATAACAATAAAACATTAGAAATGTAATCACTCAATATCTTGGGCTTAATAACGGGTTTTTGGGTTAACATGACACTTATATTAGGTTTAACAGGCCCCTCTCCTTCAAAGAAGTGTTGTCTTCAACACTTGACTATCTGAGTGTTTCTTCATGAAACACTCATCTTCCCAGTTTTCTTCTTCTACTAGTAGGTTCTTCCATTTGATGAGGTTCTCAGTGATTGCTTGGTTTCTCAATTGCTTAGTCCCTATTTCCAAAATCATTTTTGCCTCTAATATTATTTTATCTTCTTCATTAATCTCTAGTATAAGAGTTTAAAATGAGATCTTATCACCGATAACCTTGTTTATGCAAGAAGCATGGAAGACTAGGTGTACATGTGAACATCCATGAAACTCCAATTTGTAGGCCACACTTTGAATCCTCTGTAACACCTTATAGGGGTTGTAATACCTTGGAGCTAATTTATTTTCCTTCTTTTGCTACTTGAGGGACATCTATTTATATGGTTTTAGTCTCACGTATACGCAATTCCCCATGTTGATTTTCTTTTTTTTTATCCTATTTTGTGCTATAGCCAAGTTGTCCTCCAATAGCTTGAGAACCTCTTGTTGGTGTTGGATGTGGTCCCATACTACTTCAACTTTTATAGCCCCTTTCAAGGGTGATGTGATGGATGGAGGATGATATCCATAAAGTGTTATAAATGGTGACATTTTTTATGAAGTATGGAAGGCTATGTTGCACCACCATTCTATGAATGGAAACCATTTGACCCATTTTGTCTATTTATCAAATGCAAAGAAGCATAGATATATTTCTAAACATTTATTCAGAATCACAATTTTCTTATCAGATTGAGGATGGTAAGATGAGTTGTGAGCCAATTGAGTACCCAGCACAAGAAAATAATTTAGTACAAAAATTTCAAGTAAAAATTGGATCTTTATCACTTACATTAATCTTTGTTATTCCCTATAGATTTTTGATTATTTCCCAAATGCTTCTACCATAATCCTTGCTTTAAGAGGATGATAAAGAGACCAAAAGTGGGGATACTTTTTCATTTGATCTACCACTATCATAATGCTACTCTTTCCTTTATATTTGGATGAACTTATAATAAAATCCATGGAAATGACTTCCCAATGCAGACTTGCTATCACTAATCGTTAAAGGAGCCCTAGGGTCTTGCTAGTCTCTCCTTTATTTTGTTGGCATACCACACATTTCGACCTAATGTTTTCACATCTACTTTAAGATCTTTCACAAAAAATTATTTCTTAATCCTATGGTATGTCTTTAAGAACCCTAAATGTCTTCATATAGAAGAAGTGTGTAATTCCAATAGGACCTTCTATTTGAGTCGAGAATTCTTACATAAGTAGGAATAATCTTAATAGCATAACAAATCCTTTTTCCATGTAAATTATTCTACTTCATCAAGGTCTTCGTGTAGTTGTTGAATGATTTTGCATATCTTCTCATCCCACTACCATTTTATCATTGTTTCTTCCACTCAATCAGATTATGGAATGGAAATAGCACATAGTAAATCATTCGTGTCTTCCTCTTTCCTTGAGAGTGCATATTCCACAATATTTTATTTTCGCTTTTCGTAAATAATTTCAAAGTCATAACTATGCAACTAGACCTTAGTGTCCCTTTTTTAAGAAAGTTTGTCATGCTATTAAAGTTTATCACTTTACTGGGCTTCCCTTGGATATTTCTAATCTCCATTTCCTTTCCTTCTAAGAAAATATCTTGAAAAAATCTTGGAAATTAAGAACCATTATCCCCAATGACTGCAACCATTGGATCCCTAATACAACATCCACACCATCCATTTATATTGCAATCATGAGACTAACCAATAAATACTCCCCCATATTCAAACTAATCTTATTGCACATCCATTAATAATTTATGGTACATCCATCTATAGTCATCACTTGAAATTTTGGTGCTTGATATATAAAGCAATTAAGAACTTTTGCCAATATATAATTGATGAAATTATAGGTACTACTTGAATCAATCAATATTGTTACCCTTTTATTTTTTATATATCCTTCTATATTAAGGGTTTGTGGAGTACTTATGCCACTCAATGCATGACAATAGATTGTTGGAGTAGTTTCTTCTAGCTCTAGATCTTGTGAAGTTTCCACTTCTTGATCTTCTTCATCTTCACAATATATGTAGAATAATTTCTTCTCACTGCATTTATTCCCTTTACTATACTTGTTGTCATAGTTGAAACATAGTCCCTTTTCTCTTCTTTCATCCATTTGTTGAGGAGTCAACCTTGTTGGTTTAGGAAAATGAACCTCATTTTCTCTATAGTTATTAGTGAGCAATTTTTTGGTGGCCATATTTTTACTTTCAACTTTCTTTGCTAAAATAATAGCATGCTCTAGAGATTTAGGTTCAATGAAACGTACCTCATGTTGGATGTTTTCCTTTAGAGTTCCCATGAATAGGTCTAACAAGTTATCCTCTGAAATTTTTTTTACTCTTAAACTCATTTTTTGGAATTGTTGAATGTTCTCTATAACTAGACCTTTTTAACATAGTTATCAATCAAACTGGAACTATTACCTCAAAACGGGTACCCTAGCCCAAAAACCCCAAAGCAACATGAAAAATAACCCAAAAATGAAAATTGTATATGCGAGAACAATGGTTTTTTTAGGTTAAATTTTCAACATTTTTTTTTAAATGGAAGTAAAAAAAAAACACTTTCTTGCAAAATGGATGAAAACAACACCTATGTGTTGATACTGGAACAACAACAACAAAAAATCGGGTTACAATTTTGAAACTTTTTAGCAATGGAATTAAAGATAAAATATCACGACTTTGAAAAACTGTAAAATTTAAACAATTCTTAGACATGATGTTAAAGATAAAATATCATGTCTTAAATACTGATAATACCAACATTTTCCATCCATGTTATTAAAGATAAAATATCTTGACTCTACAAAACCCTGAAATTGTAATTGTTTTCAACAATAGCATTAAAGATAAAATATCATAACTCAGAAAAACCTTTAGATTTGGACAAATTTTCAACCATGGAATTTCAATACAAAACCGTAGGCATCTGTTAATCTCTTTGTGCTTGCATCCATGTGGTTATTTTTATGATTATGGTTGGACCGTTCATGTGTTTAAAATCATCAATATCAATAATAAATGGTATAAGCACAGACATCTATTGAACGTTTTCTAGAAATAAAGCTGCAACTTGAACATACATGATCTAATGAAGAGGGCATGTTGCAACCATCTCGAAATTGAAGTCAAAGCTTGAACATACATGTTTAAAAGGCTTGCACTACATCACTACCAGTATCATTTATGCTTCCACCAATTATGTGAATTTAGGCCACCCATCAATGCGACGACATGAATTCTCTATGCCTTTAGCAATTATCTTTATTTATGCTAAAACCCTGGAATCTGACTAGCCTGTAAATGAGTTTTTCTCCTACGAGCTATTGAACAGGATCTACCAGCTACAGGTATATAACATGTATGTTTTAATTTCATTTAATCAAAGTATGAATATGACAATTTTAAGATGAATATGATAATTTTCCTCAATTCCCTATCATCTTATCAACATATTCCTTTTCCATTAGCTAAGCCTAATCCTTATGCCATTTGTTTTTTTAACATTATTTCTGACCAATTTTGCCCAACTTTTTTTGTGTATTTGTTTGTGGTATTTTGTAGGTTTTAGGTTCTTAGTTTTATTATTTTTAGAGTTTTTCATTCATTGATTTTATTTAAAAAAAATAGAAAAGTTATAGTCTAAGAAAATTGAATTCCAATTATCCAATTTTTAAGGTCACGACCAAGTCAGACACCACATTTGTGTATGAGACCCCTTGTTTGTGGGACTTATACTTCTAAGCCTATGAAGGCATAAATACTCTACCCCCCTCTGGTTTTGAACATGTGACCTATTAGGAGGAAACACATGCTCTTAACCATTAGGTCCACTCAAACTGTATAATTAAATTAAAAAAACGAAAAGTAGAATTAAAAAAATTCATTTATTTTGTAAAATGGTAGAACTTTTTACTAATTATTTTATGTTTTAAAGGTTTTTTTTTAAATTTTGGTAAAAAAAAACTTTGATTTCAATTGATTTTGAAATTTTTAGACAGATTATTAAAATTTTGAAAAAAAATAAATATTAAATTGAATAATTTTAAAATAAAAAATAAAAAATTAGTTTTGAATTTTTATTATTATTAAATTGGATATTTTGAAAACAAAAAAAATAAAAATTAACTTTTTAAAATGGAATGATTATTTTTATGTGGTTTTAAATTCAATTATCAAATATAAAAATTATATTAAAAATAAAAAAATAAAAATAGTTTGTAGTTTCAAGTATAATAATATTTAACCTCATTTTACAATGAATATTATTACCTTATAAATAGGCTTTATTACAATATTATGGCCATTATCATAATGTATCAATACTCGTGCCACAAAAACCATAACTAATTTCAAAATCAAAATATTTTATATTAATTTTATGAAGAAACTCTTATTGTGTTATATATATATATATATATATATATATATACATATATATATATATATATATATATATATATATATATATATATATATATATATATATATATAATTTAAAAGAGGTAGGTACTAATCAACAACATTTGTTTGAATCAAATTATATTTTTAAATACATAAATGAATTTAGATTTATTCAAAACCTTTAAACACTTGAATCTAAAAATTGTCTAGCTCATAGATTCCTGAGAAATTTAAGACAAAATCAATAGGAAAACAATACCCTTTAATTTAACTTTTGCAGTTATTACTCTACATGTCATGTGTAGAAGTAGGATATATAAGTTCCCTAGTTTGTTTGTTCATGAATAATTAGGCACCTACAATTGGTGTAGGTATAGATGTATGTACTTAGTAAATGTAGTTTGGTTGATGATGCTAAGTAGTTTTCTCCAAAAATATAAACTATAGTATCAAGGATTAAGCTTGTATTATGTAATTAAGATGATGTGGATTCAAAAATATGTACTATAGTATTAATATTTAGCTATGTACTAAGTAATCAATGTGAAAGGGTAGTAATGTCTTTCATTTTTTATGTTGATTAATGAAATATGTAAAATAAGAAATTGGTGAATTTGGATTTTGGTGTCTAGGTGGTTGTTCATTTCACTTATAGCTAAATAGTCAATCCTACTCCATGAACAACTAGTCTAAATATTATATAACAATTTTTTCTATGATCATTTATCGATCATCCATCTTAGAATTTCATAAAATTGGGAACTCTCAACTGAACACCAAATTCCACTCATGCTAGATCATCCATCTCACTATTATTATAACCTTTAACATTATGTGTTTTAGTGTAATCATAGAGAAACAAAGGTAAACAATACAGTGAGAGCTATCAATAAGGTCTTTCGAGTGATCAAGCTTGGGCCAACATATAGTTTATGTTATACCCATGGAAATATTAGATTCCAAAATAGGTATAAATGATGTTAGTTAATTGCTTTCCTTCAATATTATGTATTTCTAAAAAAGAGAAAATAACCTTGGAGATATAACAGACTAGAAGATAATCCTTGAAATATACCTATTCTCTATACAAAATCCCTTATTGTAAATACCAAACATGAAAGAAGTAAAAGCTTTAGAGTTTACATTAATCAAAATATCCATATTATTTAAAATTCCCATATTCTTTACCCGCTCCTTCTAGTTAACAAGCTTTACCCTAGTTTTTCTTACCATGGTAAGATCCACTGCCTCAAGGTCACTAGCAGCAGGATTGGCAAAAGAATGAATATAGTCTCCTACTCCCTTTAGCTGATCACATGAAGTGTTCATATTGTATTTCAAATCCTCATTGGCAAAAGAATGAATATAGTCTCCTACTCCCTTTAGCTGATCACATGAAGTGTTCATATTGTATTTCAAATCCTCATACATCTTTTACGTAATCTTACCATTAAATTCACTTAAAATATTTTAGAAGGGTTTTCTCACCACATTCCCTAGTATATTTAACCTTTCTTAATGAGACTTATTGCAGAGGATTTTGTAAAATCTTATGGATCTTTGAAAATTTGAAGATAAATCTCATTGGAAAAAGGATGAATATGCTCTCCTACACCCTTTAGCTAGTCACATGAAGTATTTGTATTGTATTTCAAATCGTCATACATATTTTGCTTAATATTACAATTAAATTCACTTAAAATATTTTAGAAAGGTTTTCTCACCACATTCCCTAATATATTTATCCTTTCTTCGTGAGACTTATTGAAGAGGATTTTGGAAAATCTGATGGATCTTTGAAAAACTCAAGATATAACTCATTTTCAAAGTTACGTGAGCTTGAAAAAACCTTTGGAACTTTTAGAAAATGGAAGATAAATTTGTGTTTTAAAATTTCTTCCCTCTGGTAACAAATGAGTTGATATTAGGATTTTCTTCTTGTAAAAAAAAAAGATTTTCAAAATCCTTATGTCAAGCAAGTACTTTGAATTTTCTAGTATGTGACCTAGGAGGTTGAACTTAGTTACAAATATAATAAATACAAGTATGTTGGGGAAAAGAGAGTAATAAGAAGGCTCTGCCTTAAAGAATTCAAAACCTAGAAATAAAAGTAAAAATCGGAGGACAAAGAGGAGGAGGAGGAGGAGCACTTTGTTAAGACAATCGTTGATATGAAGTCACCAATTCAATTCGATCCAGGTGATATATTGGAGATGATGAAGATGTAGTCCTGCCAAACCTACCCAAAAAAATATAATGTCTAAACTAAAATAATAATAGTAATAGTAATAATATTATTAATATTAACAAATTTAATATTAACAAATATTAACACCAACATTATAATACTTAAATATTGGATTAAGCAATTATCCATCAATGTCATATAATATGTATAAAGTTAAAAAAGCTAAATAAATGATACTAAAATTAAAAACCAACTTAAGTATAAGTAAGTGAGGCATCTAGATAAATAATATATCTTAAACTAAAATTAATATAAAGTAAAGATATGAAAATCAAAGCATTAAACTAGGCTAAATAAAACAAAATGTTATAAGACAATAGAGGAGATTAAAGAGTTAAGAAGGAAATAGAAAGATAGACCCAACCAAAACAATATTAAAACGAAGGAAAGAATAAGAAAAAAAAGAAGAAAAGAGGAGAAGATAAAAAAAAAAAAAAGAGAGGAAGAAAAGAATAAGAAGAAAAGGGGACGATAGGCAAGAGGGGGTTAAGGAGGAAGAGGAAAACATAAAGAAACACACAAGGATATGAGAAAGGAATACAAGGGGCAAAGGAGAGGGAAAGAAGCAAGAGAAGGAAGGATAGGAAAAAAGGAAAGAAAAAGAAACACATGAAGAAGGCATCATATAGAGATGAGATCCTAAACCTAATTATCAAGAGAATTGTGATGTGTGAATCAGTGAATCTTGTTGCTACTGACGTCCATCCCACCATCCTTATTGACATTATTGGGGTGCTTTATGGTCTCCAAGACTTCATGTAAACTTGTTTGAAATAATAACTTTTTTTAACAATGATCTTAGATTCCTCTTTAAAAAAATGATGTGTGGTCTTGGATGAATGTTCTGACGAGCTTATGAACTTATAAGTGTGTCCTTCCATTTTTTATATCAGCTCCATATTCTTTAATTCTTATTTAAATAAATTTCTTACATCGCCAATATAACACATATTCTGAAAGAACATATGAATATAACTTTTCCTTCCTATCAACTTCATGTTATCCTTACTTAAAATACTCCCTCATCTCTCGAATATAACATTTCCAAATGAACAAATAAACTTGTACACTCCTTTAAGCTTGTGGTGGTCCATTCTATCAATAACGGATCTCATCTTATATTGAAAAATTAGGAGGGTTGAATGGGAGTAGAAAACGTAGGATCTTGTCTTCTATTGAAAAATTATGAGGTTTGAAAGGGAGTAGAATACGTTTCTTTCCCTAGGGCCTTAGAGATTTTTTAGATGATACATATTTTAAATTTGTTTAAAATAGGTATTACATTTAAGATACGTCTTTGTGTAAAATTACATTTTGAAGTGATGTTTAGAAATCACAATTTTGGTAATATATTTGGAGTGTTTTTTAAGATGATTTTATAATTTTTTTATTTTTATTTTTATTTTTTTTAATTAAAAAAATGTGTATAATCAAAATGCAAAAAAATCAAATGTTTTTATGAGAATATTCTAAAATAAAAATGTTAAACATTTCCCGTTATAACATCAATAATTTGAGAAAGTTTTAATTTTATTTATATAAGATTTTTTATAATTTAATTAATTTTGTAAAAAAAATATTATTTTATTTAATTTAAGGAATTTTATTTAGGATTTTTCATTTTATAGATTTTAATTTATAATTTTAAAATGTTTATTTGTTATTTTATTTCATAATAACTTTTTTCGAATAAAATAATAATTGTTTTTAAATAAAAAGAGATAATAAGTAAAAATAACAAAAACAAATTGACATTGTGTATATTAAGATGTTACACCGGAAAAGTTAAACCTGTTTCGATGGTTTTCGTGCTTTTGGGAGCTTTGGAATGGTATGGGATCGTCCCCTTTTCGGCAGGAGCTGCAATGGGAGTTGGGGACTATTCTGGAAGTCTTGACGCCTAAAATTTTTAGAGTTCTCATGTTCCCACATAAATTTGGCGCAAAAAAATTCCAATTCCCGAACGTACGCAAAAAAACTCCATTTCCTGACAAACTCTCTCACAATCCTTCATAAATGTTGTTCCCTGGCCTCCTTTTCACTCCATCACTGCAGTTGTTAACTTGTTTGTTGTTGGAGAAAGCAGTTGTTTGCTAGTATTTGTTTGCAAACAATGGCGGAGGGACCAGTTCTGCTGTCTGGTATAGCCTCTGCACTAGCATGTCAATTTACTATTTAGTTTTACTGTTGTTGTTCTGACAAACTACATTTTGATTTTAGGCGTTGTTGCTACCCTCTCTATTTTTTTCCTTTAAATAGATAGTTTTTTTCATGCAACACTTCTTGTTTTGCTCTCAATGCTTCTTTCTCTAATTCTTTCATTGCTAGAATAAGAATACGAGTGTACGTAGAAGTAGAAAGCCCCCTTTCTTCCATCTCATATAATAGTGTTTGTGTCGTACACAAATCAAAACCCTCAATCCAAGGAAACTCCTATTTCATAGACTATAGAAAAGTAAATGATGGCTGACATGCCAGGCATTTACTTTTCGCCCTCTCTCTCACAACACGCGAATCGAGATAGCAGCCTGGAAAAAGAAGGCGAAAAGTAAATACCTGGCATGTCAACCAGCATTTACTTTTCTATAGTCTATGAAATAAGAACTACCTCAATCCAACATGCCCTAATCAATTTTGAATAAAACCCCTTATTAGGCCACCAACCACTTTTCCTAAGATCGGAGAAATAGTAATGATTGTTCTGAAGGTTACCCAGTCTACAAAATCCATCTATCAATATCTGGTAGGAGATAAAATGAAATTTTAATATTTTATATTAGCATTCTGGGCTTTTGAAAAGACATCGCAAGCCTTTTCCATTTTTCCTGCCTTGGCATAGTTGCTCATGATTACATTATATTATAAATTCTTTGAAGGTGGAATATTTAACATTTTCAAACATCATGCCCCATGTAGCTACTCTGGATTCGAATGCTTTTGGGTTATGTTTACAACGACAAACGCGACCAAGATTACCGACGATTAAACTTTGTATTGTCCTTCCTCTTCCATCTGCCTTGGTCGTCGTGTTAATGGTTGCCTAGATCAATTGTAAATCACTTTCATCTTCCGTTCGCCTTGGTCATCGTGCTAATGGCTACCCAGATCAATTGTAAATCACATTGCGACAAAGTATCTTCTCAGCTATCTTCAAGAAATAAAGTTCAACATGTTCAACGTTGATACATTTATCCATGAATAAGACCCTCCGGTGCTATAGTTATTTTATTATTTATTATTTTTATTTATTGTCATTTTAGTGCTTTAATTTTATAATTTATTTTATTTTATGACAAAGCATTGGAGTAAATTATGGTGTCTATTTTGATTTTGATTTTTAATTTTAAGTCATCAAGCAGCTTAAGAATGGCCAAGGTCGTTGGAAGTATTTGTATTCGGGCATTATATAATTTTGGTTCGTTGTGATTGAGATGTATTTGCATTTTTCCATTTTGTTATATTTCCATTACTAATTTCAATTTGTATATGGATTATTTCAATTTGTACTAATTCGTATATAGATTATCATGAGATTATTTTCATGATAGTATTGAGTAATATTATGGGATTTATTTTGATTTTGAGGTTATTTGAATATTAAAATTTATAGAGGTAATATATATATATATATATATATATATATATATATATATATATAAAAGAGATGAGTTACTATATTATTTACAAAATTAATAATAAAGAGATTAGAATAAATTTATATATTTATTTTATGGACAAAATTAATAATAAAGAGATTAAAATAAATTTATATATTTATTTTATGGAAAAGTGATGGGAAAAATTAAGATTAGGATTTTATGGAAATTGATTGAATTGGGATTAGGAATAACAAATTTTATGGTTGATTTTTAATGTTTTATACATATGGGAAAATATGATGTAATAATGGATTTCTGTAGATTTTATTATTTATTGTACATTTTGTTTATAATTTGTTTTTTTTGTCTCTTATATTAATCAGGGAAATCATGGAGAGTGGTAGTTCAATACCAAGTGGATATGAAAATTATTCTCTTACCCCAATTCCAAGTCGTCAAGTCCAACAAAGAAAAAACCCCAAGAAACCCTTGTTGAAGCTTGTGAAGAAAAGTACTAAAAACAAGAAAAAGAATAGTGGTGGTTTTGAAGAATGCATTGGCACATATGTAACCATGTGTTTATAGGAAGCCACACTAGCATGTGGCATCATCTTCTATCCCTATTTGGTGATGGGGTAAAGGGTTTTACATGTACTATTGAGAAAAGGACGGAGTTGACAAAGCTTCATATGGCTTCCCTAGGATCTAATGCAATGAACTTGGACAATGATTGTAATTTTAAAGTACCTAGGTCTTCTTCCCATGATATGGAATATTTGGTTAATCAAAATCCATAAAACCAATTTGAGTGTGTGTGGGGGGGTCTACTTCTGGGAGGAGTAAGACGCATGCTAGTTTTTCTCAGGAACAAATTTCTAAAATCTACAATGTATTACATAGGGATGAGGATGATGATGCTATTACTGATTTTTTAAAGGCAAATGGAATTTCATTTAATGCTACTCGTTCTACACATTACAAAGAAATGGTGAGAAAAACCATAGCTCCTGGGCCAGGATATGCACCTCGAAATAACAACAAAATGAGGACATCATTTTTAGATAAGGGGGTGACAAGAATGCATGGGCTTACAGGCCCTCTTAAACAATATTGGATTTATTCGGGATGTTCAACAGTTATGGATGGTTGGGCATACATTCAACAAAGGCCATTGTTGAATATTATTGTTACATCTCCAGTTGGGCCCTATTTTTTAAGAGTACTTAATAGTAGTGGGAAATTAAAGGATGCTACCTTCATGCTTGAAGTATTGAAAGAAGCAATTGATGAGCTTGGTCCTTCAAATGTAGTACATGTAACCACAGATGCAACCCCTATTTCCAAAGTAATAGGTTTGATGGTTCAAAGTTAATATAGGCATATATTTTGGGCTCCTTGTTGTGTACATGCCTTGAATAATGTCCTCAAAGACATTGACAAAATACTTGGATTGCAAAACTCATTTTAATAGATGCAAGAGGTGAAAAAATGTACATTTGCAACCACCATGCCTCTTTAGAAATCTATAGGATGTATTCAAAGAAGAGGTTTTTGAAACATGTAGAAACAAGATATGCTACATACCTCATTCTTCTTCAACATATGGTTGAGGTGCATGCATCCTTACAAGCCACTGTTGTTTCCCAAGAGTGGAATGCATGGTCTGAATCTAAATCAGTGCAGGCAAAGAAGATAAGAGAGCAACTTCTCAATGATGATTGCTGGTCTAATTGTAAATATGTTGTTTCTTTCACAACTCAAATTCTAGAGTTGATTAGGTATGCAGATTCTTATTTCCCCACCCTTGGAGCAGTTTATGAATATATTGATAGCATGGTAGGCAAGATAAGGCACATCATTCGGGATATAAACACCTCTTTGGAGTTCTTCAATGAAATTCATAAGATAATAGGGAAGAGATGGATCAAATTCAATACCTCTCTTCACATGGCTTCTTATGCCCTTAATCCAAAGTGGTATATGGATAGACGAAAAAAAGTTCTACCCATTGATGATGAAGAAGTGAAAAAAGGCTTGCTTGATGCCATATGAAAAATCTATAAACCTAATGAAGCAATTGTAATGCGGGAAAAATTTATTGATTTTGCTACCTTAAACCCTTCCACATTCTCTGAAGATGAAAGGGTGGACATCAACATGTATGCACAAAGGAATCCCATTGGATGGTGGAGAATATATGGGGGAAAGCCAAACATCTTCGAAATATTGCCTCAAGCTTCCTATCTCAGGCTTCTAGTTCAGCAATAGCTAAAAGGAATTGGTCTAATTATATTTTCATTCATTCTATTAAGAAGAATAGATTTACCTCTAAGAGAGCAGAGAAATTGGTTTATATGCATATTTTTCTTTGACATCACTCAAGGAAGCTACTTGAGTGTTGTAGCGGCTACAACCACCCTCCAAAATCTTGCCTTCACTTCATTTTGGAGACTCCCTCCTTAAATATTATCATCTTGTCTTGCACTACTTAGGTACTTGTGTTTTCATTTGAATTTGTCTTTCTCTTTACAACTTGTGTTCTTACTTGCTTTGAAGTCTAACCGTAAGTTGACCTCTAGAATTGGTAGCAATTCAGTTCTTGCACTACCTTGATGATCTATGCAATCCTTGAGGGAAACCAACCTTACTCTCAGGAAATGCACAATGCAACCCAACAATTAGATTAGGCTCTAGAATTGTGCAGACCCAACTGGTAGCTTGTCTTCAGTTGGGAAATTGCGGAGAGAAGTCCAAGACAACAAGTGAGCCTTTAGCTTTAGAATTTAATAGAGCCAGCTGACAGCCAACCTTTAGTCCAGGAATTGCGCAGTCCAAACCCACAGTGAGCACTCAAGTCCAGAATTGAGCAGAGCCAACTAATATCCTACCTTTTATTGGGAAATTGTGTAGAGCCTAAGAGGCAGACCAGAGTCACTAAGCCCAGAAATTGTGCAGAACCTTAGTGTACTCAAAAAATGTTAGTGAATGAACCAGAGAGTTGTCTGGTCCTCCCCAGGACCGCGCAATATTTTCAAGAAATGCATGGCAAGGTTCCCGAAAAGCAAGAAGCTGAGAGGAAAGGCATCCCTAGGAAGTAGGGAATCTATTATTAGATCTCCAAAGGTGACACATTTCCATCTTTAGAAGTTTCTGCTAAGTTTCTTTGTTGTCCTTGATCACAAGCATACCTGTCATGAATTTCAGTTGTACAAATCTCTGTAATGGATACATCTAGATCTCACTTATGCATTTGATCATCAAGCTCTAGCTTCCTTAGGAGATTAAGGAGCCTTCAGAGTGTTGTCATCGCTTTTCGGGGCGAGTTTTTCTTTTATTGCCTTTTGCTGCTTTTTCTATCGCTTTGGTTTGTTTATCATGTGAGGGTGTTATTTCACTCATTTTGTTGAATAACCACTGGTGTTTTAACTTGCTTTAGCTTGTAGAAGTGTTGTTTCACATTATACATTGCCTTCCCCAAGAGTCACAAGAGTTTTCCTATTTTTGCAACAACCATCGTCAATGCGGCTACTCCCTTCGCATGCTTCGTGTTCCTTCAATTTGATCCATTACTGCACTTATTTTACATGCATACATCTACACTTAGTCAAATATGAACTTATCCTTGCATCATCCTTCATATCTACTTGTTTGCACACTACACATGGACAGATTTGGCTCCCCCTGCTCGGATCTCACATTCACTTGCATGCAATGTGGAATCTGGTAGCTCAAGGCCTTTGCCTTGGCTTCTGGAATTTCACCGAGGTTGTTCTAAGATGGCTCCAACTTTGCATTGCATAGTTCCAAGAGCCAGTCTCCCAGCTTGGCCACTAAGATTGCACAATGCATAGTCTCTCCCAGGCTTTATCCCAGACTGAACTACGCATTGCGCAGTTCCAGTCAGCAAGATTCCATAATGACTGTGAGGACTACGTAATGATCAGTTCCCACAGTTAGTCAGTCACCCCTTGTCCATCAAAACTGCATAATTCCTCTCACCAGATTCCTTGGATGCTATTTTTCATGCTGTAAGGTTAGATTTGTAAGAGTAGATTTTTACTTGTGATGAGTGTCTATTATACAGTCCCACATGTACCACACTCGTGACGTGCTTCTCTCTAGCAGTCATTGTACCATGGAACCAAAGAGAGCTTCTTCAAGAGTGACCACTCAAAGTAGTACTGGGGAAGTAGTTGAGCAAGCGCTAGTTTAATTTCCAATATATGTAGATGCCCAACTGTTTACAAAAAAGGAATCAACAGTAACATGGCCTCAAAACCAGTAGCGGCGGCTGAAAGCAGCAAGCCAGTACAGGATTAGGGAAAGAGGAAATCTCTGACATAACAGAGGGATGACAAAGCTGCAGAGAAAAAGCGCATTCAATCTTAATGCAGGCAGCTTTGACAACATAAGAAAAAGGAAGCACATGACACAAATAGCAAAGCAAAGGAAGAGAAAAGAGCAGAGCTTGCAGGTAGAAGAAACAAGATTGCAGCAAGAAGAATGAGAGTCAAAGGAAGAACAAGAGCTGAGAAGAAGAAATAGGAAGAAGAAAAAAGGCAAGGTGCAATGACAGAGAAACAATGCTAATATAGGTTGATGAGCCAAAACAACCAACAACTAAAGAAGAGAGTGAACAAACGTAGTTTCTCTCACCAAATCTAAGCAAAAGAACCAAGTCCGGTTGGAAGTCGATAGGTACATGGAGAAAGTGATGCGCAAGGCCACAAGTGATGACTTCCAACTGAGCGTAGACAACATTTAGAAGTATGTTGGTGGTCCAACCACACTTAGGACAACACTATGCATGCTTCAAGATGAGACAGACATAGGTTCCAAGACCACATGCTTAGATGTCGTGGAGGCAAGAGTCCGCTTTTAGCAAGACAACATCATGACATCACAACATTGTACCAAACTTGGCATGAGTACGTGACCAAGTAGCATAAAGTGGAGGTTTTCGACTTGGTCTTTTCCCACACTCCGAAGTCATAGTGTTTTGTCTTGTTAGGTTGTCTCTAGCCTATTTTGTCTCACATGGGTACATGTGGAAAATTGTATTATTGTAAATATGTTGTAAGTGAAATTCCAAGTGTCACTGGTGAAATGTGAACAATCAGTATGTAATGTGAAGAGTTATGAGGGTAGTCCAAGAGTCAAAGGGGAATTTCAAGGGTCACCCCACCCTTTGCTATATATAAAATCTCATAACTCATAGTAAGGCTTTTGGGAGCCAAGATTTTGGATAGGAATTTCTTAGAGAAGGCTTGGAGAGTATTGTGATGAGCCTTGGCTTCTCCACAGTGCAGAGCAAGTACATCTTTTTGGAGGAGCAAGCGGTATTGAATGTAATGTTCCACTATTGGCGCTATTTGCTCTCAATGGTGTATGTATGTATGGAACTTTCACTTAATGTATATAGCAGAGCCAACACGTTTACGAGCATATGTTGCTATCTTAGTACGACTATTCTGGTTACTTTAGCAATGTATGTTATTTAACTTATGCATTTGTGTATGAACTATTTTATATGCAATTGTATGAATCTTGTTGGAGATGTGTTGTTGGTTTAACCCATCACTTTGGATTGTGGACTATTCTTCTTTCCAGCTTGTGATGTCATTCAACTCGTGTGTTCCTTTCAGGTTGCGTACTATTATAGCCTTCTAAGGGACACACTTCATTTTCCCCTCCGTGTGATAGAACGCCCATTCATCTCACTTGAATCGCTACATGGTCAGACACTTGCTTCTGACAAATATATCACACTTACCTCTGCGCACTATTGCAGTCAAGGCATTGCTTTACTACCCACTACTGGGACTCCTACTCCAAACAGTTTGAGGTCTAGTTGGGACTTCTTACCGGGGAGAACCCATGAAATGTTAGCTGGTTGAGCATCGTTAACATTTCTGGCGCTAGAAGGAGGGTTATATGACAAGTTGAGTCCTCAAAGTCTATTTTGAATCTCTGAACATTCTTCATGACTTATATTACAATCAATCCTCCAACATATATCTCTCATGGACGTGATTTTGAAGTGTCAGAGGATCTCCTTAATGACCTGTCATGTTTCACATATGATGGTGAAGGTAGAGTAACTTTTCTTAGTCACAGAGTTGCCTTCATGGGTTTTTGTGAAAGGAATGAAATCCTCGAGGATGAAATTACCTACTCTTTTTTCGCATTCAGGCTCAGATGGCATGCACTGGAATGATGTGTCACATTTCCCATAGCCTCCATTCACTCTTATGATCAGATGATCGAAGCTTTGGATCGTGGTTTCTATCATTATGATCGTAAAGCACTCAATAAAAATATTTTGCAATTACGGAAAGCACTTGATGATTCCCTTTTGCAATTTTGGAATCACTTGTGTAATCTCGCTTTTCAAATCCCAGAAGATGAAATTGATTGGAAATTTCTCAATGAAAGATTTTAGTGTCTTCTTCACATATCTAAAAATCCTCATGTGTTAGAATCATTCAAATCCCTCTGAGGATACCTCAATGTTACAGATGCCAAACCCAAGACGAGCAAGGTTGCTGTGACAAGTGACCTTTTGTCTGCTTCTCATTAAGCAACTCTATCTCTGCAGTGCGAGGTGGGAGAAGTTGTGAACCCATCTATTGAACTGTCACATTCTCCCACCCCACCTACTATAGATATCTGTGCAGTTGGCGTGCAAGCTTGTTGGTTGTCACGTGAACTTGTTCTCTCAACCTTTGTCCTCTCATTCTATTGATCCTTTGGATTATACTGTGTTGTGTTCTCTCGTTTTGGACTCCACATTTGTTCTTCACGAGGATCAAGTTGTTGACAGAGTTGGTGTTGATTAGCTAACCTGTGCTGTCATTTATGATGAGTATGTGTGGGAATATGAAGAAGAACCTGTGATGAAGGATGACCTCCTTTCGTCCACACCTTATCCGCTATTTCCTGACATGTTTTATGATTCTTCCATTTCTGATTTGTCTTGTGAAAATTCATCCCCTGGTGTTTTTATTTTCGATCATTCACAGAACACACCAGATGTTAGTTTATCATTTGATTGCAGAGAGGACACATCTTTCTTCCAAAATCTACCCAATTTGTCATCTTTTCTTTCTGAAAACTTAGAGGGTGAACATTTTTGTTTCTCATCAACCCCTCTGTATGATTCATCAGATCATGAGGATGTCGATGAACATCTCAAATTTTCTGATCATGGCTATCGTGATCTCTTCACTCCTTCATTTGATCATGATGTTGATTCACTTGATGTTGATATTTCTAAGCCACCGGTCTTTGATGATCTACCTGATGATGAAGTGGAAACCCCTCAAGTTGTTGAGGCACTTCAGCCTGATCTAATAGTTATGCCAGGTCCTCACTATCTTGAGGATAGTTCCACTCCTCATCAAAAATCCGTTGAAACACCCCAAGCTCCTCATCACTCTCCTGTTTTCATTGAAGATCAATCTGATCTACATATTTTACATCCTCCACCACAATCACATGATCCCATTGCTCATGCATTGGAGGAATCATACACAATGAGCACTCTTTCTAAGCGAAAGTTGTCTTCCTTTTTCATGTTTTCTCATTTGTCACAATCAAAAGAGCGTACATGCTCATTGTATACACACAATGTGTTACAACACCATGGTACGTTCACAGTGTTTGTCTTGTGCTTTTACTCTTTTCTTTTCTGTGGATGCATTCAAACTTCGAGCGTGTTGGTTTTCACTGTCTTATATTTCTTGTGTGTTGGTTTACTTGTATATCTTTCTTGTCAACCATGCCTTCACCAACATGGGTCAACTAATGTGCCAGTGGCTGCATTGGAAATATCACTTCATGTGAGTAGGCTTATGCGTTGTTTAGTTTAGGAGTAGGAGTAGTGCTTGCTTTCTTGTTTTCTTTTCTTGCATGTTTTTCTTTTCTTACTTGTTTTTCTTTCATTTTAATTCTGTCCTTTGCTTTCCTTTGTTTGTTGGTTTTGCACATGTAGGTTTATCTTCCCATGAAACCGTGTTTGGCTTCTTGAGACAAGCTAGGGGAAACACAAGAGGAGTTTCATAACTATCAACATTTGGTTATCTGTTTATTTCCTCTCTTTGTGAAGATCTTGCGTTCTTTCAGTGAATGATACCCTGATGGAAAATACATTCTGTTCAAAGTGAGTCTTGGCAAAAACACAATGCTTACACTTTTAACTGTTACCACCTACTCTAATTGGTTTTTCAATATTCGGTTAACCCTTGTCAACTCAATCAAGTAGAGTAAGGTGGGGGGGTAAACCTTAACAAGTATGTCAGGGGTATATAGAATATACTTCTATGAAGGGAAAACCTCTTATGCTCTCAATAAGTTGAGATCCCTCTTCCACATCATGAAATAAATAAGTGCCTATGCACAGTTCTATGAAAAATGAAAAATGAAAAATGAAAAAAGTAAAATAAAGGCGAAAGAAGAGAAATACTTCCTATGCAGAGAGGTCAAGCAAGAAACTTCGTTGAGGTACTGTCTAGGCTCGCTGGAAGTAGAGCAAAGGTTATGTTATTGAAGTGACTCCTTCAAGGTACTATCTAAGCCTGTTGGTAGTGGAGAAACACCAAAGATGAAACTTAAAATCTGACAGCCTACATTACTTGTGCATAAATACACTCCTCATCCCTAATCAAAACAACTCAGTTGACTTGGCTTGGTATGTGTGTTGATCGATCAAGAGAATGGCAGGGACTATATCTTTAACTCAAGATAGTGAGGAATCCATGAAGATCAAATAATTGAACAATACTTCTGGAGGAGTTAGACTCACTTTACATGATACAAGGTCCTTACAGAGAGCTTTAGTTCTACTAGTGTGTCACCAATATTGTAGTGGCTACAACCACCATCCAAAATTTTTCCTTCACTTCATTTTGGAGCCTCCCTCATTAAATCTTAGTAGCTTGTCTTGCACTGCTTAGATAATTGTGCTTTCATTTGAATTTATCTTTCTCTTTACATCTTATGTTTTCTTTCTTTTTCGTCTAACCACAAGCTCACCCCGTGACTTGGTTGGAATCCGGTTCTTGCACTGCCTTGATGATATGTGCAATCCTTGAGGGAAACCAACCTTGCTCTTAGGAAATGCACAATGCAACCTAGACATGACCTTAGGCTCTAGAATTGCGCAGACCCAGCTCACAACTTGTCTTCAGCTAGGAAATGGCGCAGAATAGTCCAAGCCAACAAGTGAGCCTTCAGCTCTAACATTGCGCAAAGTCAGCTGACAACGAGCCTTCAATCTAAGAATTCTGTAGTCCAAACCCACAGTGAGCACTCAAGTCTAGAATTGCGCAGAGCCAGCTGACAGATTGCCTTCAATTGGGAAATTACACAGAGCTTTAGAGGTAGCCTAGAGCCACTTAGCCCAGAAATTGTGCAGAATTATACTGTGCTCAGAAACTGTCCGTGTATGAACCAAAGAGTTGCCTATTCCTCCCAGGACAACGTAATATTTCTATGCAGTGCATGGCAGGGTTCCTAAAAAGAAGGAAACTAAGATGAAAAACATCCTTGTGAAGTAGGGAATATATTATTAGCTTCCCGAAGGTGACACATTTCCATCTTTAGAAGTTTGCGCTAAGTGTTGTTGTTGTCCTTGATCTCAAGCATACACGTCATGAACTTCATTTTCACAAATCTACGTAATGGATGCCTTTAGAGCTCACTTATGCATTCGATCATGAAGCTCTAGCTTCCTTAGGAGATCAAGGAGCCTTTAGAGCATTTTCATCGCTTTTGAGGGTGAGTTTTGCTTTTATTGCCTTTTGTTGTTTTTTCTGTCGCTTTGGTTTATTTAGCTTGTGAGAGTGTTTTTTTTGCTCATTTTTTTGAATGATCATTAGTGTTTTAACTTGTTTTATCTTGTAGAAGTGTCGTTTCAAGTTATAGATTGTCTTCCCCAAGTGTCGCATGAGTTTTCCCGTTTTTGCACCAATAGTCGGTAATGCAGCGACTCCCTTCGCACACTTCGTGTTCATTCAATTTAATCCATTTTCGCACTTGTTTTACATGCATACATCTATTATCACCAAAAAATTGATCATCTAGCCTAACTTACTAGATGGATCAAAGTACACCATGTAAAGCAAATTTTACCATAGTAAATTGCTTTCAATGTGAGAAATTACTTAATAAATCACCTTTGTTAAGTAATATATAGTTAAACCCATGAAGAATAATTGAATAAATCACTATTTATTTGATATTCTTCTAGGAATAATTAATTAAATCATTGTTCAATTATTATTCCTTGTCATATTTGACCCAATTATGAGAAATAAATAGTTAAATCATTAATTATCTTATTTTTCTCTAATAATAATTAATTAATCACTAATTAATTACTATTCTTTGTGAAATTTGACTAAATACCTTAAGAATAATTAAATAAATCATTATTTGTTTATTATTCCTTAACCAATTTCTCGAGATGATAAATAAATCATTTATTTATTTATTATTTCTAAATAAAAATAAAAATATTTTTTCCCTCCTAACCAAATATGATGAAATATTCCAAGTGGTTATTCCAAGAATGGGGTTAATAATATTTTATTATTGCTCATTATTTGAGGATAACTCCATATTTTGTTATAAATAGAAGAGTTTTCCATTCATTATTTACTTTTGATTATTTTCATTGTTTCACTCGCTATTGTAAATCTGATTATTTTCATTGTTGCACACCATTTTTGTTGGGTTTAGACATTACAGAGGAGAAAGCCTCTATGCAAGTTGAAGACGTTTGAGGATAGCCAAGAACCCATCCCATAGAGTGGGACTGGTAACATCTATTTCTTCCCTTCACAGGTGTTATAATAAAAACTATTCTTTATATATTTGGCTTCCATTGGATGATTTGAGTTATTACTATTTCTTTTTGTTGTTTAGCTATGATTGTGGCATAGATCAGAATTTTGGTAAGTTTTGTTTCTATCAGTTGTTGTAGATCTACAATGTTTACCAACCATTTATATTGTTGAGATTGTTTGTCATCCAGAATCTTAAGTGTGTTCTTTTCATACATCTTTGAGAAGAAAACACTGACTACAAAATTGGCGACTCCACTGGTTTTATACTTCAGATCTAGAAACCTAGGTGACCTTTGGTTTTTAGCTTAGGGTTTTGTTTTGTTTTGTTTTTTTTTGTTTCCAGTCTCTTAATGTTTCTTATATTTTTAACCCTAGATCTATTAATTTTTTTACTTTCGCAAGCTTTATGGTCTTTTCCACAGGTCACGGGAACCAACCGCGACAAAGACGATAGTTTTTTCTGAGATTTGCTGACCGAGAATCAAGGAGCATAAATCACACTTTTTAGCCCAAAAAGTGTGATTTGGAGTCTAGAGCGCACCTTTCAGCTCAAAAAGTGTGATCTCACCTGAAAACAGGTCAGTACCTACGATTTTAGGGTTTCTGGGATTTTATCAGATTTGTTTATGGGTTTTGCCGAGAGTTGTATGTTGGGTTGTTTGACCTCTGTCTCAACCCGCTTAGGCTTTGATCTACTACGATTTACTCGTCGAAGTGAAATTTATCCCCCTAGGGCTTCAAGTATGCTTCCACCTTCATAGGATGAGTTTAGCTGAGTGAGTAATCTGATTTTTCTGCACCATTTTCAGCCATATTTCCAGATCTGTACCCTTATGTTTCAGATCTATAAAGATAGGTTGTCACCATATATAGTTTCGTATAAAACTTTCTTGGTCATTGGCCTTAGGTTCCCATCGATGTCCCTAGGTTTTTTACCCATCTCCCTATCTTTTTGCAATGATCTTCCTCTCTGGTTTTTTGCTATTGTTGCACCACTTTCTAGCAGACTAGTGTCATTTTATCCCATTAACAATGACAATTAGATCTCTTGACCTTTTTAGTGTGTTTTCTGTCGATTTAGCCACCAACCAACACAGTGTTTGCAAACTTAGTTTGGGTGGGGTTTAGTTAATTGTTTTGCTCTTCATTTTCTGTTGTTAATTTCAATTTATTTTCAGCAAGATTTTTTCCTTTTTACAAACATGATCTAGGCTTAATCAATAAATAAACGATTATGAAACCAGCTCAAGAAAAGATAGAAAAGATAGATCAACGCCTTAGAATTCAGCCTCTTCGAGGGGGCAACCTCCTTTACATTATATAAATGAACAATTCTTTGATGATACAAATGACAAAACCTCCTTTCTATATATAGGAGTCTAAGGAGTCACAATATAATCCAGCCGACCTAACAATAATAATATAAAGCCACAAAAATAACAATAGAGGGATTCTATGGGGCACAGAAATAACAACATGGGGGTAATAGGGGCACAACAATATAAATAAGGGGTATAACTACAATAGTAATGGGGTAATCACTAGTATTATAGGGACCCAACATGCCCCTCTCCTTCAAAAAAGTGTTGTCCTCAACGCTTGAGTAGTTCTGGATACTTCTGCATAAAATTCTCATCCTCCCATGTGGAATCTTCAGCGGATAAGTTCTTCCACTTGATAAGATACTCTGAAATTGATCGATTTCGTAGCTGTCGAGTTCTTGTTTCTGTGACTGCTTCTGGTTCCAATATAATTTTTCCTTCCTCATCAAGTTCTGGCAATATTGTTTGCACTGGGAGCTTGTCACCTATAACCTTCTTTAAACATGAAACATGGAAAACTGGGTGCAATCGAGAAGCTGCAGGAAGCTCCAATTTGTATGCCATAGTACCAATCTTTTGCAACACCTTGTACGGACCATAATACTTTGGTGATAATTTATTATCCTTCTTAGCTTGCTTTAGGGACATTTGCTTATATGGTTGTAGCCGTAGGAATACCCAATCACCTACATCAAAACTTCTTTCACTGCGATGTTGATCTGCCTGTTGTTTCATTCTATTTTGTGCCAACACGAGGTTATCCTTTAAGAGTTGGAGGACTTGTTGTTGATGTTCGATGTGATGTTCCACTGCCTGAACCTTAGAATTTTCTCTTAAATATGATGTGATGGATGGTGGTTGATACCCATAAAGTGCCATAAATGGGGTCATTTTTGTTGCTGTATGGAAGGAAGTGTTATACCACCATTCAGCCAGAGGCAACCATTTGACCCATTGTGTCTGTTTATCAGATACAAAGCAACGAAGATATCCTTCCAAACATTTGTTTACTATCTCAGTTTTCCCATCAGATTGAGGATGATAAGATGAGCTATGAGCTAACTGAGTACCAAGACAAGAAAATAATTCTGTCCAAAAATTTCCAGTGAAAATGGGATCTCTGTCACTTACAATAATCTTTGGGTTTCCATGTAGCTTTTGAATTGTTTCCATAAATGCAGTAGAAACTGTACTGGCTTTAAATGGATGTGATAATGCACAAAAGTGTGCATACTTGGTAAGTCTGTCAACTACCACCATGATGACACTCTTTCCCTCAGACTTGGGTAAACCTGTGATAAAATCCATTGAAACCTCCTCCCAACGTTGGCTTGGAATGGATAAAGGTTGTAATAGACCCGGTGTCTTAATTGTTTCAACTTTATTTTGTTGGCAAACCAAACATTCCGCCACAAACTTTTGAATATCTGATTTAAGGCCATCCCAAAAAAATTCCTTCTTAACCCTGTGGTAAGTTTTTAAAAATCCTGAGTGCCCTCCTAAGGGAGAAGTGTGCAATTCCATAAGAATCTTTTGTTTTAGCTGGGAATTCTTACAGAGGTATAAGCGATCTTTGTACCATAATGAATCATTTTGCCAGCTAAATGTATCAGACGTACTGGAATCTTGTTGTAGCTTTCGAATAAGTGCCCACACTTCTTCATCATTCTTCCATTCCTCCCTTGCTTCGTTTATCCAATCTGGTTGGATAATAGAAATGGCGCACAACAATGCTTCCACATCCTCATCCTTTCTTGAGAGTGCATCTGCCACCACATTTTGCTTCCCTTTTTTGTAGATGATTTCAAAGTCATAACCCAACATCTTTGTGACCCACTTTTGTTGCTCTTCAGAGGATAATCTTTGTTCTAAAAAGTATTTAAGGCTATCATGATCCGTTTTTACCTTGAAGTGTCTTCCCATTAGGTAGGGTCGCCATTTCTTAAGTGCATGGAGTATTGCCAACATTTCCTTCTCATAAATAGCTTTGCTTAAAAACTTTCCCTTGATTGGACGACTTTCAAAAGCAATGGGTCTTTCATCTTGCATTAGAACAGCACCAATTCCATTTCCTGAAGCATCACATTCCACAATAAAGGTTTTTGTGAAGTCCGGTGTAGCTAAGACCGGTGCTTGGCACATTGCCTCTTTAAGATGTTCAAAGGCCTTTGTTGCTTCCGGAGTCCATGAAAATGCATCTTTCTTCAATAATGTTGTTAGAGGTGCTGCTATTCTCCCATAATTCTTAACAAACTTGCGATAATACCCTGTCAACCCAAGAAATCCTCGCAGATGCTTTATGGATGTGGGGATTTTCCATTCCTTAATGGCTTTAATTTTGCTAGGGTCTACCTTAACTCCTTCATGAGATACAATATGACCCAAATATTCCACCTCCTGGACTCCAAAGAAACATTTGGATCTTTTTGCATATAATTGTTTCTCCTCCAATAGTTGTAGCACCCTGTCAACATGTTCAACATGATCCTTCCAAGACTTGCTGTAGATTAGTATATCATCAAAAAATACTAACACAAATTTTCTAAGGAATGGTTTGAAAATTGAATTCATCAAACCTTGAAATGTTGAAGGTGCATTGGTAAGGCCAAAAGGCATGACCAAAAATTCATAATGACCCTCATGAGTTCTAAATGCTGTTTTCAGAATGTCTTCAATCTTCATTCTGATTTGATGATATCCCGAACGAAGATCCAACTTGGTGAAGTAAATTGATCCATGCAATTCATCCAGTAATTCATCAATGACAGGAATGGGGAACTTATCTTTAATAGTGAGCTTGTTGAGCTCCCTATAATCCGGACACATGCGCCATGATCCATCCTTCTTGTGCACCAATACTACTGGAGCAGAGAAAGAACTTTGACTTGGTTGAATTATACCAGCCTCTAGCATTTCTGCAACCATACGTTCAATTTCACTTTTTTGGACATAGGGATATCTGTACGGCCTGATGTTTGGAGGAACACTTCCTGGAATCAGATGAATAGCATGATCATGATCACGCATAGGTGGGAGACCTTTGGGAGTCTCAAATACCTTGGAATGATTGTCCAGACTTTTTGGAGATCTGGAGAAATAGATGATTCCAATGTGGAAACATCTAGCGAACATAATTGTGCAATTACACCTCTTTGCTCCTTTTTTAGAAGCTTTGTCATACCATTAGAGCTGATTATCTTTCCTGGTTTCCCTGCAATACCCCTTAATTCAACTTCCTTTCCTTCCGTAGAAAATTTGATGAAAAGTTCTTGAAAATTAAAAGCTATTGTACCCAAGGATTGTAGCCATTGGACTCCTAGTACAACATCAGCACCTCCCATTGGAATGGAAAGCATTGGGCTAGTCAATACATATTCTCCCATGGATAGCTTGATATTATGGCACTTTCCAGAGAAATTTATTGTTCCTCCATTTGCAATCATCACTTGACACTCTGGTGCTGGATATAGGAAGCAATTCAATTCTTTTGCTACCCTACAATGAATAAAATTGTGGGTGCTTCCTGAATCAATCAACACTATTACCTTTTTCTTCTTGATTTGTCCTTCTATCTTGATGGTTTGAGGAGTGGTAATTCCCGCCAATGCATTACAAGATATGGTCGGATTTATTTTTTCTTCATCTAGGCTTTGTTCCTGGAGTATATCTTCTTCTTTTGACCTTTCTTGCTCCTTTTCTTCTTCCTCTTCACAATCTATGTAGAATAATTTCTTCTCAGCACACTTATGACCTTTAGTGTATTTGCTATCACAACTGTAACAAAGCCCTTTTGCTCTTTTTTCTTCCAATTGTTGTGGTGTCAACCTTATAGGTTGTGGAAGACTAGGGGCAACAACACTTCCGTCTTTATAGTTGTGAGTGGTATGCTTCCTGGTTGCCATAATTTTGCTTTCCATTTTTCTTGCTAACCTGAATGCCTTCTCTAATGAATCAGGTTCCCAAAGGCGAACATCATGTTGGATATTATCCTTTAAAGACCCTATGAACACATCAATTTTTGGAACTCCTCAATGTGCTCCATTACTGAACCCTTTTGTTTGAGACTTATCAATTGGCTAAAAAAAGTGTTGCTTTTTGTATCTTCATAATGTGCTATCAATTCTTCCGTAAAAATTGCCCAAGTGATAATTTTTTTACGAGAGCAAAGCCATTGATACCATACAAACTGATTTGGTTCCAAATATACAGTTGCCATACGTACCTTTTGTGTGTTTTGCACATTATTGAGATCGAAGAATTGCTCCATCTGTAATATCCATGTGGCGGGATCCTTGCCATCAAACTTCCTCATATCGATTTTTGGAATATGGTGGGTCTTCGATCCAACATTAGCGTCTATGGAATCATGATTAACATTTCTTTTGTTCACATCATGAGTTTCCTTTACAACCTTTTCACCATTAGTAAGTATTTCTTGTAGAAAATTTGTCAAATCTGTCTTCAAATCTGCCATGTCTATCTTCAAATCTGCCATGTCTCTCTTCAAATCTGTCTTCGAATCATCCATCTTAGCTTCCATGCCCTTTATCTTAGATTCCACGCCATTTATCTTAGATTCCACACCATTTATCTTAGATTCCATGCCACTTATCTTAGCTTCTGTTAGCTTTTGTGAGCGTGACATTTGTTGCACTTGTTCTTGTAATTTTGATATATCATGTAGCATTTCTTCCTCTTCTTCATGAGTCATGCTAGAGCTTTCAGGTTCCTTACTAGGTGTTTGCATTTTCTTTCCTCGGGGCATCAGTTACCAATAATAATGCTTTACTATGCCCTTTGAATTCCGTTAAACCAAGCTTACACAAAAATTAAAAAAAAAAATACACACCTTTTTTCACTTTATAGAAGCCTGATATTGAATCTGATGTATCTCTGTAATTTCGGATCATCTAGTTCTGAAATTGTGACCTGTAGTAGCCTTCTGTGTCCTCTTTCCAATGCCACAAGTCTGACCCAAATTGGATTCTCCAAGGAAGAGTTATGTGAAATCTCCCACAGTGACTTTCTTTTAGACTAGTTCAGTAGAGCAAACTTGTACGACATGCCACGAGTCACTGTTTCAACCTTTGAATCTAAAACACACATACAAAAAACTACAATATGTCCTCTTTCTGTACCTTCTTACGAAATTTCAATCCGATCCCCAGAGAGAAAGTTATGACGATTTTCCCCAGGTCACCTGTTTTGAATGTAATTCAGGAGTCTGCAAAAAGACCAACTTCCTCAGATCATATCTCCGCAAATATCATGCGAAAAGCTCTGAAATTCGGACCCAAGGTTCAGCGCAATTTCTTCTCAAATGGGTATTTTTTTTGCGACTTCTGAAACGTCACAGAAAAAAGTTATAGAGAAAATGCCACGATGACCTGTTTGGAGCAGCGAAACCCTAGAATCCAAAGCTCTGATACCAAATGTTATGAAACCAGCTCAAGAAAAGATAGAAAAGATAGATCAACGCCTTAGAATTCAGCCTCTTCGAGGGGGCAACCTCCTTTACATTATATAAATGAACAATTCTTTGATGATACAAATGACAAAACCTCCTTTCTATATATAGGAGTCTAAGGAGTCACAATATAATCCAACTGACCTAACAATAATAATATAAAGCCACAAAAATAACAATAGAGGGATTCTATGGGGCACAGAAATAACAACATGGGGGTAATAGGGGCACAACAATATAAATAAGGGGTATAACTACAATAGTAATGGGGTAATCACTAGTATTATAGGGACCCAACATAAACTTGCACACACGAGCACACCTTAAGCGAAGGGCACTTCGTTTACACCACGAAGCTAAGTCTTAACATAATAAATTTATCTCCCCTCATAAAGACAAAGCCATATTGTTGATCCTCTTCACCATTTCTGTTTCACGTGTGTCATACCACCATTGTACCACCAAGGTGTTTATCGTGGAGACTCTTAGGCCTTCATCCCCAGTTTCCGCTTGGGCATATTACTCCTCCCTGCTGGGTTCGGGTTCACAGCCCTACAAGTCCCCATACTGACTCTTATCGTGGCTCATCTGATTCCTCATCTAATTCTGAACCTCCTTCACCACATATCATCACCATGTCTAGACCCATAGCTAGTGCAGGAACCCAACTTGGTGTTGGATCCGGTTCTATCACGGTGGTCACATCAAGCGAAACAATCTTAGGAACCATTCTGGTAGCCCCCATGCTCCCTCTTATGGTTGGGTTAAGTCTATCGGATTTTAGCTAGTTGATAAACAACCCCATACACCACGATGCTAGTTGGCCTTTTATGCCGACTAAGCTTCCCTTAGACATCCCAAAGTTTGAGGGTAATGCTGGAGAGGATCCTACCAACCATGTCTGCTCCTTCCACATGTGGTGTTCATCAAACTCCATTATTGATGACTCCATTCGTCTTCGACTTTTCCAACGCACACTCACTGGAGACGTTGCAAAATGGTACATAGACCAGCCCGCCACATCGCATTCCATTTTCACGATGCTTGCTAAAGTGTTCCTCTCATATTTCTAGTTACCTCTCCGGTATGACATTGGTACAGAGTTATTGACCTCATTCTGTCAGTCCTCTGCCACTCGCCTTTTCGACCATGTTCAAGAGTGGCGTTGAAGGAGGAGCACATGTCATGCCCCCCCTTCGAAGACTGTGTCTATCTAGATTGGTTTCTTAGGATTCTTTTAGAACCCATTGGAAAAGATGTCGCGTCCCATTTTTCTCACATCGAGGAAGAGGCTCTCCAAACCTCTCTAAGATATGACGATTTATACACAATCTAGCTATATCTATACTGTCATTCCAGACCTTCCCCGTCCTAGAAGTGCCAATGCACTAGGGTCATCTCACGCCACTGACGGTATCGTTGGAACCCTTCACATCCTTCGCCATATACTTAGCAAAGTTATGGCTATCCATAGGGGGGAACCAGTTCCTCTAACACTCTTGCCCCTCCTGCTAGAAACATGTTTTCAGGTTCCTAACCTAACTACGAAACCATTGCTCCTCCTTATGCACAACCGAGCGCTCCAACCCCTCAATCATTAGCGTCGCAACCTCCCATGAATGCTCAGCCCCGGCAGCCATCGCCCCCTTAGGTTCAAGTATTTAGGCAGCAGAGTGCGACCAATCCCCAAATTTTGAAGAAAAAGAATAAGGGGAAGGGTAACAAGGGTAACCAAGATAATCAATGTAATCAACCTAGTGAACCTTAGGGGAACTAGCCTAACACCAACGACTACCATGAAGGCAACCAACCCAAGCAAAACAAGCTTATTCGTATGAACAAGCCTTATGCATGTTGTCGTGTACATGGCCATTATACACATGAGTGTCCCCTCTAAATCTAGATGCGCCAAATGTGGGAAGCTCAAGTAGCTTCTAGAGGTCAACAATCACCTCAGAATCCTGTGCCATCTCAACCAACAGTGCTTAAAAGTCCTTTCCCTAAGCAAGGATTTGTTGCTGCTCAACCTCAGCCAGGTCAAGCAGCCCACCCCCCCTAACCTTCTAGTCTTGGTCACTACCAGATCCTTATGATGAATTATAATGAAGTTAATCCCTTCGATATCAACCTGCAAACTTAGTCGCGTCAATATGACAAGCCATCGACTTCGTCTGCCACTGAGTCAAAAACTAAAGCATCTGCTGAGCCTCTTATGACACCAATGGTCTGTTACAGATCCCTTAACCTAAATTTGTGTCAATTCCCAAGATCCAAAAGGGACCATTATGTGGTCATGTGGCTTCTAACCGAGCTGCCCATACATAGAGTATAGTAGATGACTTAGCACAAGCACCTGTCGCCATGTCGAAACTGGAAGTACTCTAGTCGTGCCCATATCAAAAGAAATACTTACTAACTTCTTTAGGCGTAGTAGATCCCTTTTAAGATCGTTTGATTATCTTCCTAGTTGATACATCAGAGCATCCCCCATTTCCTTCATCCATTGCTTTCCAGATACCAGTCTCAGTCTGTAATGCCATAATCTCCCGATGCATTATTTATGAAGGTGCATCCACCTGTGTGATGTCCGCTACCATTTGGAAACAATTAAGTCACCTAAGTTGCCCCCCTCCACCATCGCTTTGCGTGCTTTGGACAGACATTCCTCTCAGTCCCTTGGCATGTACCGCAACTGTCCAGTGACCCTTGTAGGCAAGATTTTCCATGTCGACATTGAGGTTATTGATGCCCCTTTGGATTACAACATTCTTTTAGGTCGTAGTTACTCATATTCCATGTCAGTTGTTGCATCTACGTTTTCCGTAAGATGTTCTTACCCCATGAAGGGAAGATCATTACCATCGATCAATTGACTTACTATGAGCCGACATCCATGACCTCCCCCGATTCCATTATCTTGTCAATGTCAGATAAGCAGTCCCAAACTCCTATTATGGGTGTTTCACCTGAAGTCTATAAATATTCCTCATTATTGGGTGCTTTCCCGAGTCCTCCCCCTCTCATCTCAGAGCCTAACTCTATGAGTGTTTGCATGTTACAAGCATCACGGGCTGCTCTCAAGAAGTATCGTACATTTGATCAACAGCCAGCTCCTCAGCACCCTGTTGTTTCCATTCCAGCTGAGTCCTTTGGGTCCACCCCTAGGACCTCCTCCGATTGTGGGTGCCTCTCCTATTTTTCCACTAGGAACTGTTCCTCAAGGTCTCAACCATCCAGGAACTATTCCGTTGGTACATTAACCTATAGGCCAAATACCTTTCTTATTCCCCCCATAGGAGTATTTTTTGTCCCTGACATGGCTTCGCTGGTCCTTCTTAACATGACTTTGGGGATCCTAGTATGGTACATCGATAATCTTGCAAGCATTCCACCTGGTTAGATAAGACCTTATCATGCTTTGAACTTGGTTCAACCGATCCCTATAGCCCCTGTTGCTGCTTGAGTTCCATCATAACCCCAATAGGAACCCACTCCTGTTGTGCAAGCATCCGGACAGGGGGGAAAATCGAAGAGGAAAGAACCGAAGGAAAAGTCTCCCCAAGCTCCTCCAACCCCTAATGCCCCAAAGCTATCAGATTCGTGTGCTTTGTGTAAAGTTGTTGGGCACCCCACCAATAATTGTCCCAAGCTTCCTCATCTAAAACCTTTGGTTCATGAAACATTCCATGAGTGAAATATCCCTAAAGTCCATGTTAACTTGTCGGGTCCATCCAAGAAACTTAGAATGTTGTGCACAAACCACCCTTGTGCCTTATGTGATGATCATGGTCACTATTCCCATTGTTGCCCTCGTCTCGATGAATTTCACGATTGTGTTGAAGTGCTTCACGAATAGGAGGCCACTCGTAGTGGAACACCTACTCCTCTACTCGTGGATTTTGGTACCACTAGTAAACCATAATAGGGGGACTCTTGTCCCACCATTGTGATCCCTCCCCCCGATGTCGAGATGACGCACACCACAGGCCATATCCATTACCTATCCTCATCCTTGAGTTCCTCGTAGGAAAACATTTCTGAGGTTTCTTCACACGCTTCTATCGAACCTCTTTCAACAGAATCCTAGGTCTCAATATCCATAGATCCTCCATCTACGAGCTTGTCGTCTACCATTCGAGATGATGCATATGTGAAGTTTATTTCTTAGGTTGATGCACCAGGTAATGTCGCCGCATCATGTAGTCAGTCTTCCTACCGTCCGCTCATCTTCTAGTCTGATGAGGACATCATGGAAGCTATGTATACCCCTGATTACCCTTGCACTTAGGCAAGGGGGCATATTTTTGGAGGATTCTGAAGGTCATTTCCTTCCTAATTCTCCTAGTGCACTCTACCTCAAGAAATGTCGCTCATAGCACATTCCTTTGATTTGTGTGTCTTTATTTCTGCCATGAAGTTAGGTAGATTCCATCATCTCATCCGTTGTTTTTTGCACCTTTTATATGGATCCATCATCCACATCGTATATCGGTCATGCCGACGGTGCGAGTCGCTTCTCCTAGAATCTAGCCTCTGCATCCTGGGCCATTTTTACCCCCTTGCATACGTTACTCCTTTCAAATGGTGTGTGCATTGGATCTGCCACCAATAATTAGGCCGAATATGATGCAGTGATAGGTTTGTTAGTTGATGCCCTTGCTTATCGCATCCTTCATCTTCATTTTCCTTTATATCCCTTGTTACTTGTCATGCAATTGAATGGTGTGTATCATGTGCATAAGCAAATCCTATTTAGAAAATACCTATGAGTTAAGCTATTAGTATGTGAATTTGAAACCATTACTTTCAGTCATGTTCTTAAAGCCAAAAATAACTATGTAGATACCATTGTAAATGACATTCTAGATTTGAATTTGTCACATGTATACCATAGAAGACAACCATAAACAAAACACATGGCGAACCATCATCGTCATATAAAAATGCATAATCATATTATGTATCATGTAAGTGTTTGGAGCCCCATAGCTCTAAGTACATCAGACATGCCCATAGCATGTTACAAAAATAAAAACAAAGGGACCGACATGTCCCCACATCTAGTCGTTGTCCAGCGGATCCCGTGCCAAAGGCTCTGCTCCACCTGCACGTAGATCACATACTTCCTGACTGGCCATCGTTGTGCACTGCATGATACCTCACAACTCTGAGGGTAGGCCGGTACACTCATCTGTGTATCGATCGTCTAAATCATGCCATCTTCACTCTGAAACTCCAGTCAAGAGTACCTTAAATCTACGATGTAGATCAGTGAGTAGTGCACTCTCCTCTCGACCTTTGACGTGACGACAATGTTCCCCGATCTGCAGTCCCAGGCACTGCGGCTTGTCCTGCATATCCTTCCGATTTTACCCTTGCTATGTCTGCATACCACATATTTTACACTGAGTACCATATACATGTGACAGAAATATGAAATGCACCATAAATTAGCAACTTAATACTTACCGTCTAGTCCCCATACTCGTCTAGGCAGAAGTGGCAAGTCAGGATCTCCCTAATAGTTCATCTCGCTATAAGGGTAATCATCAATGTAAAGGGGCATTCGATCCCAATGTGCAAAAAACTCAGGTTGGAACACCCTTCCAACTCTCCCTACTCCTCCTCTCCATAGTAGTTGCCCCCAGTGGCAAATCGTGCGATCCTAAGGGCCCCGATCTAGGATCTGTACATGAGGATGGATGGTTAGTATCTTCTCAAAGAATGATGCACACAATACTGTACCAAAAGCATAGTCATGGTTTACCTACCTCCTACAAAGACATAATTATCGTTTCACTGACAACAACAACATCTGGGCCCACCCATATTAGGTCCCAGCCAAAACACTCTCAGCCAGCATCATCTTCCAACCAATGATGTGGTGGAACGTTTGGTTGCCCAAGACCCGTAGAAGAGTTGTGGCAACAACCCGTGTCTCTAGACACTCTAGATCACCAATTGGGATAGTCATGCCCTTGACACGAACATGCCATGGACAATAGTGCTCCACAAACTCAGTAATGTTCCTCCCACGAGGCAACACCGGATGGCTATCCCCCACCACTCTAAGGGGAGGTAGTTTGGTCAAGAAATAAATATCCTGTAATGTGAGCTCAAGCTTGTGCCCTTGTACGACAAGACCTCCTGCTCTTGGATCCCAATAGCTCAAAATTCTCAATAGCAAGGGCTCACCTACCCTCATCAATGGGTTCTCTACCAACTTGAGAGCCCCATAGCGACCCAATGCCCCTCGAACCTCTTGATCCCTTTGAATCTTGGATCAAAGAGTATCCAAGTCTCACTCACGCCAGTTGATTTTCAACTCTACCATGCCTACACAACACCACATGTCTTGTCAGCTCAGAGAAGAAAACACTGGTCTGCACTAATCAACCTACAGCCCCCACCAGGCCAGCAGACCACCCTCGTTTTAGCCCCAAATCGAAGTTTTCTACCCATAAAGGGTGAGCTCGTAGGTTTTCACATGTTTCCCATGAGACAGATCACACTTTTGGGCGCAAAACATGCGATGCGACTGTGAAGAAGAGTACGGGTTTCCCAGGGAGTTACCAGGTGCCAAAAATCAGGAAATAAACCACTGAAATTGAAGAGATGAGTAAGGCCACCTACCTAAAAGTCGTAGATCATGATTCTGACGGTCAGTTTGTCCACTATGATCTCCACAAGTTTTTTGGTCATTTCCTCCTTTCTAAATTCACCATATCTCACTTAGCAAATGAATCCAAATGGGAGGGAAAACATCCTTTCATAGGAAAATCCACAATTTGTTTGTCCCCATTGCGACCAAACCGTAGCTTAGTTTGATGAACCATTAGCATTGTTGGAAAGCTCTCATCGAGCTCTATAATGGGTCCTCCTCAGTTTTTGACAATTTGATACTTCACCAGGAAGACATGTTTCCAAGAAGGGTCACTTTGTCACCTCCCAAAATCAAATTTCTTCATAAAGTGACAATTGTACTTTGAGGTCCAACTACGCTTAATACTTTTTTGCACCATGTGTAAATCTTCATCAAGAGTACCAAATATTTTCTCATGTTTTGATGGTCCCCACCGAGCCTATTTTGTGTGGCTGCATCATCAAGTCACCCTTGTTTAGAGCATCCACGATGAGTCACTGTTGCATTCATGGAGTCTGTTTCATGTCCCATTACATCATGTCACAATATTCCATCCAAATTTGCATACCATTCATCTTGTGTTGACCATTTTGGCCTCCAGTCATACTATCTCCATCCCCTCCAGAGTTGAGTTAGTCACTGTGAGGTCAACCATGCAATTTATGCTCTGACAAGGGAAGTCGTATATTTGTCCCTCAGACCCACATTTTCCATTGTCCCTGGTGCCAGTCCATCAGTCACACTACTATTTTACCTAGTGCCTTAGTTGAGGATCCTCATTGCCTCATCTATCGTGGGCCCTATTGTGTCGACATCAGCTCATTTATTCCAAAATAATGGCCTAGAGGGCGATGTATCTTGGTTCTAGCTTCCATTCTTGTTTGGTACCTTGGATCGAGCAAAGGGACTCATCATTTCCCTTTTACTTGGTTGTTTGATGTTCATGATCCATACACTTGATGACCTAGTGATGCAGCAGACTGTACCGGTGATTCCTGGGTGTGTGTGAGATGTTTCAGACCTCATGAGGGGGTGGCCCTTTAGGTATCCCCCCACATGCCCAGATGCATTCCTATTATGCTACAACCTCAGATGCAGTTCCATAGATTTGATGGGTTTGGTTCCTACTGATTGTAGTGTTCATAGCATGCACATCTCCTTCAAATGATCCATTCAGTTTTGCAAAGCCCTACCCTCTTCAGAAGGGCTTCTTCAGTTGTTCTACCCTCCCTGCCACCCATTTTTTGAGGGAAGGGTCATTATATCTCATGTACTCGGATATTATTATATGCAGTCTTGGCTCATGTTTTTCCAGGTGCATTACGTATATGAGATACATTGTATTATTTTATGGCTCTGTTATGCTAGCATGTCATGTACCATTCAACATGTACTTCACTGCTCAGTTTTATGTTTCCGGCACACCATTATTTTAGTACTAAGTTATCTCAGCGGCTATGGGTATGCCTCCTGTTAGGGTCTTATAAATTATAGGATCTCAAGGTGATTGAGTATCTCACATTTTGCAGATTGCATATTGCTCATAGATTTCAATATTCAATTGATTTCCAAAAAAAAGAGAAAAATAAAAGAAAAGAGGGTATTTTAAAAAAAGAAGAGTAAAAGAAAAAAAGAAAAAAAGAAAAAAAAATGAAAAGAAAAGAAAACCCCAAATATTGTTCAATTCATACAGTCTCAGCATAATTGAACAAATTTCAATTTCTATTGATACAGGTAGAAAATAAAGATTTTCCAAACAATTTAATCTTGGCAAATCAGTAGCTAGGTAGAAATGAAACTGGTTCAACTGTTCAATTTGAACCAACAGGATAGATAAGTGATAGAGTAGGTTAGAAATTATAAAAAAAAAAGAGTGAAAAAAGGGTCTGCAAGTCTAAATGCACCCTGCAAAAAGAAAAAATGTTAGATTAGAAACAAAGGGTAGGTAGGTTGAAAGAATAATAAAGAGGAAAAGGACATGAAAAATTCATTCTAATGTCTTATTCAATATTTCATTTATTTTTCCTAATGTGGAAAAAAGAAATTAATTAAGGATAGGGGTATAATAAAATACTCCTAACTTTATTCTATATACTTCGCCCTCATTCCATTTCTGTTCTCAACCCCACCACCCACGTGCCCGTCACATCCTTGGTTATACACCCCTCACCTTCCATCAAAATCCCTATGCTCAACATTTGATCGATGACTCATAAAGGTTTTTGGCCTCCCCTCACCCTCCGAACATTAATGGCGGGGGGTGGGTTCGAAATTTGTGGTTTGCCTCTACCTACGTGTCGCACTCGCATAATTTTGCACGCCCACCCACCGATTCTGCTTACCACTCAGGGGGCCCTCCGAAAAGCAGTTTCCGCTCTCAAAAAACCACCCATAAAATAATGCAACCTCCACTAACCCTATTGTGACACGTCTTCATTCCCTATCGTGTCCATCCACCACTCTTACCGCTCCACGCCATCACTCTATCCCATTCACCAACCACTTCCATTCCCGTACAATACCCATTGCACATTCAATTCATTACACTGTTAGCCAACGGGCCCGCGCCACTTCATGCCACTTCAACGGGAACTCGACAAAGTTACAAATACATTATTTCTCACCCGTTTGGAGTTTACAAAATTTTTGATATGTCTTTTATGTGTGGCAGGTGAAGTGAAAATTTGCATAAATATACACAGAGTGCAGGAAAGTAGTCAAATTACCTACTCACCAACAACAAGCTACAATTGGCTATGTTTAGCAGTCATTACCCTCCTTGAATCCCATTTTTTTATCACTCCCTTTCTATTTCCCTCTATGTGTTCCCTCCTCCTTTGATTCCTTTTTCTAATTGCAGTTCACTTGCAAATCCAGATACAATGTGCGTTTCAAATTTCTATAAGATAGCCATGCCACCGAAGAAGAAAAAACATGAGTTGTTCAATCCAATGGTGCACCCACCACTGGATTTGGACCACATTGAACTTGTAGATAGAGACTACACGATAAACGAGACATTATCAAAATTTGATCTCTTCGACATTTATTTTTGGTGGGAGGACAAACTCCTTGAGGAAATGGATGATATACGACTCATGGGACACAAATTTACCTTTCTACATATTTCCCAAAACCCATAGCTGCCCAAAGATGATCAGAAAATGCCAGTCCTGCTATAGCCCACAACAAGGAGCAGTATTAGCCCCTGCAGGAGAAATATTGTTCACCATTGATGCCAAATCCATTATGCAGATGATGCAAGCTCCTATCATTGAAGGAACCACTCCTTTTTCCCATGAAATCCTCAGTGAAATGTACCAGAAGTTAGACTTTGCTAAAAGAGCTAAAACACTGGAACTAGTCATGACTGAAGAGATCCTAGTGCCTAAGAAAAATCCTCCATATCCATCCTTTGCTTTCCTTGATAGAACCTAGCACATAGTCACTGAGCTTTCATATCTGCTAGGGTATTATTCAGATCAGTGGCTTGATGAGGCCATCATAGGTTTCCTGTCCATATTGTCATCAGAGTCAAAGCCCTCTATCCTGTTTAATTTTAGTCAATTCCTGGCAGAGGCCATCCATGAACAATTCATAAATTTTACCGCAAAGGAAGTATTTCAATATTTTTCAGTACTAGTTTACATGTTGTGTATTTTTAGGTAGACAGGTTTCAGTTTGTGATGGGAAAGCTAAATGATGAAGGTGAACCTCAATCTTTCATTTTATGGACAACCCTGTTGATGAAAGATCAAGAAGAATTCACATACAAAGCATTCATATATATGTTTGTCCATCCAGCTATTAGCCTCCTAAGTGATACAACAAAACCTAGAATTAGTGAAGAAATCAAAAGAATTATGCAGCTGACTGACCAAGATAGAATAGGAGATTGGTACTTGTACCAAAATTAAATTGAATTAAGGATATATGGATGTGAATTGGCCCCTTACAAGCTGCCAAAGTTCCTCCCCATGAGGATCTTTGCACTAGAGCATATTAGGCAGATGATCAATGCAGATGAAGTGCACTTTGTGGCAACAAAGAAGAAGTCTCAATTTAGGATCAAATCCCAGATTGGTCCTTTTATTTGCAACAACAGAGCAGCAGGTGAGGAGGCTAATAAGAAGTTGAAAGAAATGAAGTTCACCCACAACTTCACATGGTCCTATGACCCATGGGGTACCATCTCCAAAAAAAGGGTGGAAAAGAAATCAACACCTTATATTCACACTCACAGGCCTGAAATAGAGAAATTCATGAACTAGACAAAGTGGATGCCTAAAGCCTTGCAAGAGGCTAAGGAGCAGATACTTTCTTCTTCAAGTGCACAGACTCCTAGGCAAAAAGAAAAGAATAGTACAGAAGGCAGACCAGATAAGGGCAAGGAACATGAAAAAGAAGCAACTGGGAAAAGACAGAGATAAGAACAAACACCAAGGACTGATACTTCTATAAATGAATTTAAGTTGAAATTTAGAAAAAGGGCAAGGATTCATATGGAAATGGACCTAGGTAAATAATCACCACAGGAAATAGTTATCAACCTCAGTGACATTCGTAGTTCATCTCCAGCAGGAAATCAATCTTTTCCTAAGACTCCAATCTCAGAAAGGAAAAAAAATCTTCAAATTCCCACATCTACCAATGTAACAGGAGAAAAGGAGGATTCCATTTTTTATAATTTCAGAGAGATAAAGATCAGAAATGAAATGTTGAAAAAGAGTACTTATGATCAGTTCTGGAAGCAAAGTTCTACTTTCTAAGGCAGACTTCTGTTAGCTTTTGATTCAGAGAAAGGGAAAACGCATATGGCATTCTTTGAGGCACAAACAATAGAACCTAAAACTTCAGCTAATTATAAACAGACTTCCTTTGAGTTTGATGCCAGAAATGTTCATCCTATTGATCAGCTGGAAATGCATAAGCAAATTGGTGAGATGATCTCCTCCACTCTAACAAGTACCTCTATGAATTTGTTTAAAATGCAGGTGGCTTTATCAAATGCCCAATCTCAGCTGAAGATGGAAAAGATTTCATCTCAATCAAAAGATAACAGAATTAAGTCCTTGGAAGATTTAGTGGTGAAAATTGGGTATGATCCATCAGATGTGAAAGCAGTAGAAGAGATTATTAAAAAGAAGGAGGCTGATATAGCAGCCTTGAGAAAACAACTCAAAATGCCTGCAACACAAGATCCCTTGACTAAAGAGATAGAGGAAACAGAGAGTCAGAAAGAAGAAATGATGAAATTGATAATGGAGTAGTCACTCCAAATAAAACAAATGGAAACAGAGATGGAGAAGATGGTACAGGAAAAGGAGAAAGCAACATAGTTGGCCACCACCACTATGGAGGTTGTTCCTCTTACAGCTATTCCCACAACTACTCTAGCAACTACCAATACAGGGACAAGAAGCAGTGTAGAACAACTAACCAAATCCATGGATAGCATGAACCTTCAAAGAGAAAAAATCAAGAGATTGGAAACTCAAGTCAACGTTTTGTAGGACCAAATTAAAAGAGTTGAGAGTGCACATTTAGTAGAAATGCAGAGGGCATGAACATTAATTGAAAAATTGCAGAAATTGGAAAAGGAGTCATCAATTGGTAACACTCTGGGAAGAGTAAAGGAAATCATCTGGAACAATATCATTGAGGGTATGAATGAGATTTGGCCTAGCATCGAAATCATATTTGAGCAGAATGAGCTAGTCGAAAAATCTAAGAGGCTATTTCAACCATTAACCATGATTTGGGAGACATGCCAGCAATGACCAACAAAATCATCAAATTTCTAAATTCAAAGAACAGGTATGAGCTAGAGAGCTAGGAGTAGGAGATAGAACATAAACTATCCTACAAGTAAAGAAGGTATCGACGAAAAAGAACTTTACTGTATAGCTTAAGGAGAAAAGCCAGAATTTGGAGCTAACAGTAAATAGATTTTTCAGCAGAATTGAACCTTTGAGAGGAAAAGGTCTCCCTTCTATGTTTGTCATTAATGATAAACTCATGACCAGAGAAGATTATGTCAAGAGGCTAAAAGACATTGCAAGGGATGTTGTCAATCTCTCCAATATCAGAGGCAACATGACAGGAAGAGCAATGTTGGATGCTATCAGCAATCTAATTTTCATTGAACATGAATTGAAACACATTTTTGTGATGAAGCTCACTTTTGCGTGGTATACAGAAGCATATGAGATATACCATAGGTTAATTAAGGTTAAAATTCCAGATGAAGAAGAGTGGAGCGAACTGTGAGACTACCAGGAGGAACAAAACAAGGAAGATTGAAGAGTCAACACCCAACCGAGTCAGCATCGAGTCACGTCAGCAAAGCAAACACAATTTATTAAAGAACAACCAAATCAGCCAGTACAGTAGAATTTATTACCCACCAACGACATTCGGAAAAAAAGGGCTAGATGTTGAAGTTATCATATCGTGGCCACCTCGTGGTTACATAAGTCAAATGTTTATTTCTTTGTAATTAATAAGAGATTGCCGAGTGTATATCATATTTTTGTCGATTTTAGTTAAATACTTCATGTATTGGAAGTATTAGGGGTTGGACCTGAGTGATTGTAAAAGTTTTCTTTTAGAGCACTGTAATTTTGGAGCTGGAGCATCAATAATAAAGGACCGTTTGCAAGATACTTGAGTTATTTTTAATTGGTGATGTTTTTCTTTTTGTGCGTTAAATGTTTCGATGTTTCCTTCATTGTGTATCATTGAAATATAGTTGTAAAAACAGAAATTTTAGAGTAAGATATGC